>OX424573.1:41292123-41649623 GCA_949152435.1 Gastracanthus pulcherrimus | reverse complement strand
AACGTTTTATGCATTTCTTATTACAACAAAATATTAAAAAGAAAAAAAATTGCCCCACGTGGGATTTGAATAAAAAGTCTTTTATGAAGCCATTACCTTAACCACTTCCTCAACAGCTCCTGTTATAAAATTAGTATCTGAAGTCTATTATAAGGTATATTGGCAGGCAACTCATATATAGTCGTATATGCTTATATACAATTATATATAAATGGACTTGGTAAAATAGAGTTGGTAGTGAAAAGTAATATATTGTTGTACAGTAACAGTTCAGGCCCTGTTGAAAGACGGAGCTGCGCGTAACGCGATTAGTCTTGGTGGTTATGGTGTCTGATGACGAGGTCCAGATAGTGCGTTCCCTAGGTTTTGGTATCTAGCTATAACTACTGGTCTGAGTCGGTGTCCAGGTGGTTATAGGTGCCGATGACGAGGTCACGGTAATGCGCTCCGTAGTTTTTTGTGTCTAGATGTAGGTTCTGGTCGGAGAAGGCATCCAGGTGGTCATCATAGCCGATGACGAGGTCTAGGTAGTGCGCTCTGTAGTTCTTGGTGTCTAGCTATAACTACTGGTCAGAGATGGTCTCCTGGTGATTATGGTGGCCAATGACGAGGTCTGTATAATGCGCTCCATAGGTTTTGATGTCTACATACACGAACTTGTCGAAGAAGGCGGTCAGGTGGTCATAATCGCCGATGACGAGTTCTAGGTAGTGCGCTCCGTAGTTCTTGATGTCTACATGTACGTTCTGGTCGGAGAAGGCGTTCAGGTGGTCATAATCGTCGATGACGAGGTCTAGGTAGTACGCTCCGTAGTTTTTGGTGTCTAGCTATAACTACTAATCAGAGACGGTGTTCTGGTAGTTATGGTGGCCGATGACGAGGTGTAGATAATACGCTCCATAGTTTTTGATGTCTACATATACGTACTGGTCGAACAAGGTGTCTAGGTGGTTATGGTGCCCGATGACGAGGTCTAGGTGACGCGCCTCGTAGTTTTTTGTATCTAAATGTAGGTACTGTTTGGGGATGGCGTCAATTAGATGGTTATAATAGCCGATGGCGAGGTCTAGGTAGTGCGATTTATAGTTTTTGTTGAAATAATGTGGAAACGTTTCTAAAAAGGACCAAGTAGCATGTTACGAGGGTCGTTCAATAAGTCCTTAGAAAATCCAAGAGATGACGCTCGTAGTATCGAAGATGAATTTTTCTTAGTATGCAGCACTACTAACTAGATAGCTGTTAACGTTTCAGCTCTATCCATCACATAGTTTCATTTTTATTGTCGATTAAAGTAAACAACTTTCGTTTATTCATAACAATGGAAAAAAGTGAGTTTCGAGCGGTGATTAAACATCTATATTTAAAAGGCTTAACACTGAAAGAAATAAAAGCTGAGTTGGATGAAGTTCATGGCACATCTGCTTCTGTGTTTGCAACTGTTTACAATTGGGTGAATGAGTTTAAACGTGGCCGTACATCCACAAAAGATGAACATCGTTCGCGACGCCCAGTGGAAATGTCAACCCCCGAAATGATTGACAAAATCCACGACATGATTTTAAGTAATCGACGAATAAAAGTTCGGGACATAGTTGAGAACACAAGCATATCGCAAGATACAGTCGCTTCAATTTTGCACGAAAAATTGGGTGTGAAAAAAATCTCGGCAAGATGGGTGCCGCGTTTGCTCATAGTGGAGAATAAACGCAATCGTGTGGTCGACTCTGAGGCTGCTTTGGCGCTTTTCCGTCGCAATGCTAAGGTTCTGCGTCAATACATAACTGTGGATGAAACATGGATACACTACTACACTCCAGAGACAAAGGAACAGTCAAAACAATGGATATTTGAAGGTGAACGGGATCCGAAGAAGGCGAAGACGGTGAAATCGGCCGGCAAGGTGATAGCCACGGTTTTTTTTATGCATGCGGCATCATCTACATCGATTACATGGAAAAAGGAAAAATGATAACAGGAGAGTATTATGCGTCATTACTGCACCGGTTGAGCGAAGAAATCAAGGAAAAACGTCCGCATTTGAAAAAGAAAAAGATCCTCTGTCATCAAGACAATGCACTGGTGCACACCTGCGCAGGTTCGATGACCAAAATTATGGAATTAAAGTTCGAATTATTACAACATCCACCGTATTCACCAGATTTGACCCCCAGTGACTTTTCTTATTTCCAAACTTGAAAAAAGTGGCATGGCGGACGACGGTTTACGTCGCTTTAAGAGGTCATCGCCCGAACAAATGCCTACTTTAAGGAGCTTCCGAAATCCTACTTTTTTGACGGCTTAAAAAATTTAGAAAATCGCTTGGAAAAATGTATAGAGCTAAGAGGAGATTATGTAGAAAAATAAAATAAAATTTACCCAAAAAGAATTTTTCTATCTTTTTCTAAGGACTTATTGAACAACCCTCCTAAATAGCTTGATATAGCCAGTAACGTCTCAGAAACGATTGTACAAGTTTTCTATTGAAACGCAAAAACGGACATTTCAAGGGTTCTGCAACGTTTCCGCAACATTTTTGAAACTTTTATAGGAAACTACCGAAGTTTCCAAAAAGTCGTTGAGGAAACGTTTCTGTAACGTTTCCTAATATGTGGGTAGCGCGCTCCGTAGCTTTCTGTGTCTATATGAACATATTTCTTGAAAAAGGTGTCAAAGTAATTATGGCGGTCGATGACAAGGTCACGATACCTAGATGTGTTTCCTGTAACTACATCTAGACACCAAAAACTACGGAGTGCACTACCTAAACCTCGCCATCGGTCACCGTCATGACTTGGACTCCTACTCCAATCGGTTATGCATTAAAAGAAAATTTAAGAACGCTTGAAAATTGAATATGTATTTATATATACATGTATGTAATCGCATATAAATATATAAAACCCCATCATAAAAGTAAAATGTTTTATATGTAACTGTATATGAACATATATAATCATATATAATTATATATACAGTTCATCAAACCGACTGTACTTGTAAAAGAACTTTTATATAAAATTGTATATAGTTATATATACTTGTATATAACAGTTTATGTATAAACAGATATAGTTATATAAATTAATATACAATTATATAGTTATATATAAAATCTTCACGATTCATGAATTTGAACTTGTATATATAGTTATATATGCGTATATATAACTATATATTACTGTATATATTCATATACAACTCGATACAATATTAGTCCATATATAACTGTATACAACTATATATAATCATATATGATTTTTATATATCACCATATATAACCATATATAATTATATATAAATCATTTTTACTCGGGTAAGGATACCAAAAACGCACGAAACTCAATTTTAAAAAAAAATGAACTTGTCATTTCTCCGGAAACCCACAGATATACATGTTTCTATACATATTTTATATACGAGTATATATCGACGCTCCGTACGAAGACTAGCACAGCTCCGAATTCTCAAAAACAGCTAGTTCTATTCCAAGACCTCTTATAAATCTAGCACTTTTTAGATCCTCTAATAAATACTAATATTTTTTCAGAACCTTTGAAAAGGTGATAGTTTTTGTCTGAGAACCTGAAAACTCCTAGTTTCGTAGGAGGATTTTGATTGAAACTGTTGTTTTTTGAGATTTCTGAGTTGTGCTAGTCTTCGTACGGAGCGTCGATATAACGAAATACTTATAGCTATGTATATATATATATATATATATATATATATATATATATATATATATATATATATGTGTGTATATATATATATATATATATATATATATATATATATATATATATATATATATATATATATATATATATATATATATCTTTTCATTTTTTTATTGCCTATATGTTACTTTCTTTTGTAAACGTTTCTAAGTCCATTGTATATAATTATATATAATCATAAGGTGACCACCGGTACAACTTATGATGTATTTTAGATACTACTCTTACAATAAGACTGTTGGGTTAGTGGTTGATTGGCACTTAGACAATTGATTGGCACCTAGAAGTATTGTGTTCAAATCCCATTTAGAGCAAATTTATTTATTCTTTTTAAATTATTTACTGTACTGAAATGTATAAAACATCAATAATTTTCATTAAAAACAATTATTTATTATGTTAAAAACGACTTATATATAATTATATATAGTTATATAGAGACAAAATCTATATATAATTATATATAATTATATATTATTTTTACTCGGGCAGTTACTATTAACTGTCAGGACATAGAATGTGTGCACCTGTTAGTTCGGGTTGGTAATTACATTTATAAATCTCCAAATTTTCTGAATAAAATTACATGATTTATTGGCATGAAATATGTGTATTTTTATTATTTATTAATCGTTATTTATTGTTATTTATTGTTAAATGTTCAAAATGAAAATTAAAAATAAAATTTGAAGTATATAAAATTATATAGGGATATATAATCAGATCAGACTGTCGAAAAATAATTATTACATAAGACTATATACAGTTATACATAACTATACACAGTTATATATAATTATATATAGTTATATATAATTATATATAATATTGCATTTCTAAGGTCGGATCTGTTTATATACCCCTATATATACATATATATCACTATATATAACTATATACAATAACATGTAATTATATACAATTATATATAAATCATTTTAACTTGGGTGTTTCCTTTCTTTTGTTATACACGAAAATGTCATTTTTTGTTTAAACGGTGATTTCTCTGAAATATATAATGGAAATTTTATGAAAAAAATGGAGGTGATTAAGTCAATGGAGAAGATTATTCTGTAAACCTTTTTGAGTCATTTTATTTTTCTATACTTGAGAAAAAAATCATTTTGTACAAAAATACATTTTCCTAGGGCCAACGATAACTATAGAGTAAATCAGTAGCATTTTTTCTTAAACTTTACAAAAGGATAGCGCTTCAATATTTATTGGCTTAGTTATTTGCCCAGAGCACAATAACCTTTTATATTCTGAGATATTTGAGGTTATCTATTATTTAAAACATTTTTTGTATCGCTTATATATCGAGAACGGTGCAGTCATGACTACCTTGTTTTATAACGATTTTTCTATTTTACGATATTCTGAAATTGATGAGGTAAATTATTTCCATTGATTGATTGATATAATTATTATTTTTGGATACTCAAAAAATACATGTACATTATTTACAGTCGCTGCAACATAGGCATAAGTATACGAATGGGTTAAAATCTATACAAAATCATAAAAAATCTATCACAGTGATCACACACCACAGCTCGTCGTAACTTAAAATCTAACGTATTTCAGAAGTTATCTGTCGGTCTTAAATTTATATCAATATCAGAAACCCATCTGGCCTAGCTTTTTCAATAATTTCGACTGGGAAATCATGTTAAAGGCCTTGCTGAAGTCAAATAAGGAGCTACTTGTAGCTCTTTTTGTCACAGTCAATACCAGATTTGATGTCCTCAGTTAATTTGAGAAGTGCAGTACTATATTGTACCTAAAGTCTTTTGATATATTAGAACTAATATGATCGCTTCAGTGTAAATGCAGTTGAAAGAGCATAACATTATATATCTCTTGCGGCACAAAATTTTTGATAAGCTATCTCCCATCATTTGTTATATCCTAAAACGTAATTTTTTATTTAAACAATATCTCGGAAACATATGATGGAAAACCTTTAAAATAAATTAAGCTGAGCAAGGTGGCCCTCCACTATCTCTTGGGTGAACTCTTTACCCATACTATGAGGTCTTTTATTTTTCAACATATTTGAGGCTATATTTCTCTTGTAATGTAATTGCTAATCTCTCGGGAATGTTGCGATGATTTTTTATTAAACAAACGAATTTTTATTTGTTTTTTATGAAGATACGAATTTGGAATAAGAATTACAGATTGATCCTTCATTGATGCATTTATTGATTCGTTTTTGTTTTATAACGATTTATCTATTTTACGATATTTTGAAATTGATAATACAATTCATGATCGTGAGCTTATAATCTTTTTTAATTTATCTTTTCACAAACAATTAATGATAAAAGAAAAACCACTTTTTTGAGCTAATAATTAGGAAGAATTATAGCAATGTAAAATTAATGTATTAAAATAAAAAAATTCATATTGGAACAATTTCTTTAGTTTGAGAAAGCTAAGTGCTAATTAACTGGCAGCGGCTTTTTCCTTGTGGAGATTTGAACCGCCGACCCCCTAGTACCTAAAGCGCCCGCTCGACCGACTGCGTTATCGTGATCCTTGTTTACTACGTTGCGAATCGTCCTCGCAAGTTGCTCTAGGCTTTGTGTTTATATTTACACTTATCAATTATATATAATGATATACCTATTCGCTGTTGTAGTTGTAATTAACTTACATGTATTGATATAACAAATAAGATCTTGTAACATCGAATTAAAAGTATCGTAGTCAGTTACAAAAAATTACATAATATTAAGAAGTTAGATTTGTTGAGTCAAAATTCTTTAATAAAATATTCACGAGAATTTGATAAGTAAAATACGTGAAATTTGATAAAAAATATATTACTCTGAAAATATAACAAATTTACTATAATTTAGTACTCTTTACTACATTTTTTGGAAATTCTAGTAGTTAACATTTTTTACTTTAGTAAATAGAAAAGTTTCGTATGTTTTATTGTAGAATTTCATACATGTTTAACAGTTAGTTCAAATTCTACGAAACACAGCAATAAGCAGTAGAATGCAAGTAAATCACCATTCATGCATAAAATAATAATTTTCATACAGCAAATAATAATTTTTAAAACGGCATTTTTCTCCGTATACATATAATAACTTGTTCTGAGATAATATTTTTATTGAATCAATCAGACTATAAAATAAGGATTTTCACATTCAGATTTTGTGAAATTTTTGTTATGAAAAGTGTTTGACGGTTTTTAAATATAAAATATAATGTTTGTATGTACATAGGTGGTTCTGAGCATAGCATACAATTTGATACTATTTGAACAATATTTCCAATAAAATTTATCTCACTGTACTATGTAGCAAGACAAATCACAATTAATAGTTTATTAACTGCAAGCTTCTAAAATCTCCAAAATTGAAATCTACAGAGGTAGTTTCATCGAATCACTCTCGATGAAACACTGCGAGGTTCAATTCTTGCGCAAGAGCGCGTTAACCTTGGAATCAAGCTAATATAATACACTAACCGTGCACGTATACTCGGCGGCAGGACCGGACAATCTGGACAATCTGCTAGTAACAGATTGTCGCGGAACCGGGTTTCGCGTGCAAATAAAGCATTCGCATGGCTCCTGCCGACCTAATAAGTTCCTGTACTTGGCCGTTAGTAGCTACTTCCGGAGCTGGATTCCTAGACACGCGACCCTATGAATATTCAGCAGTAGAGGACGATCTCGCCAAGACCAGAGTGCACGAGGAGAGTATATGCATATATCTATACTATGTAAGAAGACCGTGAGTATGCGACAGAAACACAGAGCAACAGTCAGAAAGTGTGTGTGTGTGTGAGAGAGAGAGAGAGAGAAGAGAGAGAGAGAGAGAGAGAGAGAGAGGGAGGGAGAGAGAGAGAGAGAGAGAGAGAGAGAGAGAGAGGGAGGAGAGAGAGAGAGAGAGAGAGAGAGAGAGAGAGGGAGGGAGAGAGAGAGAGAGAGAGAGAGAGAGAGAGAGAGAGAGATATTTTATTGACATTGGACTCCGGGTCCATCTAGCTACAACTTATACAAAAAGTATATACGTAATGAATGTTATTGGCGAGACAATACACGCAACGCACATGGCCGAGGCCAAGATTACACCTTAAATAAATGCGCACATTATAAACTAAAAATTAACAAAAGTATAATGACTGAAAACGAAAAACTAATAATAAAAGATTAAAGATAAAACAAAACCTGCAACTAATATTTTCAATTTAAATCTGAACATGAGTTAAAATCAGACTACGCTGTTGAAGTAGTAAATTCCGAGTTTAATGTGGTTCTACAGTCAAAACCTACAAAAGAACAGTTATTTTGATCTAGAAAATCAGATTGACTGAAATTCAGAAAAGTAAAAACTTCAAGTTTCTTGTTTTCGTCTTAGAAATATGACAAAAAATGTTTTAGAAGTTTACAAAAAAACTGTATGTGTATACAGTAAAATTAGCTTTATCAAAATTTTCATTTTTTCATAAAATATTTGTTGATCCATGCGCGTACAGTTTTTTTGTAGACTTCTGAAACATTTTATGTCATATTTCTAAGACAAAAAGAAGAAACTAAAACAAATGAAATTTAAACATAGGTGCTTTATATTTAGCTTGAAAATCTATTGGTAGTTTATTCCATAAAGTAGATTCTGCTAAACGAAAGGAATACTTTACAACAATTAACAACAAGAAAATCATAGAAAAGGTAGGCGGGCTGCCCAGTTCTGAGAATATTAGCGAGCAGTAGGGTGGATGTCCCAACTACAGACACCCCCAAGGATCGATCGTTGCATTATAGTTTGTACTATTTGCTAAACAAAAATATATATTTTTCTATTTCTTTATCATTATATATTACATGTAGATAATAAAAACGAGGTTGCAATTTCAATAAAGATTATTTTTAATTATAAATTCATGAAATTAATAATAATATTCTCATGAGCTATTACTGACACCCTGAAAATATGCCGGACCCAATTACTGACACCCCGACTATTGACATCCATTTACTTTCATACCCAAACAATAATATTTGATTTTATATATCTATTAATTAAATAACATTCTTAAAGTATACTTTGGACTTAAGCCTTTACGTATAAGTATCTAAATGATTAGTATAAATGTATTGTCACAAATGTTTGAAATCTTTCCCCAGGAAGCGTTAAACATCGTGCAAAATGAACGTCACCGCTGAAGCCAAGGAGGTTTGATTGTACTCACTAATTCGCGCGGCAGTGTCAGTAGTTGGGCAAATGCGCCATTTCTTGCCGAACTACTGACATGTCAGTAATACGAAAATGTCTGAAACACTTATACCTAACGCTGCCATCCAATAATTAAATAAAATGGCTTTGATAATTTTTCTTTTTTATCTAGTAGATATATCTGGTATATAAATATTACCTATTAAACTATTTTTTATTGCATATATCGTTCTAATATAAAAATAATAGTCTTCTATATTTCGCAATATTTTCATGTTCACTCTGAACACAGACATAATTTTGAACGTTTTCGTAACCACAAATTTTATTATTATTTTTTAAAAGTTTCTGAAATTAAAAAATGTCACGTTTGTTTATTCATTATACTAATAACAGTTACAGATTGCTTATATATTTTTTTCAAATATTATTTGATAGAGTTTATATTTTATTTATAATAAAATAGATTGGGGCGTCAGTAGTTGGGTGGAGTGTCAGTAGTCCGGAAATCCATCCACCCTATTAGTAAAATATATTTTTTCCTAACTGAGTACGATAAAATACTGGTTTCCTTGTATACAGGTGATATATGCTCATACATTTTTGTGTTGGTCGCGACATAGCTTATTTGTCAGTTCCGAAGATAGATCCATAAAAATACCTGCACAGTAGTCAAAAACGGAAAGATGAATCATTTTATTAATGCCATTTTCGTGCTATCAGTGAAGTACGCGCTACATCTTTTGAGCTTAGAAATCTTCGCGAACATTTTTTTAGCTGCATATGACTGTTGCTTACGGTCGCCATGATAGTGTGCTATCGAGAGTAACTCTGAGGATTTTTATTTCATCGCTAAGTTTTATTATAGCATCATTTAGAATGATATCCGAAAATTCCGTGTTCCGGAGTCGGTTGATAAAACCTCTGGAGCCGATCCATACAGCAGTGGTTTTAGCAGCATTTATCGTAAGACCATTATCTCGTGCCCATTTTGCCACAATCGAGAGATTCTGATTGGCCAACTCAATGATTTGTCGAGCTGCTCTGAAATGGCCACTAATATAAAAATCAAAGTCATCGGCATGTATGTGATATTTGCATTTGACAAGTACATCAGTTAAATCGTTAATTTTTTTTTTTTTTTTTTAAATGGCATTTCGAACTCGAAAGTTCATCGCCTCATCTACGCAAGCCTTCCACGTTTCCCTATTTTGTGCCAACCCCATCCATTTCGCGCCTTCCCGCCCAATTTCAGTTACGTCTGATTTTACGTCATCCTCCTATCTGCGTCTAGGTCTACCAAGAGGTCGCGTTGCTTTCGGTTTTCCTTTCATTATGCGCGCTGCTGTACGATCATCGCCCATTCTTGCCACGTGCCCTGCCCATCTTAGTCTCCGTGATTTTATTATTCTGTTAATATTTGGTGACGCGTACAAATTATGTAGCTCGTCATTGTGCAGTTTTCTCCACTCCCCAGTTTCCTCATCTTTCTTTGGCCCGTATATTTTCCGCAGAACCTTATTTTCAAATACCCTAAAACGATTTTCTTCCGCTTTAGTGAGCGCCCAGGTTTCGCACCCATACAAGATTACCGGCATTATTATAGTCCTATATATCCTTATTTTGACATTTTTCGACAGTAGCTTTGACTTAAGTAATCTGTTCACAGCGTAGAAGCAGGCATTACCCGAATGAAGTCTCTTATTAATCTCGGCTTTAATTTCGTTTCGATCATTTATAGTTGTACCTAAATATCTGAATTCGCTAACCTTTTCAAAAGTGAAATTTCCGACTCTGAGACCCCCCTCTGCTTCGCGAATGCCCAGTTTCTCCATGATCATATATTTCGTTTTCGATTCGCTCACTTCTAACCCCATGTTTTTAGCCGCATTTATAAGGATTTCCGCATTTCTCGCCACCGTTTCACCATTATCTCCCACTATATCCAAGTCATCCGCATAGCCTAAAATTTGCGTTGTTCCGTTGAGTGTTGCGCCTAGCTCGCTAGCCTGCATTTTTCTAACAACATGCTCTAGCGTCAGGTTAAAGAGTACCGTTGAAAGCCCGTCACCTCGCTTCAAACCGTCGCGTATCATGAACGATTCGGATACATTACCGCCTACTCGGACCTTTCCAGTGCTTCCGTTGAGACATATTTGAATTAATTTTACGAGTTTTTTTGGTACGCCAAGGAGCAGGAGGATTTCATACATTTTGCTTCGTTTGACAGAGTCGTACGCTTTCTTAAAGTCCACAAATAGCTGGTGTATAGTTTCGCAATATTCCCACTTTTTCTCTAATAATTGTCTTATGGTAAACATTTGATCGCTCGTTGACCTGTTGCACCGGAATCCACACTGATAATCTCCTATTATATCTTCCGCGAATGGTGTGAGTCTGGCCTGTATTACGTTTGACAGAACTTTGTAGCAGGTAGCTAAAAGTGAGATTCCCCGGTAGTTATTGCAGTCTGTTTTATCTCCCGTTTTAAAGATCGGTATGATGATGGATTCTTTCCAATTTTCTGGTATTGTTTCATTTCTCCAAATAGCACATACTAGATAAAAAATTTTAGATGTAAGCGCGGTGCCTCCATATTTAAGTAGTAGTTAAATCGTTAATAAATAACAAAAAGAATGGCACCCCAAGTGGCTACCCTGGGGCGGTTGAGGCACTCCAGCGCCACGAGAAAGGGAGTCGAAGTATCACCCGTAGATGTTTAGACAATTTGAGAACGGTCTGATCAAAAGATACGATTTGAACAATTTGCAGCACTATTCGAGAATCCAAGCTGATGTAACTTGTCGACAAAAATGTTAATTACTACGGAATCAAAAGCTAGCTTATAATCGATTGAAATTACTAGTATGATTTTTTCCTGGTTAATATCATACTATGTACTTTTCTGAATCCTGACTGCCGTTGATGTAAGAATAACTAACAGCGACCAGTTCAAAAACTTTGGCAATAGCCAGAAGTAAGCTGATAGGTCTGAAATCGCTTGCTGTTGAAAGTTGCTTGTTATTAGGAATAGGTCGGACGATAGCCCTCTTCCAACTTCAAGAGAGAGAGAGAGAGAGAGAGAGAGAGAGAGAGAGAGAGAGAGAGAGAGAGAGAGAGAGAGAGAGAGAGACGGATGTATTAGGGGAGCACGGTGCTGCGTTCGATCGATCGTAGATAGAACGTCGTCGTCGCGCGTCGGGCGCACAGCGTGAAATATACAGATCCGTCCTTAACCCATTAAGCGCCGCCCACGGAAACGATTCAATTTACGACTTTTAGCTTGGACTACCTGACAGCTTGCTTGCTTGCTTACGTTTCTTCTGCTCGCGCGGTACCGTCTACGAGCGAGCTTTCAGAGAAATCTGTGCGACTCCTGTCAGCGAACTTCGTCCTTCCCCTTTCCTTCTCGCCTTTTTTGACGCGCATTTCACAGTCGCAGTTTTATACTCATGAGGAGATCCGTAACCTTTGGGAAATGGATGGCAATGATGCTTTGAGAGATGGTTTCTGGTATCTCTAAGTAAAACCTACTACCCATAGTTTATTCCAATGAGTCGTTTATTTCGAAACGCAAGCCACTGTACCTCTACTTCATATGTTAACTCTGTAAGTTTTTAAGGGGACCTAACCAATAAATTGGTTATATACTTTTAGATGAGGATAAATTATTCATAATATAATTACTAATTTTTAAGGTGAGTTTGAATATTTTATCAATATTAACGGAACATTTTTTTACATTTTCTTGATCGTCGTTAGGTCTCTTTGTTTGACTAGAAAACAACCTTGTATATTTCTTGCTCTGCCGCAAGGTTTTCTGAGTCAAATTGATCGGATTAGAGTTTTTGAGGTTTTACAGTGTTCAAAATACGTATAATTTTAATATGAGTGTGGGAATTTAAAAAACAAAATTATTGGCCAATATTATATCCTATTTAAGCTATATTTTATTATATAATACAAAATAATGGAATAATTCAGGCTTTAACTTGAGCCAATAATTTTGTTTTTTTTAATTCCCACACTAATGTCTTAATTATATCTATTTTGAATATTATAAAACCTCAAAAACTTCAATCAGTTTGACTCCCTAAACCTTGCGGTAGAGCAAGAAATATATAAGATTGTATTATAAACAAACAAAGAGACCTAAAATCCATCAAAAAAGTTTTTAAAAAATTTTCCATGTTATTTTGATAAAATGAAAAATTTACCGTATAAAAATAGTTAATGTATTATGAATAATTTATCATTACCTAAAAACATATAACAATTTATTTGTAATTTTAAGGTGGTTAGGTCCTCTTAAGGGGGAACTCCACTGATTTTTAAAAAATCTCTCCCTTTCGTCCAATAATTTTAAAACTTCGGTAACTTTTTTGTCATGAATAAAGAAGGTTGTAAAGAATTTTTGAGAATTTTTCACTAAAATGTTTTTACTAGTTATTGGAGAAAATACATATTTTTGTAATAAAAACAAGTGTTTTTAAAAGAGTTCCTTGCGCATACGATTTTAACGAATTGTATTTTAAAAAATTCTAGAATATTTTTCGACTTAAAATGAACAAAAATTAATTTTTTGAAATTGTTTAAACTCAATTAATGGTCTGAAATAAATGAAAACTTTTTGAACTTAAAAAAACATTAAAAAACTGCATGTCTCTACACTTACAATGGATGAATGAACCATTTAACATCAATATACCTCAAAACAAAATATTAACTTCTTTTCACAATACTTTAACCGATATTTTCTGGAAGTTCTTCAAAATATCCATGGTCATCAGTTGCGCAAGGAACTTTTTGAAGTTAGAAAAGTAAGTTTCAAGAAAAACGTGTTTAAAGTTTTAATTTGGTATGCTATCCAATGTTAATTGTTCCACTTAACTGGCTATAACTTTGGTATAACAAAGAGTTTTTATATTCTGCAGGTCTCAAAATGTTCATAAAACTATAAACATACAAAATATGTACGAGGGTAGTTCAATAAGTCTTTAGAATAAAGTATAAAAACAATTTTTTTTGGGTAAATTTTCTTTTATTTTTCAACATAATCTCCTTGGAGCTCTATACACTTGGTCAATCGCCTTTTAAGTTTTTTTAATCCTTCGGAAAAGTGCGTTTTCGGAAGTTCCTCAAAATAATCACTTACAGAGGCAATGACGTCTTCGTTGTCCGTAAATCTCTGTCCACCGAGCCATTTTTTCAAGTTTGAAAATAAGAAAAAGTCACTGGGGGCTAAATCTGGTGAATACGGTGGGTGTTCGACCAATTCGAATTTTAGTTCTTCAATTTTAGCCGTTGAAACGAAGCATGTGTGAACTCGGGCGTTGTCGTGATGAAAGAGAATTTTTTTTCTCGCCAAATGTGGTCGTTTTTTTTTAATTTCTTCTTTCAGCTGCTCTAATAATGATGCATAATACTCACCAGTAATTGTTTTACCATTTTCCAAGTAGTCAATAAGTATAATTCCACGTGCATCCCAAAAAACTGTAGCCATAACCTTACCAGCTGACTTTACGGTCTTTGCCTTCTTTGGAGCTGGTTCGCCTGTGGAAATCCACTCTTTGGATTGTTCCTTTGTCTCAGGAGTGTAGTGGTGTATCCATGTTTCATCCACAGTCACAAATCGACGAAAAAATTCCTCAGGATTCCGACTTATGCGCGCCAAAAGAGCCTCAGAGGCGACCACTCTATTGCGTTTATTCTCAGCTGAGAGCAAACGCGGCACCCATCTTGCCGATAGCTTTTTCATGCCTAATTTTTCATGTAGAATTGAAACAACTGCACCTATAGATATCCTTGTGGCCTCAGCTAACTCACGCACTTTTAATCTTCTATCCTTCAACACCATATCGTGGATTTTATTGATGATTTCGGGAGTAGTTGCTTCTACGGGCCTTCCTGAACGTGGTTCGTCACTTATTGATGTACGACCACGCTTAAATTCATTTACCCAGTTATAAACCGTTGCTAAGGCAGGGGCAGATGTGCCATGAACTGAGTCCAATTCATTTTTTATCTCATATGGAGTTAAACCCTTTAAATGAAAATGTTTAATTACCGCTCTGAACTCGTTTTTTTCCATTTTTCTTAACAAGCAATTTTTTTTTTCAATTGGTTATAAAAACACGTAAAGTCAGAAGATGTGGACTGTGACTGCACCATATATCTATTCGGGAGTGGTGCTGACTGAAAACAGATGATTTGGAGCGATTCGCGCGCCATCTGTTGGTCATTCTAAAGACTTATTGAACTACCCTCGTAATTAAAAAATTTTCGATTTTTTGGTAAAAAATCAATCCCTTAAGGTAGGACTATGGTGAAAAGACAAACATTTTTATTGTTCAGTCTTATAAGCTAAAATTTTAAAAGCTTATGTAGGATGATATTAATAGGTTCTACACCAAGCTATTATTATCTATTTTTAGTTAAAGATATCGATTATTTTCAGAGTTATTGATAAAATGCGATTTTTTTAAACGAAAATTATCAGTTTTCAAAATGTTACTTGTGCATAGCAATTTGAGAAAAAGCTCTGAAAAAAATTGAGTCACTTCCCTGTTTGACCAACAAAAGAAACTGTTGCCAAGATTTCAAAAACCGGCTTTACTTCCTTAAAATCATGTTTTTCAATAATGACTGATGGATAAAATGAGATCAAAAGAAAGAAATTTAAATCTAATCAACAGTTTATGTTCTATATTATACTAAGGTATATTTTCTGAAAGTTTCAATGATTCACGAAGACCTCATGTGCAAGCCACTTTTTAAATACATACACACATACAGACATACATTTTTTAAAAACATGTGTTTCTGACTCTACAATCTTAAAAACATAAAAGTTCATCAAAATCGCTGATAAAAAGATTTTCATTGTCACATAGTTTTCTCTTTCAGATAGCAATAATCGATACATATAATAGTGTTCTATGACAAGTCTCATGGCGCAAAAATCAACAAAGAAATTCTGAAATTAGATGCTTTTTACAGGTTCTTTAAATACCTTTTTTCACTATACATTTTTAACTAAAATAACAAGAATTTACGATACAATAGTTTATAAACTACGGATGGTATAACGCTTTATCTTCAGGTACCAGATACTGCCTCTAAAAATCTCATCGAAATCAGTTTTCCAAAGATTGTGGACTCTCCTTGTCTGTTAATGTATGTTCGTCCTATCTGCTTTTTACGTCGTTTTAACTCTAGATTTGTTTCTTGTCGAGAAAGTCGGTGATGTTTGTCCTTTTTCATTCGACCCAGTTCGCGCGCAAAGAGCACGTCGCCAAGCTCTTAATAGGGATCAAATGGCTACTGCTTCAGAGAAAGAGAAGAAAAAGATGTATTTTTCAATGACTTGATTTACTCCCCTTTGTTTTCTTAAAATATGGCTCTTGTGAATAGTTTACACAAGTTTCACTAAGCACAGAAAAAGAAACTACGTGCTGATTTTCCTTTCTTGTTATACGAATTCGTTTTTATTTCTTAAAATTATAGAGATGATTTATGGTTTCGTATTCATTTGAACTATAGAATATTACATTAATGAACGTGGAATTGTCTGCGGTATAATTAAAGAAAAATATACGTATTAAATTATTAATGTTTTCATACTTTTCACTTTTTAATAATAATTTTCGAATACATCTTTCTAGTATATTGCATTGCATACCGTCAAATAGGATGTTTGTAATAGTGTATTATTGTATTACTTTGCAAAAAAGAACATTCTTAAAGTATTTAATTATGATAGGAAAACTTTTACCACGATGTCGTACTTATCAAATGGTAGAGCTTTCAACTTGCCACAGATTTGAATACCACGGAAGTGACTGAAAAATATGTACTTACCTTATTCTCATAAAAAGTGGTGTCAAATCTTCTATTCTGAAGCCCCTAATTTGAAATAATGACGCTATGTCGCGCTGTATATCAAAGTTTAAAATTTATTCGTTCAATTTCAAAATAATTTGAATTTTGCAAAATTGGAGGACAAGATACTAATGTGAATAAAATTTATATTTTGATATAGTAAAATGTCGTTCAACTTTTATATTGCAGTTATATAACCTTAATTTGAAATTATATTGATTAAAATAATGATTATTTACTTATTTATATCCTTATCTTTATCCTTACAAATATATAAGTGTGAAAATTTGTTTGTTGGTTTGATTGTTACTTTATCACGCACAAACTACTGCACCTATCTTAATAGAACTTCAACGATTCTCTTAGTTTTTCAGGAGAAACACATAAGCCACATAGAATTTACAAATAATGATTTATTTGTCCAGAAAATGTAAAATACCTGGTATAAAACTCAATTTCTCCATTTTTGTTGGTCATTTGTTTGTTACTGCATCAAGCAAAAACTATAGCGCCTATCTTATTACAACTTAAACGATTTTCTTCTTTTTTTGCGGAGAAACACATAGGTTACATAGAATTTACGGATAATGATTTATTTTTCCACAAAAATGTAAAATACCTCATATAAAAACTCAAATTTTCCACTATTCTTTGTCATTTTTTTGTTACCGCATCACGCAAAAACTACAGCGTCTATCTTAATAAAACTTTAACGATTCTATTCGATTGTTTTAGGAGAATCACATAGACTACCTAGGAATCACATATAATGTTTTAATTTTCCAGAAAACTGTGAAATGCCTAATATAAAAACCAATTTCTTCATTTTTTTATCATTTGTTTATTACCAATTAGCTGGTCCCTGCGTCTTTTCTAGACATTACGAGGAATAAAGTCGTATGGATACAAAATGTGTATGTACATTATATATACATATGTATATGGGTCAATCCATGCCAAAACGTACACGGCTCTGCCCAAAAATGGTAAAGACTTAGAAAAACTTGTATAGGGTCAAAATTTAGGGTTTTTTGTGTAGAATCAATAGCTATATGGCGCTTTTCAAAATTTTCAAAATGGTGGTCCCAAAAACCCGATTTTCTGACCAGTTTTCCGAAAATTTTCCGATTAATCGTTCATAAAAATATAGATAAAAGACGAAAATTGTGAGTAAAGGTCATTTTATATGTTTTCGGGTACGCTGAATCCGAATCCGCTGACCGTTTAACCTTATCACTCCAGGATTTGCTCTAACCTCAAAAAATAACTCAAAAACGCTCAAACATGCATGATTATGGCTAGATAAAGGTTCGTGACGATGCATTTGTTCGTTTCAAGGGTCGCGTATTTTAAATCCAAGGTCCGTTCAGCTCGTTCAGTCCAAAATTTGCCCCTAGCCTCAAAATATTTTTCAAAAACGCTCAAATAGGCATGATTACGGCCAGATTAAGGATCGTGACCATAAATTTATACGTTTTCGAGATCACTGATTTTAAGTCTAAGGTTCGTTTCTTTTCGAACAGATCGCTGTTGCAATCCGTTCAAATTGGTAGCTTACATAGGCAAATCATTACAACCACTACCAGCTAGGCTTTGCAGACATTTCGGGCTTGCTTCTGCAGAGAATATGATTTGCAGTGGATGTAGGAAAATATCATATACTAGTAATGATACTCATAATGAAGACGTGAACCACAATTCCAACAATGATGATACTCATGATGCAAACGTGAATGACAATTTGAACAATACTTCTGTATCTAACAGTGCAAATGAAGATAGCCTAGAGAAGAATGTGCAATTAGATCTTGACAGTTCGACTTCTTCAAATGCTGAGGAAAACCTCCAAGAAATCATCGAAGGTTTAAGAGAAAAATTTTCATCGTTGTCAGAGCACGATCCCGACAGGAAAGCTATTCTAACCATACTGCCATCAAAATGGTCAATAGAGAAGATTTCTTCTCTATTCAATACTACGACTTACTCCATTAGAAAAGCTAAAGAATTAAAAGCCACGAATGGCTCTTTTTCTAGACCACCCCCAAAAATAGGTAAATCGCTGCCACAAACTACGGTTAATAGAGTGAAACAATTCTATGAATGTGATTCTAACAGCAGAATTCTCCCAGGATATAGAAATAAAAAATCTGTTGAGATTGATGGAGAAAAAGTCCTCAAACAGAAGAGACTGGCATTGTTTAGCTTAAAAGAATTATATTTCAAATTCTGTGGAGAGCATCCAGATACTACTATAGGTCTTTAAAAGTTTTGCCAATTACGACCTCAAAATTGTGTTTTACCCGGAAGTAATGGTACTCATATTGTTTGCGTATGTGTGATTCATGAGAATGTCAAGCTTAAGCTCGATGCCATCAATTTATCTGACCTGATGGCTAAATCGGAATTCCCATTAAAAAACTATACCAATTGTCTTAATCTCATAGTATGTCGTAAGTCAAATAGAGAATGTTTTCTTAACGAATGCAAAAACTGCCCTAATTACGATAAGCTCAGATCCCAGCTTGAATCAGGTTTGGAAAAAGCAGACGTAAATGATATAACTTTTAGCTCTTGGCATTCGAGAGATAGAACAACTATGATTACATCAAACACAACTACTGAAAATTCCCTCGAACTTCTTGATCATCGGTTAAAATCATTAAAACCTCATGATTATATTAACAAACAACAATCAGAATATTTTAAGCAATTGAAGGGAAGCTTAAAGCCAGGAGAAATTCTTGTGCTACTAGATTATTCAGAGAATTTTGCTTTCGTTGTTCAAAAAGCAGCTCAAGCTTTTCACTATAATAATAATCAAGCCACAGTATATACTGTAGTTTATTATTATCGAGATGAAAGTGAATTAAAACATGGAAATATAATCGTGATTTCTGAATCAAATACTCATGACTCTGCAGCGGTGTATGTGTGTAATTCGATGATAATTGATTACCTAAAGAAACAACACAAAGTTACAAAGATTATCTACTTTTCTGATGGAGCAAAACAACATTTTAAAAATCGATTTAATATCCAAAATTTATGTAATCATGAAAATGATTTTGGTATCAAAGCAGAATGGCATTTTTGCGCGACGGCTCACGGAAAAGTTCCACATGATGGCCTTGGTGCAACTCTTAAAATAGGAGCTAGGAACGCAAGCCTCCAAGCATCAGCAATCAACAGCATTTTAACAGCTAAGCAGCTTTATGAGTGGGCATGCCATTCAATAAAAAATATAAAGTTCTTTTATTATTCAAAAGTAACACATAGCAACACTCAAAGAAGATTAAATAGACGATTTGACGAGGCTCCTTCTGTCCCACAAATTGCAAGCAATCGCTGTTTTATTCCACTACGAAACAAGAGTATTATTATCAGAAAATTTTCAAGTGATAAAAAGGAAGTTGTTGTAGAGATTTAAAGTATAACAGTCCATTTCTGGCCATGAACCTGCCCATTTGAGCGTTTGTCAGGTATTTTTTGAGGTTAAAAACAAATTTTTAGCTGATGGAACTAAACGGACTTCGGATTTGAAATCAGTGACCCCAAAAACGTATAAATATCTGGTCACGATTCTTCATCTGGCCGTCATCATGCCCGCTGAGCATTTTTGAAGTACTTTTTGAGGTTAGCGACAAATTTTGGGCTTGTCGGGCTAAACGGACCTTAGCCTTAAAATCAGCGATCTCGAAAACGTATAAATTTATGGTCACGATCCTTAATCTGGCCGTAATCATGCCTATTTGAGCGTTTTTGAAAAATATTTTGAGGCTAGGGGCAAATTTTGGACTGAACGAGCTGAACGGACCTTGGATTTGAAATACGCGACCCTTGAAACGAACAAATGCATCGTCACGAACCTTTATCTAGCCATAACCATGCCTGTTTGAGCGTTTTTGAGGTATTTTTTGAGGTTAGAGCAAATCCTGGAGTGATAAGGTTAAACGGTCAGCGGATTCGGATTCAGCGTACCCGAAATCATATAAAATGACCTTTACTCACAATTTTCGTCTTTTATCTATATTTGTATGAACGATTAATCGGAAAATTTTCGGAAAACTGGTCAGAAAATCGGGTTTTTGGGACCACCATTTTGAAAATTTTGAAAAGCGCCACATAGCTATTGATTCTACATAAAAAACCCTAAATTTTGACCCTATACAAGTTTTTCTAAGTCTTTACCATTTTTGGGCAGAGCCGTGTGCGTTTTGGCATGGATTGACCCATTATGTATATGTACATGTATGTATATGGGCGTTTATCACGAAACTGTTAGTTTTGGCGGCGTCTTTTATGACACCATCCTAAACCCAGGTGCCAAGAGAGCCAGTGCGGGCACGGAAGCTTACACCTCCTGGCTTACGATGGTGATCTAAAGCTCAACCTGGACTCACCAAGCCAAGGTTGGGGGGTTGTTTCTTCGTCACACAAGAACTGCTGGGCTTCCCAAATCCACCAGACGGGCGCTAAGGTTGTTTCCCCGCCACCGCCGGAGGGAGTTAGAGGGCCCTGGCAGACAGGGAAAGCCCAGGCGAGGTTCGACCCCGCATAGGACAGGGCCTTGCATACACAGATCGACCGAGAACGGCTTTACGACTCCCGCCGACCATCGCCCGCGCCACCCCGGCCGTCGAAAGAAATAGCTCAAAATTGAAAAAAAAAGAGAGAAAAGATTTGTGTGAAATATAAAAAAATGCATTTGCGAGAAAAAAGTAGATTGCGGGAATCATATGCTACTTTTGTCCCACTTTTCAGGCCAATAAAGTGGCCATTATGGTTGAGTCGGGAATAAAATTGGTTTTCATGTCAGGTATTTTACATTTACCAAAATATTCATTTTAATAGTTTTTAATCAATATTTCACATTATTTTGTTTCTTTTTCATATGAATATTGCTCTTTGCCCATTTTGCGGTTATGACAGTCACTTTTCTACTGAAAAAATCTATCTTCATGACTTCTGGTATGATAGTTCGAGTGCTCAAAATCACTTTTTCCAGGATTTTAAGGTTTTGAATGGGCATAATTAATCAAAAAGTGCCTTAATATTAAAAAATTCAGAAAATTTGCTAAAAAATCCGGTTATTTCTATTTTTAAAGAGATTTAATTTTGTTAAATAAATAGAGGCTGAAATTATCCAAAAAATGTAAAAAATCATGAATATTTAAAAAAAAATTATTGTTTCTGTTTTTCCAGAGAATCACCCATATATAATTATATATAACTTTTTATAATTGTATATAACTTTATATAATTATATATAACTTTATATAATTATATATAACTATATATAGTTATATATAACTGTATATAGTTATATATAACTGTATATAGTTATATATAACTATATATAATTATATATAACTATATATAGTTATATATAACTATATATAGTTATATTCATTATATATAACTATAAATAGTTATATATAATAGTTAATTTTCGACAGTCTGATCTGATTATATATCCCTATATAGTTTATATATAATTATATATAATTTTATATACTTAAAATTTTATTTGTAATATTTATTTTGAACAATTAACAATAAATAATAAAAATACAGGTTATACCAATAAATCACATAATTTTATTCTGAAAATTTGGAGATTTACAAATGTGATTACCAACCTGAACTAACAGGTGCACACATTCTATGTGCTGAATGTTAATTATAACTGGGACACATTGTATATGATGAAAAATAATCCGGTTTTCTTCAATCCCAAATGACTGAAGGTATATGTATGTACTTTGATTTTGTATAAAATAAAATTTTACTTCGCCGTACAGAGTATTATGGTTTTTTAATACTACATGTATAGTGTTGAATTATTTTTAGTTTGTTTTTATAATTCATATGTATATGTTGTACCAGCTCTTAAGATATATTTTGTTTATCTAAATCGTGTAACTTATTTAACTAATTCATTTGTGCTCCTGTCAGCTTAAAATTATAATTTTACTCGTAACATAATTATATACAACTACCCGTCTAAAAATGAGTCGTATAATTATACATAACTTTTGTCTCTATATAATAATGCATAATTATACATGATTATATATAACTATAAAATAAATATAATAACCGATAATCCATTGTACTATAACATTACATTTCTTTTATAATGAATCATAGGGAGTGTATGTGTGTAAGTTTAAGGATATGTTAAACCCCCTGTTACCGACTAATACCAGGAACAACTTTTTCAATTAATTTTTAATTTTGACAAAACTTCTCTTTATATATATATATGTGAAGATCACACAATGTGATGTTAAACTCACCCGTTACCGACAATTACGAGGATCGACTTTTTAATTATAATTTAATACACGTGTGGTTATGCGTATAAGTATGACTTTTAATGTGTATTTTTTTCATATACATAATATATGTGCGCACATATACATGAAGTATGTGCAACTGTTTTTATATATACCCGAATATTTTTATGTTTGCTTGTGGTTGCGTGGGCTGTCTACATGTGTTTTGATATTTCTGTGTTTTAATGTGCGCGTACGTGACGTGTGAATGAATATGTGCATGTTTTTCGATGAGAGTAAGAGAGTATGTAGATGAGTATAGATATATATTTTTATGTGTGTGTGTTTTCTGATGTACGTGTGTATATATGGATATGTGTATGTGTACAAACGCTTGTTGTGAAAAAACTATTAAATGTAATTATATATGTAGGTATATATATAATTACATTTAATAATATGTGAACATATATTATTATCTGTTATAATGAATTATTATATATCGTTATATATATTGTCATCAATAATCATGAATACTCAAATATAGTGTATTGCATTTGAACAATTGGAAAATTGTATATAATAGTACATAATTTTGTACGATCGTATGCAATCATTCATGACTATCTGGTTATATATGATCATACATGATCATACATTTTTAAACGCAATTATATAGAAACAAAAGTTGTACGAAATTATATACAATTATATATGATTAAATATGAGTATACATGATTATAAATTATTATGTATAATTAGATATACAGTTATATATAATCATATATAACTATATATGACTCATTTTTACCCGGGTATATATCAGTATATATCCGGGATCGCGGACTGATAAGGGTCTCTATTCGTTTAGAGCCCAAGGTTCGCGATTCTGGAACACCCTCCCCTGCAGTGTGAGGTATCTGCCATCCTTATGTAAATTTAAAACGGCGTTAGGCAGGCACCTCAGTCAACTGCACGGTGATTAAGTTGACATTTTTTCATGATGACGGAGAATTCATATACATGGGTAGTTATTTATTTATTTATTGACTTATTTATTTGTTTATTTATTTATTTATTTAATTATTTATTTATTTATTTAATTATTTATTTATTTATTTATTTATTTAATTATTTATTTATTTATTTATTTATTTGTTTGTTTGTTTGTTTGTTTGTTTGTTTGTTTGTTTGTTTGTTTGTTTGTTTGTTTATTTATTTATTTATTTATTTATTTATTTATTTATTTATTTATTTATTTATTTATTTATTTATTTATTTATTTATTTATTTATTTATTTATTTATTTATTTATTTATTTATTTATTTATTTATTTATTTATTTATTTATTTATTTATTTATTTATTTATTTATTTATTTATTTATTTATTTATTTATTTATTTATTTATTTATTTATTTATTTATTTATTTATTTATTTATTTATTTATTTATTTATTTATTTATTTATTTATTTATTTATTTATTTATTTATTTATTTATTTATTTATTTATTTATTTATTTATTTATTTATTTATTTATTTATTTATTTATTTATTTATTTATTTATTGTATCTTTTTATTTTTTTTTTATTTTAATTTATCCGTTCTCTCGTGTTTTGTATTCTTAGTCGTGAAAAATGTTGTAATGTACAAAATATAAAGAGTACATTGTAATAAAGAGTAAATATATCTACGTGTGTGATGAGTGTATGTATCGGTTGAATTGTAATTGTTTTTAAATTGTGACGTGATGGATGTACATGTATGCAAGAATGAGTAGACTTTCAGAAATTGTTATGGAACTGTGATATAAACAAACTATGATATTAGATAATGACAAATTTGTGCAACAACTTTTTATATTTATACACTGACGAACTGTGATAGTGATCAAAGACTTAATGTAATGACAAAATAACAATTTTTATGTAATGTATTTTTGCCAAAATTGACAATTAAATCGTATATCTATCTATATATATATATATATATATATATATATATATATATATATATATATATATATATATATATATATATATATATATATATATATATATATATATATATATATATATATATATATAACTATATATAAGTAAATATAATATATATGTGGGTTCCCAGGCAAACGACTTAAGTTCACTTTTTATGTTATTGAGATATTAAGGTTTAAAGTTTTTAATTTTATTTAAACTAATATTAAAAAAAATCATGAGTAGTAGATATGGTCATTTGGTTTCACACTTTTATTGCCCGGGTAAAAATGAATACTATAATTACGTTTAATTATGTACAAGTAGTTATATAACTTTTGTCTCTATATAATTATGCATAATTATAGGATTATATATAACTATAATAAACAATATTCCATTATATTGTATCATTACATTTATTTTATAATGAATTATAGTTATATTTATAATGAGTTATAGTTAGCGTATGTGCATAAGTTTAAGTATATACAGGTATATTCTTATGTTTGAATGCGTATGTGCGTGTTTTAATGTGAGTGCGTGTGTGGATAAGTATATGCATGTTTTTCTGTGAGTATAAGAGTGTATGTTGATGGGTATTTGTACATGATTTTGTGTGTGTGATGAGTATGTATGAATATGGATACATGTGTTTAGATATGGATGTATGTGGGTGTCTGCAGTGTATGGGAATATGTGTACGTGTGTTTTGATGTCTGTGTGGATGCGGGTATGTATGTAGATAAGTGCATGTACATGTGTTTTGCGCGCGCGCGCGTGGTCTATGTGATGTTACGTGCATGGGCGCGTATATATAGATGTATTTGTATGTTTGTTAATGCGCGTGTTAGTTATGTGGTGCGTGTGCGTATGCATCTTTATGTGTGTAAATTTGCAAGTGTGTCGATGTATGTTGGTGAGTAAGCTTGCAGATTGATTAGTGGGTGTGTATATATGTATGTTTTGATATTTTGTAATACATACCAAATATATATTTTAGTGTATATAATCTTATAAAATTATATATCGTCATATATGATGATATATTATCATGTCTCATTAAATATTGCCATATATAATTATACATTGTTATTAATAATCATGAAAAAGTCGGTGAAGTTACGTTTTAACTGAACGACCGACAAATTATATATAATTACAGATAAATATGTCCAGTCGTATAAAACCATTTATGACTATGTATGGTCATATATGAGTATATATAATTATACACAGTTATATAGAGACAAAAGTTATATATTATTATATATGGTTATATATAACAATGGAAGATGCTCGCAGAAAATACATGGAAAATCAACGAATTTAAAAGAGTTAAATTTCTTTGAATATTCATGCAATTTCGGTCACAATTTTCAATTATAAATAACTTTTGATCGGATTAATATTTTTATACCTAACTGAGCTTAAACTAAAGGTCTTTTTATCTACTTTTATTATATTTTCAGGTATTTTTCC
This sequence comes from Gastracanthus pulcherrimus, assembly GCA_949152435.1. Lineage (NCBI taxonomy): Eukaryota > Metazoa > Arthropoda > Insecta > Hymenoptera > Pteromalidae > Gastracanthus > Gastracanthus pulcherrimus. The sequence goes on along the minus strand of OX424573.1, from coordinate 41,623,067 downwards.
ATAATAAAAACTTGTAGAATTATAGTTAGAACAAAAGGTATCCTTTTTCATTAAAATAACAAATATTTCGAGTAAATTACCTCATATCTCGAGAGCAAGGGCTCATCAGAATGAATTACGGGTACTAGGCTTCATTTTTGGATACCAGAAAACACCTCCCAAAGTCTGACCTAATTTCGTTTCCTGGCGGGTGTGCCCTCTATTTGATAGTAATTAAAATAGTAGATACGTAAAATATTAAACATATTTCATTGCGAGATTTATATATTTATATATAATATTAAAAAGAGTATTTCAAAAATCGATTGGATCTCCAAAATAAAATAAGAAAAAAAATTTCAACGTAAGAGTGCTCCACTCCTTTTGCAATACATGTCAAAAGGAGTCGAATTACCGTAGACAAAAATGTTTTCGTTCATCATGCCACCTAGAATCGTGCGAGGAACAAAGATCCTATAATAAATATGGCATTGAAAATATTGATTTATTGTGACGTGTAGGATCAAGATTTTGAGGTTTTACAATAGTGAAATTTAAGATATTATTCTGTTTTAATAGCATAACAATTTTCAGAACGATTTCTTTTAAACATAAAAAGTTTTCTGAACACGTAAAAAAATTTATTTTCTGTTCAACCCGGTTCTACCCCCTTAAGGGGAGGTCGGAGCTTACAATGAGTTACGTAGTTACCGACAATTTCGTATTTTTCAGTATTCTCATTCAATTTTTAATTTTTTTCAATTATCTCAATTGTCCGGTGTTCCTTAGTAGATTGAGAATACCAGACAACTAATGTTTTTAACTTTTATGAACAATTAAATTAGAATAATGTAAAATTCAATACAGAAATCTGTATTAGGCTCCGACCTCCCCTTAAGAAATGAGAATAATCTTAATTTTCTGCACGTAATCCTAACATAGGCATTGAACAAGTAAATGTCCTCACCTGTTATTTTATTTCATGTCTGCAAACCTCCTTTAGTTTCACATAGCAAATATTATCAAAAATAATGAATGTTTCTTATTAATAATCCTTAACATGGCGGCTAAGGAGAGAGTGTCTCCAGATAAGTCCGATAAAAAATCCTGTTGTAGAAAAAAAATTGCTGCAGTTGTATGTATAATTTGTGATAAGATATATCATGGACCCTGTTAGAGTGCTATAAATGAAAAACGTTTCATCAGTAATTTACTAGTTATATGTATTGATTATAAAGACATTAAACTAACCTCAAATTTGAAAACTAATGTAGATTCGCTGAGTGAAAATGCAAGATTTCTGATTGCATAAATCAAAGCAAAAAACAGGAAGAAGTGAGACAAGACATACTAAATAAAATTGCAAATGAATCAGTAAAAGATCAAATCACAACAATACATGAAGAAAAAACAGAATCAGAAGTGCTAAAAATAGAAAATTCAATACTGAGACAACTGAACTATGAACTCGGAGACAAGAATTTATTACTTAAAGAGTTACTGGCTATTGAAAAAAGTAAAGAGAATAAAGTCAAAGCAATACATGTCTTTTGCAGAAATAGTGACAAGTACAAAACCTCCTCTCGAAGGCATACCTAAATTGATTGTAAAAAAGAATAAGAAAAATGACAATCTTAATATAAAAAATTATATTACAGAAATAATAAATAAAGACACTAACATACATGCGAAAGGAATAATAATACAAAATGAAAACGAAGTAATTATAAGCTGCGTTGATGAAAACAGTGTCAATATTACTGAAGAAGTACTCAATGAAAATTTGTCCGAATACTGCATGATTGAAAAAAGAACAAATGCTGAAACCTAGAATTAAAGTGGTTGGCATCGAAAACACTTTCAACATGAGTTTAACAGAAATCGAATAAGATGTTAATGAAAGAAATTTCAAAAACTACAACACAAAATGTCAAGTAGTGCATATGTATACAAATAAAAAAACAAAATTAAATACTGCTATTCTTGAAGTACCAGCTGTTATTAATAAGCAAATAATGGAAAATAGCAAAAGTATTTTCGTAGGTTATCAAAAAGGTAGAGTTTTTGACATTATAAACACCAAATCATGTGAAAAATGTGCTGGTTTCGGTCATAAAAGCAAAAAGTGCAGGAATAAAACTACCTGCTTAATATGTGCTGATGAGTATGATACAGTACAATGCGATAGTGTGGATAACCTCATATGTGCAAACTGTGTATTCAGTCATTTTAAATACAAAACAAAATACAATTGTAACCATACGGCAACAGATAGTGAGAACTGTGATATTTTTAAAAATAAAATAAAAAAATATATAACAAGTGTTCATTATTTAATAAAGCCAACATTGATACATATATAAATAGAATCGGTAAAGAGAATCACAATAATCATCAGAAAATAATGGATGTAAACACAAGTATCGATAAAGAAGATCACAATGATCATCAAAAGATAATTGATGATAACATGCACCAGCAACACATGGTAAAATGTTAATCTAGCCTGTCTACAAATTCTGCGAAAACAGTAAACACAAGAACTGCAACTACACCAACAAACACGCCTGAACAAGTCAACTCCTAAACAAATTCGTCTATAGTAAAAAATCAGAACAAATCTAAAAGTAAATAATGGCCTGTAATTTTGATTTTTTAGAAACAATAGATAAAGATACAATTAAGCGTGAAAAAACTTTCACAAGTATTGAAACTCTAAAAAAAACTATTTGTAATATAAAGAAGATTTAATACTTTTGGTAAATATTAGAAGCATGAACAAAAATTTTGATAAATTAAAAATAATAATACAAAGTGTAACGACTAAACCTATAATAATAATTTGTACTGAAACTTTTAACCAAGTAGATTATAAAGAGTATGATCTAAATGGCTATGAAAGCTACTATAATGAGAGTAGAATAAACAGGAATGATGGGGTAATTGTTTTTATAAATAAAAATATTGTTCAAATAACCAAAACTACTGAATCTGGTAGGATTAAAATAATAAATACACAAGTTACATTAAACAATGGAAATAGATTAGATATATCTTCGATATATAGAACACACGGAATACCAAAGACTGAATTTATTTTAGATTTAAATAAATTCCTAAACAAAAAAAGAAATATTAAAAACCATTTAGTGTTAGGAGATTTCAATGTAGATCTACTTGAACTAGATTTTCTGAGTCAGGAATTTTTGTATAATCTCTTAGATAAAGGATATGTTCCAGGTTTTTCAGGAATTATAAGGCCTCCAATTGGCAATTGCAAAGGTTCTTGTATTGACAATGTCTTTATTAAAACTAATGATCTAAAAACAGAAACCTACAAACTAAAAAATTCGTTAACAGATCACTATAAATTGTTTATTGCCATAAATAAAATTAAAACTGACAGTAAAGATCCACAAATAACATTAAATTACTACAAATTAAAGAATACGGCTGCCACTAGAAATTGGAATGAAATTATATCAATACAAGATCCAAATTTAGCAACAGACCAATTAATAAATAAAATAAATCAGTGTATAGAAATGGCCAAAACAATAAATAAAGATAAGAATAAAGGTAGAAAAAGCTGGAGTACTAAGGCTATTATGAAATCATGTTAAACAAAAGAATTTTTATATAAGCTATGGCAAGTGGATCGTAATAATGAACATTTAAAAAGTGAGTACAAAAATTATGCGAAAATCTTCAAAAGTTAAATACGAACGAAATCTAGTCCAAAATAACTTAAACAACCCTGGTAGAAATCTAAGCTGGTTCCTAGCCAGATATTAGCCAAATTTTCTAAATCTGCTTTAATTCTGGTTAAGAAATTACCGTCAAGGACCCAGTTCCTGATCAGTTAAGGCACGTCGTTACGTTATTTGTTGTGTCAAAGCGTAAAGATGAGGTATTCATGGAAAATTAAATTTCTAATAACAAATATAACTGTTAATCTTTAATATAAAATTGAAAAAACACATAAATAATCGAAATTAAGTTAAATATAAAGCCTCAAAGAAAAAAAGCTGTGGGAGCAATTCCTGATCACTTAAGATTTGTATGGGAGTAGTTTCTGATCATATCAAGACCCAATTCCTTATCACATATATTATTGACGCATAAGTATTTTATATGATAAACGAAAGCTTATTAAGCAATACTAATACAGTAGATATACTAAAATATAACATTTGTTGGTTGTGTGATTATAAATGTGAAACTTAGGCGAGGTAAAAGGGTTCGGTTATTCGTACTCTGTCTACTGTACGATATAGACTCGCATGCGAACATATATTTTAACCTATAAAATGCACATGATGTTGTGATTTATAGTCACGTTTTCTGCAACTTTTGCATGATAAATTATTTACGCATGGATTAAAACTACTTATAGAATTATGTTATTACAAATATTTGTGTATTTTAAGATTTTTAAACACACTTAAAACATTTTATTAAAACTAATCCGGAATTGGGTAAACGATAAGAATTTGGACCCTATTTCTAATCACATGTTTTTACAAATATCAATAATATTTTATATGAATGTTTTAAGTGATTTATACGAATAAACTGTTAAATAACTTAATTACATAAGTTTTTCTACGATCTATTACAAAATTTTAAAGAAATCATGTAAATTTCTTTGCATGCTCACTTGTAGTCAACTGCAGTAAGATGGTGTCAATCATGACGTTGTCAACAACGTCTAACTTTAACATTTTTTATCTTAAAAATGTATTTTACTAGTAACTTTTAAAGTTCTTTTATATGACTACGAAATAGTTACTATTACTAATTATTTTTTTAAAACAAATTTTTTTATACATTAAAGTCAAAATAGTAATAAATGTAACCAAATGATCAGGAACTGGGTACTGATCAGGAACTGGGTCCGTGACGGTAGCTAGAAATCAGTTAAAAACGACATGCTTTTTAGCTAATTTCTAGCTAGATTGTGCTGAATATTCTAGTTAATATAAAATTGATAAACTAAGTAATTTATGTATTAATTAATAATGGAAATAATAACAGTTTTATAATAATCAAAGTAATACGCAATTCTAATCATACTACATTAAGTATTTTACTAAATTAAAGTTAAAAACGTACCTTAAATGTCTCGTAGTAATGGAGCTTAGGTTATTTGTTTACATACCGACGCGTACATTTAAAAAGTATTATTTACACAAAAGGTACCAAAGCCCCGAGTAAAATTTAAGTGTCTATATTAAAGAAATTTATGTTATAAATAATAGAATACATGTAGTCATATAATTATTGTTATCTTAAAAATAACAATAAAAACAGAATAATGTAAGTTACGACGAAATTTGGAGAATTGGTAAACAAATATTTGTAGTTTTAAATGAAGTTTTATTACAAAATTTTATTTTTGACATAAATCACAAAATTTTTGTTGGTTAAGTTATGCTTGACTAATTTTTGAAAAGGAAATTATTATAGTTATCAAATACTTTTAGTATTGCATATACATATTTCTATAATCTCGTAAGTTGTTATTTGTTGATAAAAATATTTATTTTGACGGAATACTATATTGAACATTCAATAAAGAATAATAATGTATATTTTTAAAACCTACTCAGTTTTCAAAACAAAATATAAATAGGTTAGATTTGCAAACAAAATACGTTCTTGCTTAAAGCATCGTCTTAAGCAGATTCTAGCCAGGTATTAGCTATAATTTGACTTATTAATAGCTTATTTATCTGGCTAATAATTAATAAGCTAACCATCCATTCTAGCTAACTTCTACGAGAGAATCCAAAAAAATTATGGGAAATTATAAACTCAAAAGTAGGAAAAAAAAGTAAAATCAAATGATACCATAGATTATATAAAGGTTGATAATGTTAAAATTTCAATTAAAGTGGATATAGCTAATACTATGAATAAATATTTTTGTGAAATTGGTCAAAAACTTAGTGAAAAGATAGACAAACCAATAGAAACAGAATTATCACTACCAAAGATGAAAGAAAATTCAATGTTTTTAAATCCAACAAGTGCATATGAGGTGACAAGTATAATAAATTCTCTAAAATTTAAAAGCGGAGGTGTTGATAAAATAAATGCTAAAACACTCAAAGTAATTTGCAAACATGGTGCTGAACTATTGTGTCATATAATTAACTCATGTATAGAGCAAGCTGCTTGGCCAAATGCACTGAAAAAAGCCGATATAGTAACTGTATACAAATCCGGTGATAAGCATAATGCCACTAGCTACAGACCGATTTCGTTAATATCTAATATAGCAAAAGTTTTTGAGAGAATAATTTATAATAGAATATACGAATTTATAAAAAAAACAGAATATAATTACAGACCAACAATTTGGTTTTATGAAAAAAATAGGTACTAAAGACGCATTAAATTATATAACTAATGTTTTGTATAATAATCTAGATCACAGTAAACCTACTATAATAACTTTTTTGGATTTAGCGAAAGCATTTGATACTGTTGATCAGGAAATATTATTAGATAAACTTTATTGTGTAGGAATTAGAGGTCAGGCGTTGGATTTACTGGCAAGTTATCTTAATGATAGATATCAAAGAGTCAAAATTAATGATAATGAATGTAATTACAAGAAAATAAACACTCGTGTTCCACAAGGAACTATCTTAGGACCATTACTTTTTATTAAAAAAAACAAAGCTTCTCTAATATTTGAAATTACTTTTTATTATCTACATTAATGATCTCTTGACACAAATCCCTCCTAATGCAGTATCGGCTTATGCAGATGACACTGCAATTGTAACTAGTGATGATACCTGGGAAAAAGCTCAGGACAGTAGGAATAGATATTTATATATAATTGATAAGTACCTAGCTAAGAACAAATTAACTTTAAATGTTGAAAAGACGGTATATATAACTTTTGGCAACTATAGTGATAGTGTTCCAAATCAAATAGATATAAAGATCGAAGATACACAAATAAACAGAGTTGAGAGTTGTAAATACCTAGGAATTATATTTGATTGCAACCTCAGATGGGATAAGCATATACAATATATCATCAAGAAAACTAGATATTTGATATATATATTTTTTATAAAATGTTCAAGACAATGTCAACGAAAACATTGAGGATGATATACTATGCTTATTACCACAGTATCATAGGTTATGGTATAATAGCGTGGGGTGGAGCGTACAATAACAATTTAATTCTACTGCGAAACTTACAAAAAAGAATTTTAAGAATTGTTCATAAAAATAATTTTATAAGTCAGGATTATCCCATGAACCTAGAAGAATTATTTACTTATGAAACACTAAGATATCATTACACAAACCTCAAAAATCAATTCATTAAATCTAGTAGTATTACACGAAAAAAACATTTAATAATACCTAAACATACGAAAAGAATTAGCACTAAAATTAGTTATATAAAAGCCTTAGCAACATACAACAAGCTACCGAGTGAGCAAAAAACATTAGATATGAATAAATATTTACATAGGAATAAGCTAAAAAATTGGATAAAAACAGATATATAATATTAATTGTTATAATATGAATAAGACAGTTAAATATTGATATAAGCACTGTTAAAAAAATTAAAAAAAATTTATTACGATAATAATTTTTAGTATTAAGTTAGATAATTTCAGTATTTTAGTATTTAAGTTTTATCTTATATTTTAATTTTGTATATGCCGGATCGCGTACAGATGCCTATAGTGCATCTCTGCGATATACAGAATGTAATTTATACATTACTGTATTTTTTTTACTTACTATTTTTACTATTATTTTATTGTAAACTTATGTAAGGTAAATAAATAAATAAATAATCGTTTGATCCATTTAATTCATGAATAAGAGTTGACTGCTTTTTTATTTAAAGTTACTGCAATTTAATTCACTTCTCGTGCCACTGAAAGATTCGGTAAAATATAATTATTTTATTAATCGTTTATTAAAAACTATTATTATTCATGTACAAAATTAGCAGAATAAAATTAAAATTTAGTTAACGATGAAGATTTTGAAATACGATCCGAAATACAAATGTATTCAATATTTTAAACTTTAATATGAATTTTATATCTTAAACTCACATTATATCCAATCTTATAAGAAGGAATATAAGAGTATAAATATTGTTTCAGGAAACGTAAATTCAACTGAATATTTGAAGCCATCACTTTTGGATATCACTTTACTGTGATCTGCTGGCTGAAATCTTATGGTGAGTGAAAATCGTTTAAAAATATGTAAGAGCATACAATTTTTCATTAAGACGTGATAATTATAAAGTTCAAGAAAGCCTTTCAAAGAGACCAAACTCCTCATCAACTCATCTTTAAAAAGCTGGTTTTACTGATTTTAGGAATACATCGCGTCCCCTTTTCTGATCCCATAGATAATTTTTATTTCTTAGAATAAAACATTAAGGTAAGGTTACACCGATTTTCAAAACTTTTTATAGATTTCAAATTTGGACTTGAAAATTTTCTTTTACTTATTTGCTATAAAAAATTAGAACTTCCCTGGTAGAAATTTATCCCGTCCACTTTATAGATCTATGTAGAATAATCTCGCACTATGTAGATCTACGTAGGCAAACTAGATAGTTACTATAAAGGCGTGTAACGGTCGACCCTTCTAGTTTCCCATATTATTTGCCCCGATAGAATTAGATAAGCAAAATTATGACAATAACAACCACTTAAAGGTTATGTTTTAAGAAATAGAAGCATAATCTACTATGCTTATTATGTATTATTTTGATTTAAAGGTATTTATACGTTATTGTTCACATATTACCAATGTAGGTAAATGTAAATAACCTCTAAAGTGTAAGGTTATCAAATTTTAGATCCATCGAGTTTTTGTATTTAAGAACTCAATAACAATATTATGTTACACATATATATTAAACAATAAAAATAAGAAAATAATCTGAATATCCAAATAACTATATGAAGTATTAGTGCATATATTTATTTTGTTTATAAAAAATTAGTTTCCTTACATTTGATTATGTTAAAAACCTGTATGGTTTATGTATGGAAAACTATTTTCACACACATTTATTATCTACTGATTAATTTTCTATTTTTAAAAAGAAATAATGTATTTGAGTTATTATATATATATATGTTCTATTTTTGTATTTCAGACTGTGATTAATTTATAATCAAACACTTTCATTTGACATCTATGGTCAGTTAAAACATAGTAATTTGTTACTTATAAAGACAATTGAAGGCATCGATTCTAAAACGTCCTTAGCGCTCGGCTCGGGTTGCCGCTATATACAAATTGACGTCATGGTGACCAATTTTTAAATTTGCGGAAATGAATTTTTAAAAATAGCATCGTATAGAGGATAAAAAATGGCAACATTTTATATATATATACTTTGTTTGTACAATGTTTAGTATTTGAAAAAAAAATAAAAACGGCAAAATTTTAAATCTTATTTGCACCACGTTTTTTAAACTTAACTCGCTGCAGCTCCGACAAATATGAACGGATCTTGCTTATTTTTTGCATAGACTCGTAAAATAGTCTAGCGCTGCTGATAAACTCATAGATAGTTAAATATTAAATATTTTTCTTTCAACAATTTAATTGCAAACCAGTGAGTTACCTTTTATATGGTTAAGTATATTCAACGAAAAAAAGTATCGAGGGAAGTTTAAGACTCAGTGAACTTTCAACGAGACATTTGTTTGTTAACATTTGAAGAAGTTTCTCAGAAAATTACAGATCAATTGGATGAAAAGTGGCAAAGATAGAGCGATTTTGCCAAACTTGCACGCTCCGCGCGAACATTAGCGGGTCTGCGCGATACATGACGCTCGCAGCGTATGTCAGTCATATAATGCCGTTTACTTGAAGATTTGCTGTCCTTTTTTTTAAAAAATACATACTTAATCAAATCATACTATTTAATACTGTCGATTTATAGTGTAGAAGTTAAGAAAAATAAGTATCTGATGAAACAATAAGAAATTAAATAAACAAAGCAAAGGCAAAATCAAACGGCAGTTATTCATAAAGTTGTTGAATTTTTAAATCTTTGTACGAAAGTTTTAGAAATTATTGTTAATTCTAAATGTTATATACACTAGATAATAAATGGTTATAATAAAGCGTTAAAATGAAATTCACACACATTAAAAAGAATATTGCAGCGTAAATGAATTGAATAGTAAATTACAATCTTTAAAAATATAAATTTCTGGGAAACATATAAATTTCACAGATTTTTGACATTGTTCAGTCAATTAGAAACTTCAAATAACTAATACTTATATTTATTTATATTTCTACATTAAGATTTATTTACAATTTAGTCACAATACATACAACCCGTTTCAAAAACATATTACTTTTTTTTTCCTTTTATTGTTTTTGTTTTTTTTTCTTTTTTATTAATTTTTAATTCTAATTTTTGCTTTTGTTCGTCGCTTACTTTTCTTCTTTTTGTTGAGACAACTTCCGTTTTTCGAACTTTTTTGTTACCATGTTCTTCTTTGACATTCTTTGTTTTACTGACAACAGTTTTAATAGAAGTTATTTTTAAAAAATTTTCACCAAAATGTTGCCCATTAGTAGTACAAAATTGCAATAAATGTTTAAAATCCTTTTCTTTTTCTTTCGTTATTGCTACCTTTTTAGCTAATGATACTTTCGACAAATCTACTTCACTGCTGTTTCTTAGTTTAATTGTAATTGGATTGCCATCATAATCGTAATACAAATCAATTTGTCCGTTAGGAAAATATACAATTCTAACAACTTTGCTTATTTTAATTACATTTTTCTGCAAGTCTTCGTCTTTCGCAAACAGTTTTTCATAATCTTTTACTTCGCACTGTGAAATAGCAACCATTTCGAATGGAAGATTTCTAGAATTTTTTATTAGTTGCACATAATCATTTTCTGTTTCAATTCTTTCTTGCTTTTTTTTCTTACTACCATACAAACCGAAATTTCGGTCACACTGGTAGTAGGAATGCCTTCTAACAGGAAATAAATGTTGGATTTCTAATTGCAATTTGTAAGATAAAAATGAAAAGAATTTCAAATTCAAATAAATGCAGCTTGTAAACGAACAAGAAAATCAGTGTGATTTCAATGCGAAACGAGTTCGACTTTGTTTTGTTTATTTCAGGATAACTTTTATCATGTTTCTTAAATTATTTCTTATTCTATGACTGACATACACTGAGCGTCGTGTATCGCGCAGACCCGCTAATGTTCGCGCGCATCGTGCAAGTTTGGCAAAATCGCTCTATCTTTGCCACTTTTCATCCAATTCATCTGAAATTTTCTGAGAAACTTCTTCAAATGTTAACAAACAAATGTCTCGTTGAAAGTTAGTTGAGTCTTAAACTTCCCTCGATACTTTTTTTCGTTGAACATACTTAACCATATAAAAGGTAGCTCACTGGTTTGCAATTAAATTGTTGAATGAAAAATATTTAATATTTAACTATCTATGAGTTTATTAGCAGCGCTAGACTATTTTACGAGTCTATGCAAAAAATAAGCAAGATCCGTTCATATTTGTCGGAGCTGCAGCGAGCTAAGTTTAAAAAACGTGGTGCAAATAAGATTTAAAATTTTGCCGTTTTTATTTTTTTTTTCTAATACTAAACATTGTACAAACAAAGTATATATATAAAAAGTTGCCATTTTTGATCCTCTGCACGATACTATTTTTTTAAATTCATTTCCGTAAAATTACAAATTTTAGTCACCATGACGTCAATTTTGATATAACGGCAGCCGGGCCGAGCGCTAAGGACGTTTTAGAATCGATGCCTTCAATTATCGTCTACATGTGTTCGACTAATGTGTTTGTCTTTGAAAATGTTGTCACGGATGAGCAGTTTATGTGTTATAAGAATTCACATATATATATACAAAATTATTTGCAGTCCTGAAATTAAAATTCTAGTTTTTAAATAAAGCATGTCATAAAGTACATATTTGTATATATGATATTATTATTATTTATACATTACTTTTCAAGAAACAACTGTATCAATCAATAACATTATTTTGTGATCACTGTCTTTCATATGCAAGGAACATTGTTTTTAAATTTTCATTTCATAGGTTAGATATGCTTTCTGTCTACTTTTATATGTAAATAGTATGAATAGAACTGTAGATCTTATTATTATAATTGAACACTTGCATGTTAAACTTTTTTGACATTAATTTTTACAATAAAAGTTCTGTTTAATAAATAATGTATAACCTCACAGATTTTATACGTACATATTATTATTGAGAAAACTATGTAGATCTGTGCGGATTTATCGAGTTTTGTACACTCTAGTACTATCTAGTTTGCCTATAAAGGCCGTTATAGCGAATGTGGGCGCCACGATAAGATTTCTACCAGGGTTTTTATAAAATTTAAAGTAATTTCGCCGCTAATTATTAAAGTTACAAATAAAATTGCATTAAATCCCATCAAAAACAATCGTTTTACAAAAAAGACTTGATCTTCAATTCTCTGAACAAATCAACTGCAATCATTTCTAAGCTATTTTCAAATCAAATCACATAAAAATTCGATTTTCTTTTTACACGTAGCTCACATCCCTCATTGTAATAAGTGTAAGATTTTTCAAAATAACGAAAGCTAAAAATAGCATATTATTTAAAGTGATTCACTTTTCATAATACTATTTTACCTATAAATTTTTAAGACAAGAAACGTACTTTTGATTACAAAACGTTTAAAAATATTCCTTCAAAATTTCATCCTGATCCATTGTGAATCTTGGACACAAGTATTTTTTATATACATTTAAAACAAATAATCTATGTATCATTACTTAACTTGGCTATTTTATAATATATAATTATTTCTGTTCCTAAAATATTTGCATCTAAACCAATAACTTTTATGAAAATAAACGTAGAAATGCGCGTAAATACTAAAATATAAATGTATGTACTTCGCTAATAATAAGCATTTTAAAATGTGAAGAAAAAAATTATTTCATTAAAATACTTTACTAAAATCATTAAAACTTTAATTTTAGATAAAAAAAACGATTTTTTAAAAAAAATCGGTGTAGCCTCACTTTAAGAGAGGGAGAGAGAGAGAGAGAGAGAGAGAGAGAGAGAGAGAGAGAGAGAGAGAGAGAGAGAGAGAGAGAGAGATGTAGAATAAGTAATAAGAAATACATTGAAGCTGAGCGATTTAAATAAAATTAAAATCTTCAATTTCTCATGTATTTTTCATAATTTTCTTTGAGAATTAATAACTTTGCAAAAGATTAACATTTTTATTCAAAACAAAGTGGAAATTAGGCTCTTTCTGTCTACTTTTATTTACTTTTAGATTATATTTTCTGAGTTAAAATTTGCGAAGTTATAATCTGATGAGTTATGATGAAGTAGAGGTACAATTTTTTCACTAAAAAATAGGTATTTGGGACACACTGGCTATATCTCGATAATATGGGCTTGTTAGCCTAAAAAAAAAGGTGGGTGCTTGGGTTCGTTTTTAGGCACCAGAAACCACCTCTCAAAGCCCCATCAAAATTCTTGACCCGCACTTCATACACTTTCCTTGTAAGTCACTATATTATAAGGAGTGGACCATCATTAAAAATATCAACACAAGTTTTGCCACTAATTTTCTTCCCGTCCAAACCACAAGATTTATTTTGATAGGGTTGGGAGATGCCGCATAACGCGACAAGCTGCGGGCGCCGGTGTGGAAAAAGAAATTACAGAATTCCTGGAGTGTCTTGGCTTGTCGGTAGGAATTTATTCTCGTTGCGCTACCACTACGCGTGACTTTCGCAATGGATGTGAGCCGAGGAAAGAATGTCAAACGTCAGCGCGCTTGCGGGAGTCGGGCTCAACTCGAACGCGACAAACTTCTTAGGGTGCTCTCATTTCTCTTTGCCCCTTCCCTGCTTCTTTTACGAGGCTTACTAATCTTCATCGGCTTAACTTACTCCTCGTCCCGCTAGTTCCCTGGAGTGATCGTATGCGTGCTTTTTCCAAAAACTGTTTCAAGTGTAAGGCTTATATTTCTGATTCTTGTTTGTTTCGCGTATCTTAATTGCTGCTTTTATCTTAGTTCTGCCCAGTTGTACTTAACGATTCATTTGATGGTCAGATTATTCTGAATGAAATTGGATATTTGAAGAAAAATAAAGCCAAATGTAGAGATTGCAGCAAGGTCATTTCGCTGTTCCAGTATATAAGACACGGATTCTCGAAGGGTATTTTGAAGATATTGTTCTGATGTACACAGAGAGAAATGAATTGTACAATAGAATATATTGTATTGTAATGGAGGGACAGAGTTTCATTATCGCAATAATTACTTTTTTTAGTAGTAAATGCAATATTATTAGCAGTTATTGCTATTTGTCTATTAATATGTACTAACTAGTGTCGGATAATCTACTAAGTAAGTATGGTAAAAATTACGAATCATAAAATTTACCGTAAAATGTAGCAATTTAAGCTAGGTATCCTTGTAAAGTTTTGTTGTAAATAAATCATTTTGTATTTACCGCGTTATATTACGTAGTTCGAATTCGGTCACTGGTGGTCGGGGGGAGTTATCCGTTTTAGCCGCCGATTTTTTATATGAAAGTACATGCCAAAACAGCGCCAAAACAATTTCTCAGCCCCCTAGGTGGACCTCTTAATTTCGGAAAATAACCAAAAAAGGCCTATTTTCAAAAAAATCCACAAGGCTCTCTGTTACGGATAGAATCCATTAGTAATAAGAAAATATAACTGTGTAATAAGTTCCTATGCAAAAGGTCTCTAAAACTTTCTGTATAGTTCAAATGCGATGACATTTTCAAGTTTCTTATGTATGTTTTCGGCGGTCGTCGGCGGCGACTTTCGGCGGCGCGTATAGCGGCTCATTCTAACTCGAAATAGAATGACGCAGAGACCAGATGCACTCTGGCCTTTATACAGATCGGTAGTTACAAAGCGCGTTATACTAGTAAGGCGAATGTTGTATTTAATAAATAACAAACTTTATCATAAATGGTGTATAAATTAGTTTAACAAAATCCTTAGTTTATTCTCGTCACGAACACTCTTTATTTCTTAATAAATTCATCAATAGGTTCTTTAAAATTATCAAGCATTGCCCTACTGACTGAAGTTTCGGAATCACCTTTCTTTTGACTGACTGATGTCCAATTGTTATAATAAAAGTTTTTTTCCCAAAAAAATTTCTAGATTATAAATATTCAACAATAGCTTTTTTTAGGACACTTATCGCACTCATGTAACATACAGTTTTTATTGTCCATTGAGCAGACACATTGCTTTAGAAAATCTCTGTATGATATTTTAGTAGTTAAAGCATCGAATTTTAATTTAACATTCTGATGCAGACTGCAGTCGCATATCGTATGAGTCCCTGGTGCTCCTGTTATTACGCATTCTTTTGGTCTTAAACTGACGAATACTGCAAAACTAGGTATATTCTCTGAATTATAGTCTTGTACCCAGTTTCTATAGAGATCATTTAGATCATATAATAATAATCTTTTTTGAAGTAATACTGATGTTTTTTTGGACCCTTCGCTATTGACAGTGGAAACGCTTAAGCATTTTTTCATACCGCTTCATAATCTGCTGTTTGCATCATCTCTATAGTATTCTACAATACAATTTTTTATTTCGGATGAATGTGCATAATGAATTTTTCTTGGGTAATCAGCTAAAACACCTAAAAAACATATCATGATATTCATGATAAATAAATAAAGTAGTGACCTCCTTCGTTATACTTCTAATGCACAGTATTTATAAATATTTTTTTCTATTCTTATGATGATATTTAGGATAGCAGTTATCAAAATTTTATGACAATTTTTATAGAAAGAAATTAATATTTTTTACAAATATTTATTCATTTCACCTTGAGTCATATATGAGTCATGGCGGATCCAAACTATTAAATTAACTAACTAATTTTATTTTTATCATTACGTATATTTTATTACTTACCTTGATTTTTCCTTAGTTCTTTGGCTTTGTAAAACATTTATTTCGTACAAAAAAAGTACTGACTAGTTTTTTGATAAGTCCAATCAACTGGTAATAGAGGATGTAAACGAATTTATTGTTTCATTTTTTCTTCTTTATTATATCTAGATGATAGATTGCTGATAAATTCTCTTAATGCATCACTATCATCTTGTAACTATTTTATATTTATCGGTGTCACTGGGTTATTTTCACATGTACTGTTTA
The DNA here is from genome assembly GCA_949152435.1 of Gastracanthus pulcherrimus. NCBI lineage: Eukaryota > Metazoa > Arthropoda > Insecta > Hymenoptera > Pteromalidae > Gastracanthus > Gastracanthus pulcherrimus. Next base: position 41,606,816 of record OX424573.1, on the reverse strand, counting down.
TGGCTGTAGAAACTTTTGTAACTATTTCCTGGATTATTTCAGTTGATTTATTTTCTAATTTTTTATGATTAAGTTTCATCGGTTTGAATGGTGGGATGTCAAACACATTCAATATTTTATTGAGAATCTCAGCATTTTAACTGTGAGACTGATAATCAATATTTGATGAACTTGTTTGAATAGTTGATTGACTTGCGAATGAGTCACTGTGTGATGCAGAGGTTTTAGGTGTATCGGCATCACTTTGAGATGATTCTTTCTTTGCAGAATTAATACACGCTAAAATCATTGACAAACAATTACAGCAGGTTTTATCACCAGGAATCAACTTTTTCCCATTCACCTTAAAAAATGATTCACAAGTGTCCATAGATAAGGTTCTTAAATTAAAGGTTATAGCCGTTTTATGTTTACTGAAAAGATTACAACACTTACTGAATTTTTTTTCAAAATAATGCAAATATTTGCATTTGTGATGCTCACAAATAGAACCATCCAAAACCATCCAGTTCAACAAAATTGAATGTTTTAACATTAAACGAGTATAAATAATGATTTTGTATTCCTTATTTATTTACTTTGAGCATCACATTGTATAATTATTAAAAACAAGTTTATTTCCTACAGAGATGTATGTATGATTGTAAGGTTCGTTTTCCACATATAGATATGCAGGGCTCTAATCACAATAAGAACGTGATAATCAGTGTTATATGTATTTACGGCATAAAAATGCTCAAAATACCCATGTTCTAAAAATCGTAGTCGTGCAATAAGTGCAAAATACAAAACCAAACTAAGTGCGTTGTTTTGTAGGAGGTTTGAACTACATTTCCATTAAATTTGAGCTCAATTGGTTTCGGTAGAAAAAAGTTACAGGGGTACCAACTTAACGAATTTCGAAATCACCCTTATCTTTCCAGAGCTGTACCTCGACTTCTATTTAACGAAATCGAACGTTACAGAAAAAGAATTGAAGGTCCTCTCAAGGCGAACAAAATGAGCCTACCTAGCTAGACCTAATTATTTTTAAAACTCGGTAAACAGTAGAGGATCAAAGATAACCTAAAAACCGTAAAAATGTGGGTTCATGGTTTGCTTTGTGTAAATAGCCCAATACATTATTTAAGATCCTTATATTATTTTTCTAATAGTCGGCGGAAAAACTAAAAATTTTCTTTTATGAAAGATTTAAATTTGTCAAATAGAGAGCCATGTAGATTTTTTTTGAAAATAGGTCTTAGTGGATATTTTCCAAAATTAACTTTTGGCATGTACTTTCATATAAACAAATCGGTGGCCAAAACGGCTGACCCCCCCCTCCCCACCCGCGACCTCCAGTGATCGAATTCCATAAGAACAGCCCATATATGTCTGATAGGTTTAAATTGGTTATATAGAGAGCCCTGTAGATACACACACACACACACCCACATATATATATATATATATATATATATATATATATATATATATATATATATATATATATATATATATATATATATATATATATATATATATATATATATATATATATGTGTGTGTGTGTGTGTGTGTGTGTGTGTGTGTGTGTGTGTGTGTGTGTGTGTGTGTGTGTGTGTGTGTGTGTGTGTGTATATCTACAAGGCTCTCTATATAACCAATTTAAACCTATCAGAAAAGAAAATTTTCGTTTTTCCGCCGACTATTAGAAAAAAAATATAAGGATCTTAATTAATGTTATATATAATAATAATAATTATATATATATACATATAATTTTATATATATAAAATTATATATATAAAATTATATGTATATATATAATTATTATTATATTATTATTATATATAACATTATTTAAGATCCTTATATTTTTTTTCTAATAGTCGGCGGAAAAACGAAAATTTTCTTTTCTGATAGGTTTAAATTGGTTATATAGAGAGCCTTGTAGATATATATACTAGGGGGTTTCCCCCTGTCCTCGCTCGCCAACCCCCATTATTTCATTATATTTAGTTTACTACATCAAAATAGTATGAATTATTATCAAACCTGTTATAATATATATAATTTGAATTACTACTCAATGTTGTGCATAGTACGTAAATAGTGTTACAATACAACTAAAAACCGGTTTAATGTTTCTTCTACATCATTAAAGAGGTTTATAGAATGTATCGTATACTTTATTAGCAAGATTTATAATTCTAGTACATGGTCTAACGTTTAAGTATGTCAATTTAATTTTTTGCTGTCTGGCGCCTTTCAATGGTTTAAGATTTTAAGTTTTAATTAATTACCTGTCTGAGATGTAAATATTTTAGTTCTAAGTATTTATAATACTGGGTTTTCCCAACCAGTCTGAACTTTAAGCTTTTTAGATTCAATGATTCTAAAACTCGCCTTTTCTCAACTATCTAAAGTTAATCTTTAAAACTATAATTATTTGCGGATCTGATTTAACTTTCCCTGTATATGGTTCAAAACATTTATTTTCAATTATTTATAAATATCGCTTTCCCATGGCCGATTATGGGAGGAATTGCGTATAATGATTAAAAAAAGGTCGCTTTGCACTGATTTTTTTACAACACAAGTATATATTTAAATTAATAGAAACTTTTCATATGTATCTATGTACATTAGATGTACAAAAATTTATGTGAATTATCGATTTATACATGCGTAATTCCAGTCAACTTTTAAAATATGCTACGCAGGAGGGTTCCTGGAAATGGCTGCAAATTTTTTAATTGAAAATATATGTCTAAAAAGCTCTTTTTCACCTCTTTTAGCCCCTGAGGTGTCTCCTATTATAATTGACTAAATTTCCTAAGGTGACCAAAAAATGGCAATTTTAAAAATATTTTACCCCTTTCAAACAACTCCCCTTTCAAACATTTTGAACGTTTCAAAAATGGATTTCTTCGTCTTTTTATGAAGTTTATGAAAACGATTATTAGACTTTTTGTCAGCTGAATGGGTCACTCCTACAGGGCTAAATATAAACTTAAAATTTTTTTATTTTCATCATTTTTGACAATTGGACGTGAGGAGGACTGTGAGGAGGGCATGAAGAGGTGGGCCGAGGAGGGGCGAGGCGGGGCGAAGGGACCGATGGGAGGCACGACGGGGCGAGAAGGAGCAAAAAGAAGATCAAAACAATGTATTTTTTTAAACTATATTACCTTATTTTGATGTGGAGTGCGTTAATCTTATACGATTTACAAACAAATATAAAGTATAGAAAAATATATAAGGTATAAAAAATCTGAATAGATAAGAAAAGAAAGTGTTTGTCTTCGTATATATATATATATATATATATATATATATATATATATATATATATATATATATATATATATATATATATATATGATGTAATGTGATAATTCCGAATTCATAAATAATCCAATAAGTTTACTATACAGTATAGTAATATGCGCTGAACCGCCTGAAATCGTGACTTCAAAACTTCATCTTTGCACTTAACTAACGCATTATAATTCAATGATATGCAATAATTTGTTAATTATATCATTGTATTTTATTGTCAGAGTACTTTAACAATCAAATATATCCTGATACATATATGTAATAGAAACAATTTGAAAGCACAATCTCGTGTAACTTATAAGGACGATTCGAAGTAACACGCGTAAAAGATCATGGTGGCGCAGTCGGCAGGATGTCCGTTTCTGTAGTCAAAGGTCCCGGGTTCTCCACAATAACCTTTTTTTAGTTATATTATTTACTTAAAATTAAAGTGTTCAAAAGATACAGTAGAATCGGTAGATCACTCTACACTTGCTGAACTTATAGATCTGAATCATTGTCAAATAGTCCAGGTGTTGCCTGTGATTTCAAGCCTTCGTTTGGACTCAAACCCACATAATAGCTGACATTATTCATCCGAGAAAACCGTGCAAAACTCGGAGAGGGGAAACCACATTGATCATTCTCATTACTAAACCAAATCACGGATGTGAAGTCGTCGGGATGGTGCGCCGCCTGCCGTGGAAGAGCTGGCAAGTCATCGAAATTAAGTGGCCACTGGATGTGGGCGAAGTCGCAGGTCGTAAGGTCGACAAGATGGTTCGACCACCCGCCATGGGCGAGGAAATGTCGACGTCGAGATGAAATAGCCGCCCGCTGTAAGTGAGTGACTGAAGGTCTTTGAGATGAAGTAGCCACCCGCCGTATGACTGATGAAAGTCCCCAGGATCTGAGCGTCAAGTACGATGATGAAGTGTCCGCCCGCAAGTAGCTGCGCTGCGTGCAGGTCTCTGGAACGGGTAAAGTGGCCCGCCGTACTCAAGTCTCCGGTTTGTATGGAAAGAGAAGTCTGGCTCCAGTGAGCAACTATGTCATTGGGTCCGGATCACCAGATAGTACAGCCCGCTCTGTGTGAACCTCCGGGTCATCGGATAAGAGTAGCTTACTGTATGCGAGCCTAGAGCATGACTCATTGTACTCATGACAGTCCTGTGTCTGAAATCAAATAAAGCACGTCTCTTCCTGTGGGAGGGGCCTTCGAACGTGTGGAAAATCTAAAGGTTATTAAAGTAGAGTAGCCACCCGCCATAAACCTTCATTTCATCGGAGTGAGGCAGCTAGCAGTTGGTAGATAGCCATCAGTGAATCTCCAAGTTGTCGTATGGAGTGGCTGCTCGTCTGAATCAAGCCTATGTTGATACTAGCCATGATCAGGGCTCTATGTCTTCTACGTAGAGCCCAGTTACCCGATACCTGAAGCGAAATAAAGTTGGTGTCCCTGCGCTCGGGATCCATTCGCGGTGCAAGGCAGGCCAGCGGGGCTTGAGCCTAGCAGAATCTGGAAAAAGCTATGCGACATTGTACAGTCAGTAAAAGAGCAGCAAGTCTCGCAAATCTGCATCAATACGAAGTTAGTATCCTATAGAGACCGAAACGAAGTGCGAGGACGAGCGGAGCTCGCACCCGATAGGAGTATTCGGAAGCAGGCCCGCAGAAGCGCATGATCAGCTTCAAGACAGGCCCCGTAGTTAGAAGTATAAGCAGTACGTCCCGCAATTCCGTGGCAAGGTGAGCAGAGCACGCACTCAGCAGCGCCTGGAAGGAGTCGTGCACTAGCGCGCAGTCAGACTTATCACTAATTTCGTAGTTAATACATAAGTTAAAAGCCGGCAAGGTAGGGATCGAGTTAGAATTTCATAACCTAATTTCACTTGACATTATTTTTATTTCATGTACATTAAATATTATTTTTATTATGTAATAACAAAATAATTAATTAATTAATTAATAAAAATGGTGCAACTAATGTCTTAATTAGAATTCTGATCCATATTCCCCGTGTAAAAAATTGGACAAATGCCTAAAATTATTAATTTTTCAAAAGAAAAATTATAATTAAATTCAACTTTAATCTTTTTTGTAACGTGCATACTAATGAATTTATTCATATTATCGGAAGTACCTTTTTAATCAATATATTTATATCAGTTATATTCGCAGCACCTTATATTAGTTATAAAATTTACTCTATGTAGGCAATCTACGTAGGCAAGTGGTGACGACATTGGACTGTAAACATTGTGGACCAGAGTTCAATCCCCATCGCAGAAGTTTTTTTCGCATTTTTAATTTATTTCTTATTTTAATATATATAAATGTTCAAATGATAATACATAATCAATATCTAATACATCTCATATATAATTATATACGCGTTTAAATAACAGCCTTATTTTTTTAATTTACTGAATATGATTAAATTTCACTGATTCAAGTAGTGAAAATTTATTTCACTATTTCAAATAGTGAATATTCACTGTTTTTTAGTTGCTGAATTATCACTATTCAAAATAGTTAATATTCACTGTTTTACAGTGAATTTTCACTATTTCATAATAAGAGAGTAGTACCTCGTTATGCCTCTAACAATTTCTTTTAAATTAATAGATATAAATACATTATTGTTTATGAATTTTAACTTCTGAGGACGATTTTTAAAGCTCTTAAGTTAGCTCTCTGGTCAAGTATTCGTCAAAATGTCAACATTCTTAAATTGTATTATAAGATAAGATATCTGAACCCATTCTACAAGAAATATGATGATCATTTTACTAAAAAAATTGTAATATGTTTGTGTAAAGGTTTTGAACTTAAATATAGTAATTTAATTACTAAGTAAAAATGTATTTTTACTATTTGTATAAATAATACATACGAGGGTAGTTCAATAAGTCTTTAGAATAAAGTATAAAAACAATTTTTTTTGGGTAAATTTTTTTTTATTTTTCAACATAATCTCCTTGGAGCTTTATACACTTGGTCAATCGCTTTTTAAGTTTTTTTAATCCTTCAGAAAAGTGCGTTTTCGGAAGTTCCTCAAAATAAGCACTTACAGAGGCAATGACGTCTTCGTTGTCCGTAAATCTCTGTCCACCGAGCCATTTTTTCAAGTTTGGAAATAAGAAAAAGTCACTGGGGGCTAAATCTGGTGAATACGGTGGGTGTTCGACGAATTCGAATTTTAGTTCTTCAATTTTAGCCATTGAAACGAAGCATGTGTGAACTCGGGCGTTGTCGTGATGAAAGAGAATTTTTTTCTCGCCAAATGTGGTCGTTTTTTTTTAATTTCTTCTTTCAGCTGCTCTAATACTGATGCATAATACTCACCAGTAATTGTTTTACCCTTTTCCAAGTAGTCAATAAGTATAATTCCACGTGCATCCCAAAAAACTGTAGCCATAACCTTACCAGCTGACTTTACGGTCTTTGCCTTCTTTGGAGCTGGTTCGCCTGTGGAAATCCATTGTTTGGATTGTTCTTTTGTCTCAGGAGTGTAGTGGTGTATCCATGTTTCATCCACAGTCACAAATCGACGAAAGAATTCCTCAGGATTCCGACTTATGCGCGCCAAAAGAGCCTCAGAGGCGACCACTCTATTGCGTTTATTCTCAGCTGAGAGCAAACGCGGCACCCATCTTGCCGATAGCTTTTTCATGCCTAATTTTTCATGTAGAATTGAAACAACTGCACCTATAGATATCCTTGTGGCCTCAGCTAACTCACGCACTTTTAATCTTCTATCCTTCAACACCATATCGTGGATTTTATTGATGATTTCGGGAGTAGTTGCTTCTACGGGCCTTCCTGAACGTGGTTCGTCACTTATTGATGTACGACCACGCTTAAAGTCATTTACCCAGTTATAAACCGTTGCTAAGGCAGGGGCAGATGTGCCATGAACTGAGTCCAATTCATTTTTATCTCATATGGAGTTAAACCCTTTAAATGAAAATGTTTAATTACCGCTCTGAACTCGTTTTTTCCATTTTTCTTAACAAGCAATTTTTTTTTTTTCAATTGGTTATAAAAACACGTAAACTCAGAAGATGTGGACTGTGACTGCACCATATATCTAGTCGGGAGTGGTGCTGACTGAAAACAGATGATTTGGAGCGATTCGCGCGCCATCTGTTGGTCATTCTAAAGACTTATTGAACTACCCTCGTATAATAGTTTTGTAAAAATACAATTTTTACATAAAACGTTGTTTTATGGCTAATTAGTTTTTCATTATTAAAAATTATCCTGACAAACCATATTCATATATTTTTATAAAACTTTCAGAATATCTTTTTTCAAAGAGATTTTAAAAGAAGTGCTGGTTTACTTTTTTGAAATTCAAATATAAAAGCATATTTGCAGTAAGTAGTTCATATATAAAATATGTGACTTTTTAAAGTAATTTGAAAACTAAATTATATTTTGAAAAAAAAGAACACTTTATCCTAGAAAATTTGAAAATGTCTTAACAGAAGCAGCTAAAAATTGATTATAACTTAGTAAAATTACTATGAATATATCTATGAAGTGGCAATTTAAAGGAAAGAAAAGGCATTTTTTTAATTTTGACCACAGCTTCCTTAAGTAATACTACAACATCATGTGCTATGGGTTGATTACTATGGATGATCTCGGTTGTTGTCAGTTGTTAAATGAGTAGGACAATACTTGTAATAGTGATTATTTTTATGATGTCACTTCTATTCTAACCAGCTAGGTACTTCAAAAGATTAGGAGGCCGTTTTTTTTTTAATTTCTAGTACATATAAAAAAAGAATTATGAATTATTAATTAAAAATAATTAATAATAATAAATTATCAATTATAAATTGTTAATTATTATTAATTAATAATTAATTACATATTATTTCAATTGTTTTTTGCACCATACTGTACAGTACGATCAGATAGAGCTGGTACCTTATTTTGCCTCATACCCCATTTTGCCCCAATTTCTCCGACATATTATTAACAAATTTTACAATAAGTAAATTTATTGCTTTTATTTCAAAATTTGAGTGTTTTTTCGTATGGGTATGCAGATACTTCATATAAAATTATAAAAAGATCTGTATCATTTCTACATGCTAGCAACAAAATACTATTGTTGGCGTATAACGGCCACAAGTGTGAAAGAATAACCTGGGGCCTTATTCTGAAGTGATAAAACGTATATCACAAGATGTGTGTATGTAATTTTTTTTAGATAAATCCTGCGACATACAGATTATCACTCGAGAATAAGCCCCTGCATACAGCGCGAAATAGCAATGAAGATAGCGCCAACACGTTCAGTTGGTAGGACTTGCCTTAATTATCCAGGCATTAACTGTAAATGAATATTCAATTCATTTATAGTTAATGAATATAATTTAATACAAGTATATGATCCTTCTTCTCAGTGTACAAATATCTTAAAAAAAGAATCGTCCAAGATAGTCGAATATTCGAAAAGTTAGAGTGATTTGGAGTATTTTCATATTTAAATATGTTTAGAAAATGCGAATTTATTAAAACTAAATTAAATGTAGCTGTAAATTTAAAAAGAAAATTAAGCAAAACGCTGAAACACGAGTTTCCTAAAATGTGACGAATATCGATAAAAATACAGTTCTAGGACATTTAAAAATTTAGTCAGTGACAGCCTGCATAATTTGAAATAGATCCAGTCAACTGAAATTTGTTTTATGAATTAGAGCCAGAGCTCCAATTGCTGATACATGGTCTCTATTCGTTGACACCCCGATATTTTGCAACTCTATATTGAAAAAGCTTTCTCTTTGAGAAAGCAAAAATCGAGTGAAAAATACCGAGGTGTCAGCGAATGGGTACAGGTTGTTGTACGGTAAAGCTGAAGGTCTTAAAAGAACACGTCTGCTTCATGTCATCAACTTGATTTTAAAACTAACTGTGTTCAAGAAAAACTTGATTTAGGATTAAAAGATCCCAAAAATGGTGAAGACATTTTTTTTATAAGGCTATCAAATTTTTAGTTCTTGATACTTTTTACTTCAAAGTTTCTAAGTCATTCAGGTAGGACTCCATGTTTTTTGGTGAATATATCAAAAAAAATTTTATTTAAATTTTTTTATCTTCGTAATTGTAAGAATGTTTTGAAACCTATCAGATATCAAAACTTGATGTTTTAACAAAATAATACGCATTCAAGTAAAATAATTTACATTAGATAACATACAAAATTGAATCTTTAAATGGGTTTTTCTCGCAACTAATTTGCCTTAATTTAAAAATTGGCTTACGCATGAGGTTTTTATGAATCTTTCGAATCTTTTAGAAAATATACCTTAGTATATGTAGAACATAAACTGTTGACTACATTTAAATTTTTTTCTTATTTCATTTTATCCATCAGTCATTATCAAAAAACGTGATTTTTAGGCATTTTCATAAGTCACATAAAAACTAAATTGTTTTAAAACTTATTGGTTTAAAAATTGATATAGAACCTATTGATATCATCCTACTCAAGTCTTCAAAATTTCAGCTCATAAGACTGAACAATAAAAAAGTTTGTCTTTTCACCATAGTCCTATTTTAACTATATATTTTACATAATAATTTTTAATATGCGAAGAAGAACTTGTAAAAATCAAGAGTTACTTTTCTTATTATAAAAATTAAAATAACATATTAGAAGGTAAAGAAAATATTATTTTGTTCAGTTATATTACTACAAAAATGTATCTTTCTTCATAGGCACTCAAGTATATTTATAACGTCTACTTTACTTCAAAAGAAAAATGTACCCGTTATATATCGGCTAAGACTTTTGAAACTTGCTTTCCAGCTCAAAGATATTCGATGAAAGACATATTCTTTTATAAACACGCATTTACATATTGACTTTATAGAGTTTGCATGTTCGAGGAAAGGATATGTACGTATAATATATACATATGCACTGCTCCATATCATCCACGCACTGCATATAATACCATGACTTGAATTATCGAAAATTATAATGTACGAAATTAAGTATAAATAAACAACTGTCTTTATCAGCAAATATTTATATATTTTTAAATATGATTATTTAAATTAGAATGCATTTTAATAAATACAATCAGAGTAACATACATGAAAACACCAATCAAACTTTCATTTTAATTATATTACTAACCATGAACAATATTTTATTATATAATGTTTATTTTTAATATTTGACAACTATTTAGTATTTATTAACTGATATGATCATTCCGCACACGTACACGTACACTAGAGTGGTCCTTAATTTTTTTTAGTTTTTATTTCATGAGTTCCGGTATGATATCGATTCTTTATGTTAAAAATAGTGTGAGCTCGCCGGGCAGAGCCATATAGACGATGTTAACACGTGCTGCATCGCAATTGAAGTTTCTTATGTATTTAACATACGAAATTAATGAAAAGAACATTATTGCTGATTAAAAATACATTTAAGAGACAAAAATATTCTTAAATAATTTCCTAAGCTCAAAACTCACTAATTTATATAAAAGAAATTTTAATAAAATATTTTCTTTAGAATCAGGTTTTAAAAAATATAAATAAATTATTTTAAATCGCAGATTTATAAATAAGAGATTTGTACAAAACAATTAATATATACTATATATTTTTTTATTCTTTATGGTGTATTTTTAGCTAAGAAAATACACTCTAAATAGTTACAAAGGAAATAAATTTGTATTAAAATATTATTTCATTTAAAAGAAACGTTTTATTAATGCTTACCCTAGTGGAAATGGGTTCTCTGCCTAACCCTGCCTAACTCTACTAAACTCTGCACAAGTCTGCTAATCTCTGGTTCATTCATGGATTACGGACATTTTTCAGAGTTTGGCAGAGTTTAGACAGAGTTAGACAGAAATAATTTATTTCAGTCACATCAAATTTTTTTTAACAATTTAGTAGAGTTAGGCAAAGTTTTACAGACAATTATTTTTAAAAATTCAGTTTCCATCGAAATATTCTCTGCTCTGCATAAATCTGCGTATGTCTGTCAAATCATGCGTAAGTCTGTCATACTCTCCATAAATCTGCCAAACTCTGCGTAAGTCTGCCAAACTCTGCATCAATCTGTGAAGCTCTGCATAAGTCTGTCAAACTTTGCGTAAGTCTATCAAACTCTGCGTAAATCTGTCAAACTCTGCTAAATTCTGCAAGACTGCCAACCTCTGCCTAACTCTGCAAAAGTCCGCTAAACTCATTTTTCATAATTTTTGAAAATTTTGATAATGTTTGAAAATTTTGACAATTTTAAGAAAATTTAAAAAGGTTTTGAAATTTGTTTTTTTATATTCTTATTATTTTTATTGGTGTGGTGGAGGACTTAAAATACCCGATTCCCCGTCCACGTTTCATGCAAAAGTAAGGACCTGTGCTGAATAATAAGGATATGAGATGAATAATTTATCTTCACCTTAAACTATATGACCAATTTATTTGTATTTTTTAGATGTTTTGGTCTCCTTAAAACATATCTAATACCTATGTCAGTAAATGCTCTCAGTTCGTAATATGCTTCCCAAAATTTGGTCTCATCCGTGCATACAAACAAATATTTTGTCAAGCCTATTTTTTATGAGTTAGAATCTTCTGGACCATCTAAATTCGTCAAAACTTCTGATCTAAACATTTTCATCCTTTCAAAGCTGTCTCTTTGAGAAAATAAAATAATGTACCCATCGAGGCACATAATTCAAAATCTGCATTCCAATTGTACTCGTAACATTGTGCAACTAACGGGGAAATTTGACTTTGTCCAATTCACTGAAGGCGCCCGAGACTAACACGAGCGAGTGCTCAAATCATCATCCACGTGTTGAAAAAGTACTTTCTCCCTCTGTTATACACCGTATTTTTTGTAATTAGTGCATGAATAGGTCCTTTTTTATGCCTGTAAGGTGGTCGGAGAATCGGGCATTTTAAGTCGTCCACCACACTAATAAAAATAAATAGAATGTCAATAAAAAATTATCAAAAATGTTCAAGATTTAAAAGAAATTAATAGATTTTATTCTCAAAATTTTTTTAATTTTTCAAAAATGTTTAAAATTCTCAAAAATGTTTAAAATTCTCAAAAATGTTTAAAATTCTCACAAATGTTTAAAATTCTCAAAAATTATTAAAATTCTCAAAAATGTTTAAAATTCTCAAAAATGTTTAAAATTCTCAAAAATGTTTAAAATTCTCAAAAATGTTTAAAATTCTCACAAATGTTTAAAATTCTCAAAAATGATTAAAATTCTCAAAAATGTTTAAAATTCTTAAAAATGTTTAAAATTCTCAAAAATGTTTAAAATTCTCAAAAATGTTTAAAATTCTCAAAAATGTTTAAAATTCTCAAAAATATTTAAAATTCTCAAAAATGTTTAAAATTTTCAAAAATACAAATCAGTTTAGCGCGCTCGTGGACCGACAGGATGACGGCATGGTTACTAACCGGACTGCGAAGAAGTACGAAATCGCGCCGATCAATGTGATCGTAATCGAACACGCCGACAGCCAACATAGCTACACGGAAAAACCCTCGAGCGCGCTGCTGTATCAACGGCGGTCACGCAGCGCCGCCATGCGTTTAAAGCCACAGTCGCAACGTTTTTGGGTGCGCAGCAGCTCTAAACGCGCGGTGTGGTGTGGCTCCATTAGGTGAGAACGCAACTGCATAAAAAATGAGAGAGTGAACGCGCTAATTAGGAAGCACATGAATACCTGTATAATACATTTGTGTACACTTGTTATTTAGTATTTGTAATATATATAGTATATAAAAATAAGTAAAATAGTGTTTTAGAAATATTAAAATGAAATTACCTCACAAATTATTGTCAAAATATAGCGTTTAAAATAGAAAATCTTGTGTGTCAATGTTTTTATTTCACACATATATGAGTAAAAAGTATTATTTTTATACAAGAATAAGTTTTTAAAACTTATATCCGTTTATTGTAGTAATTATGCATATTATATATAATTAAAGAGCCCAAAATCAAATTATTCATTTTATATAATAAACGAACTTTTTTAAAAACCCTTGATTTAAAAATGACTTAATTAAATACTATTGTTTATTACACAAGAAATAATAATCATTTGAAACATGAAAATAAATATCTATGGGTTCCTGGAAAATCGACCTAAACCACTTTTTATGTTTTTAAGCTATTAAGGTGTGAAGTTTTTATTTTCTCATTTAAATTTATGTTAAATAAAAATATAAAAATTATATATGTTCACTTATTTTCACCCTTTTCTGATATTTTGCATTTTTATCTGAAAATTTCATAAAAAATAAAAACTTAATTCATTTTTTAGGGAAACCCACAGATATAAATACTTTGTAAATGTAGAATATATGATATTATTGCAATAGGAATGAAAATTAAAAATTAGGCAATTTTTTTATTACATTTATTTATTATTTTGTCTGTAATATTTTAGTTTATAAACCATATCGGGTAGTATTAACATTCTCTAATCTATGTTGCAATATACCTTTTACAAAGCTGTATTTACGAATGAAATCTATTATGATATCAGGATGCCTTTTTAATTAAGTCTGTATTTGTGCAGTGTACATAGCAAAAAACATTTCATCAGTAATTCCATTTGCTAAAGGAAAAACATGCATAATAAAAATAAGCACCAAAAGCCTTGTTATAGGTTATGTTAACTATTCTTTACTTACGAATGAAAAGCGGTTAGAGATAGCCGTAATAGTTTTGATTAAGGAAATTCTCCATCTTTCGTGTAATATAACCATACACACTCATTTAAACGTCTTCTCAATTGAAAAATATCAAGTAGAAAATGCGGTCGATCGTGCAGTCGATGCCGTAAGTCCATGCGCATGGAAAAACAAAGCGCGCCGATTTGTCGCGCGTCGCGTCATGCTATGCTCACACACGTGGCACTGATGCTGCCTCACTACTCGCTCAAAAAGAGAGAGCAGAGCTTCCACTGCAGTGGCTTTGCGTCGTTCCCCACAATTCGCGGAGCAGAAGCACCAGTCGGTGCAGCATCGTTCCCGCAGGTCTTTCAGTGTACGCAAAGCTGCACGCCGCGTTCAAAGAACAGAACAAGGACGGGAAGAAGCTTTCGTTCCCATCTGTAGTATACAAGCTAAATGGGAGGTTACTATTTATTCAGTAGTGCAAATGAAAATCAGTAAGGACAAAAGTCTACTGTATTCAATTACAATTAAAGAAGAAGATGTTCCAAAAATTAAATAAGTAGAAATAATTGCTTACCACCCAAAGGTGTCAAGCAGTGCTTTAAGTATCAGCGGTTTAACCACATTTTCAAGTACTGTTACACGACGGCTAGATGCTGCAAATGCGGAGAAGCACACGAGTCCAGGAGCTGCCCCACATCGAACGACAATTTATAAAATAAATGCGTAAACTGTGGAGGAGACTATTTCGCTATGTATAAAGGCTGTAGAAAGTACAAAGCTGAAAAAGTCAGCTACGCCAAAAAGGTAATTGCATCAACAATTAGAGCCTCAGGTCACCTCAACAGCTCACTATTTGTGAGCACAAGAAGCCAATGTCCATTCCTAAAACCATGAAATACTTCCACAATCGCTACGGAAACAGATCCCCTGATAAACCCTATTGAAAATAAAACTATAAAGCCTAAAGTAGTGGCAAAAAATCCTGAAAAACCTAGACTAAATAAAAATTATTCTGCTAAGACGACATACACACAAAGACAAAATATGCCAGGAAATAATGACAAACAGTATTCATGAAAGAATTAATACAACATTTACAAAAGGCATGCCAACTAGCAGCGGCTGTAGTATCAGGTGAATGCAACTCCAGCAGAGCTCCTGGACACATTATTAACGTAATAGGCAAATTATGAACAGCACCCTTAAATGCGCGAATACCCAAAGTGGATAAACGAAGTAATAAGCTAAATATAAGCGCGTGGAACGTAACAATTTAGTACATCATGAAATAACCATAAAACTAGAAACGATAGAAGCCACGGCATTAAAAATTAAAACACGAGAAACAGAAATCGCAATTGTTTCAATATATAACTCGCGAAATAAAAAATACAATAAATCCGACTAAGATAACATTTTGAGAACACCGCCTACAGTGATAATCGCAGAATACGTAAGGGGGCATTCCAATGTGAACGCACAAAAGAAAGCATATTTTCAATCATTTTTTTCTCGGGAACTATTACATAAGTTCCCGCGGCTTTATGCTATTGCCACTTACACCAGGAGCTTTCACCTTCGGGACAGAGATGGTGTTGAGACTTTCCATCCGTGGAAATTTTGTGATAATAAGTGGCCCATATTTCTCTCTGCATATCCTCCACTGAATCAGGATGTCGTTGAATTGCTAGACCATACTACAAAGGTAGATCTTGCATAACTTTGTTGGTTAGAGTAGCAGTTTTTGGTTCAGCTTTGGATTTTCCCTTTTTTTCGGAGCTACTTTTTGGCCTTCACCTCTTTACGTGCTTTTTTGAGTTGCGTGAGCTATTTCTTAGCTTCTTTTGCTCTCCTATACATCCTTCTTTTTACGTGCAACACGCATTCTTTTTTCTTCACGACAAAGTCATCACCGTAAGGAGCAGTTTCGAGTAGATTGTTGAAAGTTTTCGTATCTTCATCGCGGATGTAATAGGCATATTTTACGTCGTGTTTTTTTCCCGTCACTGAAACATTTCAATAATACCATCTACCTCCATCTTACCAGCACTATCATGGTGATTTGCTTGACATTCTGGCGTGAGTTTCGTACCAAGCATCATATTCATCTGTATCTTCTTTGCCATTCCACGCATTGCATGCTTTACAGAAACTCGTTTTTACGATGGTATCTAAAATTTTATCTGAATATTTTCCAATCAGTGATATAATTCCTAGTTGAGAAGAAAATTCTCTCTTGGACCATGAACCATCGCCAGAATCTGAGAGCTCGTTTTCTGGAAAGCCAGGTTGTACATTCAACTCTTTTTCTTCTCGAACAGCTTTACAAATCACAATGTCGTACACAGCGTTTACGCTTTCAGAGATAGATTTTATGATATTATAATATAAATTGATGTTGAAACTGTTGCCAATATCCATATATCCACAAAAATAGTTTATGCTTTGCAAACCAACGCCAATTAATCGCATAACATACACGAAACGGCGGTTAACTTCGTATACATTATTTATCATACGGCACGAGTCTATGAATCTATCTCCACACTGACAGATTAATTTAATTTTGAAACCAAGTCCTCGTTGACCATATTTCGAAAAAGTAATACCTGAATTACATTTTTGACATTTCACGATGGTTTGCAGTAATGAAAATACAAGAACGAACTGGATAAAACAGTAGGTTGCAGAATCACTGTCACTAACAGAGAAACTGTCATCCTGACTCCCTCTCAATTTATTTGCTGATGTACTAGCAAAATTATAACCAACTTCATCCGAATGTTGATTCCCATGGTATTTCCTCTTTTTACCAGAATAACTTGGCCGTCTTGAAGAAGATTTGCTTTGCTTTCTATCCATTTTCACTTATTGGAGTTCTGGAAACAACGCTCTTTCCTCGACGAAATCTCAAATAATACTGGTCGTTTGAAGAAACCGTTACTTATGATCGTGAAAAGAGACGCCTCTATTATATATCTGTATGTATAGACGCAGGTATAAACACGGAACAGCTGCTCGAATGTTTAATTCGTATACCTACTCCGAAACCCGAGCGCGCGCAGTTAGAGCCTCTCTTTTGGAGCATTATAACTGGCCAACAAGGTAGGAATCACCCAAACTGACTGTGGGATATCAATTCTATGGGTAAAATCTATCGAAAAATGCAACAAAAAAAATCAATTTTTCCAACCCGTCACATTGGAATGTCCCCTTAAATGCAAAACATACAAGTTGGGGCAGCAGAATAATCAACACACTTGGTTCAAAACTAAGAAACTATTGCCAAAAACCAAACCTACACGTACACACACCATCCGAATTTACACATTATCCAGTAAATAAACGCTATAAACCTGACATCATTGACTTTATGATAACAAAAAACTTAGACTATTCAACCAACGTGACTACAATATAGGAACTAGACTCAGATCACTACCCCCGAAGTAACAATAGATCTCGACATTTCATTTAACATACCTAAAGTCAAGCATAACAACCGACTGGAATAAATTCAACACGCACATAAACGCAAATATACAAAACGAATACGAACTCAACAATACTGAACAAATTGACCACGCCATAACAAGTTTAACGAAGATAATTACAAAAGCAATAGATATTTCTACGCCCCTAAACAAGAATGAAAATGGTAGTGCGCCACTACCAAATGACATAATACTACTAATCAATCAACGTAATAAAATGCGACGCGAATATCATAAATAACCTAACTACACCTTAAAATATAACATAAACAGATACCGTAAAGTCATTGCTCTTAAATAAAAGAATTTAGATGCGAATCCTGGAATGATACGGTTAAAAAACTAAACATTAAAAACAATTCAATCTGGAGAAAGACTAAAGCATTAACCCGATCAGAACTAATATTCCACTCTTAAAAGATGAAAATAATGACATTAAATATTTTTCACTGGAAGAAAAAGCTAAACGACTAGGTGAAAACTTCGGAAAAACTTTTACACCACACGACAACCCATCACTGCCAGACTTTACTGAGGAATCGGACAAACTAGTAGTGGACTTTCTACAACAACCGTGTACAGACTAATTCAAATAAGTAACGGAGATTCGAACTTAAGCAGTATTTCAGGAAAACGATAATAATAATGCACCGGGACTCGATAAAATCTTAAACTTTGTACTGAAACACTACCCTAGCCTTGCACTAAAAACATTAGCTGACATTTTTAACACTTCTTTTAAATTTAACTATTTTCCTGACCAGTGGAAAAAGGCTTTAATATTAGTCTTTGCTAAAGTGGGTAAAGATCCGACACTACCAACTAGTTGTCGCCCAATAAACCTACAAACACAATGAGTAAAGCTTTAGAATCAGTACTAATCAAAAGACTTAAAAAGGAGATAAACGCAAATACAATAATAAAAGAAGAACAATTCGGACTTCGAGAAGGACATTCAACTCAACATCAAATCTTACGCATAACTGAATACATAAGCAGAAATTTTAATTAGAAGTACGACACGTGCACGATATTATTAGACGTTGAAAAAGCTTTTGATAGTGTTTGGATTAACGGATTAATAAGAAAAGTAATTGAAGCTAAATTCTCAAAAAGGGTAATACATATTCTAGCATGCTATTTAAACGACCGCTCATTTAAAATCATGCTCGCCGGTGTAATATAAAAAAACGCGCTAATTCACAAAGAACTCGACGTAGAATACATCGAAGATTATACCACGAAATCCGGACAAAAATTCGACGAATCCGTGAGTAAATCTAATTATAAACTTATCAAAGAATTAGGTAAATACGACTACGACCCTAGAGATAAGTACCGTAGACCGAAAGATTTCATAGATATTTATAAATCTAAACATGAACCAAAAAACATTAATTCTTTTTCAGCTTCAGAACACCAGAGAAGAATCAACAATATTAAGGTGATGCTAAACCCTCTTGTTACCGTAA
Organism: Gastracanthus pulcherrimus; assembly: GCA_949152435.1. Classification (NCBI taxonomy): domain Eukaryota; kingdom Metazoa; phylum Arthropoda; class Insecta; order Hymenoptera; family Pteromalidae; genus Gastracanthus; species Gastracanthus pulcherrimus. Next base: position 41,587,845 of record OX424573.1, on the reverse strand, counting down.
AATACGGGGAACCACTTTTTTCATTCAATATTTAATTTTGAGAAAATATCTCTCTGAAAAGTTGTTGTTTTTGAGTAGGACAATAACGTTTCATACAGATATTTACTTAAAATTAAAAATAAAATAAGAAAAGTGGTTCCTAATCTTTGTCGGTGACTGGTAGCTTTAGCATCACCTTAATAATAATAACATATAATGTACCCTCCTAAGGCTGATTAAATCAGTTATTGGCTTATCGCCGGGGATTGAAGAATGCTCGCTGTTCTACGGCGCGCTTAGCTGCCTTAAATCAGGCGAGTAACATGTAACTCTAATTATCACTCTCTCACTACTTTGCCTCCCTTCCACTGTGACTTTCTTTCTTTGTCACCTCTAAATGTCATATTCTTATGAATGCAAAGATATCAATTGTAGGTCTTTTGTTTTCCCTTGAAAAGGGGTTTCCTTTTTCCCACAAACCTAAATATAAACATCTTGATAAAATCAATACCGCTAGCTATATATTTACTAGATTCGTGTTGTCATACCCACCAGAGTATTACACGTTAACTCCTCCGCTTAGAGTAAAATCACCTGTTTTCCTTCCAGGAGAGATAAGAGGTCCAATTCAGTCTGCGTTGTCGCCAATCGGTGAGGTGGGCTCAAGGGCTCATCTACATGGTCAGACAGGAAGAGTATCATATAGGTGGGACGATGGAGGGGCTCCCACCATCCCTTCTTTCGTTTTTTTTTCTACTCTATCGGCTCTCGTCATCCTCACTTGAGAAACTTGCCTCGTAACGCCTATAGACGACTATATATCGGGCTAATTACTCGAGTTTGAGAATAAATCACGTTTGCTTAAAATTAGACTCATTGTCTTTTTACTTTCCCCTTCCTCTACTTCTATCTATTATATCTTGAGCTTGTCTCATCGGCGACAACCTATGATTGTTTTCTAAAAATTACTAGTAATGAAAAAGAAGTGTTGATTTTGTTTTTTAATTCCTGAAAAATATTATTTTCTAGAAACTGTAAATACAGACAACTTTTCTAACCTCAATGCAATAAAACAAGTTATAAACCATACAGACTGTATATTTGAACGATCAAACGAACTTCTCTGAAGTAAAGTTCGATCGTAATTATATGAAAAGTAGATGTCACGTATTGAGAGTAAGGAAAAAATGACAACGCCATGCCACGCACTCTTGCGGTTCGGGTGCCCGTATTGTAACGGGAATGGGAAATCTCTCTTAAAAATTTGTATAGGGTGGGTTGTAATATATTCGAACGAAACTTATCATATAATCACGATCGAACTTCATTTCAAAGAAGTTCGTTTGATCGTTCAATTATATTTCGAGTTTTATTCTTCTATATTACAAAGTGTAGTTACTTAGAGACAGCAATTTTAAGAATAATTATTATGATTATTTATTCCCAAAAGATAATTCTTTATTAATGTAAATCATACAAAATTACAATATTTAATTGTAATAACGCTTTACAACAAACGATATAACAAACTTTTAACTTAATATTACATTTGAAAACGACTTATTAGATACTATATGACGGTTATAAAAATTTGCGAAAACTTTCTAAGTCTCAGTCTACCCAGCTGTTTTTCTCATGGTTGATAAATCTATGTCTCTATGTAATGCCTTAGAAGTAGAAGCAGGCAGTGTTGAATGAGCTGAAAAAATAGAAGTGTCTATCTTACTGTCTTTTAAGGTGATGTTAAACCCCGTGTTACTGGTAAATACGGGGAACCACTTTTTTATTCATTTGAGAAAAGTGGATCTTCGTATTTGTCGGATACAGGTGGCTTTAGCATAATCTTAAAACCGATTTTACCCGATGGCTAAAAGTCTGTGTCTTAATTTTTTTAAAGGGTTTCTTTGCCGATATAAACATTTGATGAACATTGCCTCTAATTTTCTCTGTATCTTCTAAATATTTCAAAATCGTTGTAACTACGCATAGCTCTGGTTTCTCAGAAAATACTGAATAAAGATAAAAATATGAATAAGGGCTGAAAATGCCCTAATTTTTCATCTAATCTATTTATATTATTAATTTTAATACTAGTTAAAGGTTGAGCTCTGTGAGCAGTACCCAAGTCTAACTTCGCAGTTTTCCTAGTTAAATCTTTTAACGATAAATTATTTAAAGGGTGTAATGTTTCTAAATACGAGGGTAGTTCAATAAGTCTTTAGAATAAAGTATAAAAACAATTTTTTTTGGGTAAATTTTTTTTATTTTTCAACATAATCTCCTTGGAGCTCTATACACTTGGTCAATCGCTTTTTAAGTTTTTTTAATCCTTCAGAAAAGTGCGTTTTCGGAAGTTCCTCAAAATAAGCACTTACAGAGGCAATGACGTCTTCGTTGTCCGTAAATCTCTGTCCACCGAGCCATTTTTTCAAGTTTGGAAATAAGAAAAAGTCACTGGGGGCTAAATCTGGTGAATACGGTGGGTGTTCGACCAATTCGAATTTTAGTTCTTCAATTTTAGCCATTGAAACGAAGCATGTGTGAACTCGGGCGTTGTCGTGATGAAAGAGAATTTTTTTTCTCGCCAAATGTGGTCGTTTTTTTTTAATTTCTTCTGTCAGCTGCTCTAATAATGATGCATAATACTCACCAGTAATTGTTTTACCCTTTTCCAAGTAGTCAATAAGTATAATTCCACGTGCATCCCAAAAAACTGTAGCCATAACCTTACCAGCTGACTTTACGGTCTTTGCCTTCTTTGGAGCTGGTTCGCCTGTGGAAATCCACTCTTTGGATTGTTCCTTTGTCTCAGGAGTGTAGTGGTGTATCCATGTTTCATCCACAGTCACAAATCGACGAAAAAATTCCTCAGGATTCCGACTTATGCGCGCCAAAAGAGCCTCAGAGGCGATCACTCTATTGCGTTTATTCTCAGCTGAGAGCAAACGCGGCACCCATCTTGCCGATAGCTTTTTCATGCCTAATTTTTCATGTAGAATTGAAACAACTGCACCTATAGATATCCTTGTGGCCTCAGCTAACTCACGCACTTTTAATCTTCTATCCTTCAACACCATATCGTGGATTTTATTGATGATTTCGGGAGTAGTTGCTTCTACGGGCCTTCCTGAACGTGGTTCGTCACTTATTGATGTACGACCACGCTTAAATTCATTTACCCAGTTATAAGCCGTTGCTAAGGCAGGGGCAGATGTGCCATGAACTGAGTCCAATTCATTTTTTATCTCATATGGAGTTAAACCCTTTAAATGAAAATGTTTAATTACCGCTCTGAACTCGTTTTTTTCCATTTTTCTTAACAAGCAATTTTTTTTTTTCAATTGGTTATAAAAACACGTAAACTCAGAAGATGTGGACTGTGACTGCACCATATATCTAGTCGGGAGTGGTGCTGACTGAAAACAGATGATTTGGAGCGATTCGCGCGCCATCTGTTGGTCATTCTAAAGACTTATTGAACTACCCTCGTAGTTAAGTACTATTAACACATCCCAAGTAACTGTGTACTTTGGTCTTGAGGGTTTTAACTTAAAAGTAGCTTTTAGAAATCTAAAATTTAATTTATTTTCTCCTTTTTTTTCTTAGAAATTAATGAAATAGTTGATCTATGCGACTTTAAAGTTCCATATGATGCACCCGAGTAGAAACAATTAGTCAAAAAACATAAAACACTCTGTGCTGAAGTATTGTAAAAATGCAAACTATTATTATCACAAAAAATTTCCCACTGACGTAGAAATGTTTCGTACTAGTTAACAATCGATTTAGCAATGAAGCTAATATGTATAATCTTAATCAAATTTTGAGATACGTCCTTCTTTAAAAAGGATTCGCTGATAACTTTCCTGCCATTAAGCTTAAATGTTTTGCTCTCGGATGCTGTTTGAACCTACATGAAGATAACAATAAATTACGATTAGGATGAAATATAAATGGTTCTGTTATAAGTAAATGTTCGAGTAAAGAACACCATGGCTGGTTTGGTCAATTTGGCACAACCATGATACCGCAAGCTCTATCATTTTGAATTTTGACTAATATTTTCAAAATTAAAGCAAATGGTGGACAAGCATACAAATATATTTTTGACCGGCATATAGTAAATGCATCTACTTCTTCTCAACTTTTTTCAGGAAACCATGATATGAATCTTTCACATATTGCGTTGTCATGTGTAGCAAAAATATCAATTTCTGGATAACCAAATATTTGAACTATTTTGTTAAATGCAAAGTCAGCTAATGTCAGAGTTTTCTTTGGAAGCAATATAAGAAACAGTAAAAAATATATGTCTTTTCTCGACCCATTGCCATATTCTTTTTGCTACATTGTGATATTTCATAAATCTAGTACCTCCCAATTTTATTAATATAAGCTATTGCGGTTGTATTATCAATTCTTAAAAGGATTTGGCAATTTTTTAGGATGCTAATCTATTTAATGCTAATTCAACAGTCAATAATTCTAGATAATTTATATGTTCCTTCTTTAAAGAATTGTCTCAAAAACCGTATACTTTATTATTATCTCTTACTGCACCCCCTCCTGATGTCGATGCATCAGTATAAATTATTGTTTCAAATTTGCCTGATTTAATAAGATTAACTGATCACACTAAATTTATTTTCCACCACTCTAACTCTGAAATAATGTAGAATGGAATAATCATTGTCTTATTATAATCATAATTATTAATGATTAGTGCTAACAGTATCTCTTTTTCTAAAAGTTTGGTATATAGATAGCCATATTCTATAACTGGGCATGCCGCAACTAACTTGCCTATTAATTGAGCAAACTCATTAATGGAACATATTTTATTAGATTTGAATTTATTAATTTATTAATCAATTGTACGAGGTATTCTACAGAGTTAATTAAAAAACCTAAACATTTACATTTTGTTGATGATCCGATGCAACTTCTTTTCTTATTTATAAGAAATCCTAAATAAATTAATAATTTTATTGTTTGATCTATATCTTACTACTATATCTACTACTGCTTTAAAATTTTAGTGAAAATAAGTGAACTTGTGGATAAACCAAATGGTAAATAAATAAACTCATAAAATTTACCTAAAAATTCAAACCTCAAGCACTTACGACTCTTTTTATGCATCGGTACTATATAATAAGCATATTCTAAATTTATTGAATACATATAATATCCTGGAAATATTAACTTTACTGCCATACGTAAATCTTCTAACTGAAAGTGACTAGTTTTTATAAATGAATTTAATTTCTTTAAATTTAAAATAAACCTGTACGAACCATAAGGTTTTGGCATTAAGAAATATGAAGAAAGAAACTGATCTTTCTTTAGCGTACAAACTCTTATAGCCCCTTTTTCTAATAATAATTGAATGTCATTACCCTGGTAGAAAATTAATCTAGAACTATGTAGATCTATCTAGTTTGCCAAGGAAATAATCGAGGGCCTCGATAAAACTAGATAATTTTCTACCAGGGTACTACAATTATCTACTGGTTCTGATTATGAATTAAATCGTACAGTTGGGCATTGTTCTTGAAAGACTTTTAATTTAAACTCTATCCTATAATCTTGAATACATTTCAATACAAATCTATCTTCAATACAAATATTGTAATCTGCCACCTATATTTATCTTTTGGTTTTCTCTCCTACAGATGTTTCGAGTTTAAAGAACGTCTTGAATTATATGTTTGTACTTGAGCTTTAGAACTAGATTAAATCTTCATATTTTGTACCAATTTCTTAACATTTTTCAATTCTCTTATTTTTTCACCTATCTTCTGTCCAAATAATAATCCATTGGTTTATGTACTTCTAAACACATTCTTGAGCTGCTTCGATACACCTGGATAAATAAACGCTTAACGTGATTCATTTTCATTATGGTGAATTTCCATAATCATTTTTGTTGCATTACTAAGTCTTTGAATAAAAGTATATTTATCAATGTTATTATCATCTGTCATCAGCATAGTTAATGCTAATCCAATTGCAGTCACAGCAGATCCTGCCAATTGTTGATTTTCAATCATAAACCATCTCTTTTTATGACAGACTCTGTTAACGCCTGTACAATTTCTGAATTAAGTTTGGGCACATCTAACTCAATAGATCTTACATAATTATTCAACAATTGATCTTTAACTTCTTTAGCAATGCCATGACGTGTCCAATAATCCCATCTAAGTGTTAATAATGGATGCAATGTGATATCCAGAGCCTTTGACTTAAGAGGATCTTCGCCCAGTAAATTTACCGTGTTATCATCAGTACGAACGTTCTCTTATTCGTTTTCATCTTGTTGTAATGGCTCTTTATTCTCAGACTCTGTCCGATCTGTGTAAAGAATTATTTATATTAGATTCTTATAATCTTATTATTATAAATTATAACTTTAATTGTAAATACAGCTCTTAAAAACAAAAATTTTAACTAATATGTATTGTCACTCGTACAAGGTCATTAGTGATTATACCAATATGCCTTGTCTCTCGTAAAAGTTCATTGGTAATAACGATTTTCAATATGTGTTGCCTCTCGTGCAAACTCATTGAATAAGTCGCTTCCCAGTGTAAGTTCGTTAACTAGTTTATTGAGACTGTTTTTTTTCGGTTAAATTTAAACGTACCCTGAAAAACTTCGTCATCAGAGGAATAGTGATTATCGCCATTTTTGGCTTCCTCTTTATTTTCGCTTTCGTCATTGCTAGAACTTTCTGAGACAGGTTCATACATATCCTTTAATTTTCATTTTACCCAGCTTCTTGTAAAGTTTATCAATTTCCTCTTTATTTACTCTTTTTCCTGTCATGTTATCATGAATACCCTGCATGATTCAACTCATAAACAATCGCTAAAAAACCGCTGCCAATTCATTGACACTTAGCTTCCTCAAACTTTATAAATTGTTCCAATATGAAATTGTTTATTCTATTTAATACTGTGGTTTTTTGCAGTATTTGGGATTTATCATACATTTCAGCAAAGGTAGTTTAGTTCCTTCAAATAAATGCCAATATCTTGGTTTTATAATAGATTCTCTTAGATTTTCTTTGGAACCGATCAATGAAAAGAGATTTAAAATTTTAGAAAAAATGCAATCATTCAAACCTAGTAAATTATACAAAATAGGAGATTAAGCTCAACTTTTAGGTTTATTAATTTCATGTTGTCCTCGGATAGAATATGGAATGTTATATACGAAAAATTTTGAATTTAATAAATCTCGTGCTATGGAAGAATCTCAAGGTGATTTTGATGGGAAAATGAGTATATCAAATAAGACAATGAATGATTTATTGTGGTGGAAATCAAATTTATCATCATCTTATAGATTGATTCGACATTACAAATTTAAATTAGAAATATACACAGATGCATCTCTAACAAGGTGGAGAGCATCGTGTAATAATGAGAGTAATCATGGATTTTGGAATTGTAAGGAAAAATTGAATTCTATTAATTATTTAGAATTATTGGCTATTTTCTTGGCATTAAAAGCATTTGCGAATTCGTTGGAAAATTGTGAGATTCTCCTTAGGGTTAATAACACGACAGCAATTTCTTACGTAAATCGTATGGGTGATTCGCGATTTATTAAATATAATTCATTAGCAGCGTGCATTTGGAAGTGGGCAGAACAATGAAAATTATGGATATATTCTTTATATATTCTAAGTTGTATGAATATTGAGGCTGATTTCCAATAAAGAATTAAAAATATAGATACAGAGTGGGAGCTAGCTAATTATGGTTTTTATCAAATTAAGCACTGTTTTGGATCGCCGAGTGTTGATCTTTTTGCATCTCGCAGTAATGCAAAATGCAAATATTTTTGTTCATGGTATAAAGAACCTGATGCTTTAACGGTTGATGCATTTACATTACATTGGAGTGATATTAATTTTTATACGTTTCCACCTTTTGCCGTCATATCTAGAGTATTATAGAAAATTATAAATGAAAAAGCGACCGGAATTTTAGTGGTTCCATTTTGGCCCGATCAGCCTTGGTTTCCTATGTTTAATGAATTGCTTATAGAGAAAGTACTTGTTTTGAAAGCAAATCATAAATTATTATTGTCGCCTTGTAGATCACTTACTCACCCATTGGCGGATATTATCAGGCAAGCGTTTTTACGAAAAAATGTCAAGGAAGAATCTATAAATATTTTAATGTCATCAATATCAAATAATACTATTAGATAATACTATTCGGTAATTGTTGATTGGCATAATTTTTGTAAATCAAGAAATATATGTCTGTTTACTGCTTCAATTACGGAAATGATACATTATCTGAGTAATAAGTTTAATAATGGTTCTATGTATGGTTTTTTAAATTCAGCAAGAGCTGCCATTTCATTTATTCTAAATTACAATACATCAGATAATAGATGCTATCTACATTTTTTAAGTGCATATACAAAATTCGCCCTTCTCGGCCTAAATATAATAGAACTTGGGATATTAGTATTGTTTCAGAATATATTGGTAATTGGTTTCCCTTAGATAATTTATCGATTGCTCAAGTAGCTAAAAAACTAATTATTTTATTAGCTCTTATAACTGCTCATCGAGTACAAACATTTGCATCTATAGACATCCGAAATATAAATAATGTAAGTAATAAAATTGAAATTGAAATTCCGGATATAATTAAAACGTCGGTACCTGGTCAATCTCAACCTCTTCTCATTTTACCGTATTTTAAAGAGAGGCCTGAATTATGTGCGACAACTACATTATCTCATTACATCGATAAGACCATCGAAAAAATTATTTCTATCTACAAAAAATCCTATTAAATCTGTCACTTCACAAACTTTAAGTACGTGGATTAAATCTGTGTTATTTGATAGTGGAATAGACATGACTATATTTTCTAGTCATTCAACGCGGCATGCACTTGCATTTGCCGCAACGTCAAAAGCGCATACTAATGGCATTGATTTAAATGTTATAAAATATACGGCTGGTTAGACAGAAAAATCTGCCGTATTTGCGCCGTTTTATAATAAACCGATTACCCAAAGTAGCGACAAATTTGTGTATTCTATACTATCATGATGTTATATTATTAAAATGTATATGGTATTACATGAATAGATTATTCTTATTAAACTATGTTAAATAAAATATTTAATTGTAATATCATATTGTATTACATTATTAATTATTAAATTTTCAATGATTTCAATTATATCTAAGTAAAAAGAAAAAAAACGAGTAGTCGCATTTAAACTCTTAACAACTACAATTAATCAGAAGAACAAGAATCGAAGTATAATTGACGATGAAACGAACTTACCTTAAGTGAAGTTCTATCGAAATTATACGAGATTCTTGTTCGAGTGATTAATTCCCACCCTTATTAGTGTCGCCCCCCCCCCCCTTAATTTATGTTATATTAAATAGCAATTACTCTGGATTATCTCTAAAAGAAATGGGGATCTGTCACGAAAGAAAGAAGTGAGTGTGCACGCATCTTTATTTCTTTTGTATCTCTGATTATTTCGTGGTTAAGTCACCGAATCTCGGTGTACTACAATTAATCACTCGAACAAGAATCTCGTATAATTTCGATGGTACTTCACTTATGGTAAGTTCGTTTCATCCTCAATTCTGCAGTAATTGGTACATTTACCCTAAATTTTGTGAAGCGAATTATTTACGCAATAAAGTACTCATAAAATCGTTCATTTTAAAACCGGAAAGGATGTGAAATATATCGTTCTTCATTTGTTATACTGTGAGATTAAGAGAAAAGTAAATAAAAGTTAAATAAATGAATATTTTTGTACAACGATAACTCGAGTAATCGAGGGGTGCTCTAAGTACGTAAAAACTTCAAATAATGGTTATAACATGGATACAACAACCAATGATTCGACGACTATTTTTACAAGAATATTACATTCCAAGTTACCAATAAACTTTTTTAATTTTCTATATTAATAAATCAAATAATCATCCGTTCATGTAATGTTCCCCGATAAACAACATTCGAATTTTTTGATAGTCAATATATTTTTCTAATAAATAGAACCATTAAACTATATATATAAAATCATTGCTCCATTTCTTGAAAAATAATCTATGTAACTTTGATGCGAAACTGAGACGTGAAGGCGGAACTTGTTCTCCGACTGACAGGCAAGCAGGGGATTAAAAGTTTTGGGTACTTCGTACACTTTTAAATGATTGTTCTCTCCGCGCAGTTCAGTTAGACTAGTTTAGCCGGCCGAAATCAGAATGGCCAATTACGCGTAGTATTCATTTAGTACCTATCAATAAGGAATAAATCGTTTTCTCGTTCTTTCTCAAAAACTGGTAGCGTAGCCGTCGGATACTTTCCTAATATATTTTCTATCATTATTTTTCTGGTGCTCAGACAGTGCAGACCAAAGTTGTAAAATAAACTTTCTGATTTTGAAGTTATCAATACATACTTTTGCATACTGTTACTAAAACACGAAATTAATTGTTTTCTAGTTGCCAACTATAACAGTGTATTGAACATAAAAACTACGTGATTGCGTAAAGAATAAAATTATTTGTGAAATTTGTAAAATATTAAGTGATTATAAAAGGTGAATAAAATTACATATTTATATAGATTTTTCCAATAAATTTGTGTTCGCCAAATTTATTTATTCTACTGTCTCAAATACAACAAGGTAGAACCAGAGAACTTGAACTATTAAACTTCACCAATAAGAAATTTTGTTTAGTAAATAACAAGGTAAGAATTAATATTATTAATAACAAAAATTATCATCTATCGCCTAATAATGATCCTCGGATGTAGATACTAATACACCTTCTACTCCTCCTTTCCTGCTTTAGCCACACAACCCTAATTCGAACACACAACTGTCCAGCGTACTTCGAAAGAAAAAGAAGCCGGAATGTTTTGTACAATATTCAAAACGTCACAAGAACAATAACTAAACATCCAGGGGTGTCCCGTCAACTTTCGAATGGGGTCCAAAACCCATTAGAAAATGGACGGGGTTCTTTGCAGCAGTTTTAATTGGCTTGATAAAGGGATAGAAACGTTTCTTGATTTCAAAAAACTTATTGCAGTAATGTTACTGAAATATTTCAAAAGAAAAAACTAAAAGACCTCTTTGAAAAAGTCGAGTACTAAATCGGTTGTCAGCGTTCTTATTATAGTAGCGGTAAAAATAAATAAAAAATTAATAAAATACAATTTTTAATATGCATAAGTCTTTTCACTATTGTAACAACGTAGGGAAGAGTAAGATACAATATTGATACAATGAGGTAGGTGATGTAGAGTGGGTAATGTTAATTTTTTACCAAATAGAATAAAATAACTAAAGCACTATAAATATTAAGAAAATAAAATTTCATATGCAAATGTGATAAAACTTTCAGACAGACATTTATCGAATTGATTGTAATAACATCAGCACTAATAATACATCATATTACTACCCATTGTGAAGTAAAAATCCATTGGAAAATTATCTGCGAAAACTCCAACCACTCACTTTCTTTAACAGTGTAATTAAAGCCGCGCGTACTACTGATATACGAACAAGCGGTAGAAACGATAGCACAAAGTTGCGTAATCGTTGAAATAGTGCTCCATAATCTTCATAAATCGAATTAGCTGGGCAACAAAAATAGTACCGGATTTTCTCTCTCCACTCTATGTTGAAGCGCTCGCACGGCGCTGGGACATAACGCCGAGTTTGAAAAGCTGATAAACTTTGCCTCCGAGCTACTATACTGCTGATGATTTCAAATATGCATGTAATAAGCGCCGGCGAATTATATGCTCTGCAAGTGAAGTAATGCGGGCTCGCCAGCTTTGACGGAATGAAATAGAGAGCGAGAGCTAGTACAGAGCAAGAGCGAGAGAGAAAGAGAGAAACGCGTCAGAAGCTGGCACGAATATATTCATACGAGCGTGCAGTAAGCGCGTTGCACTGATGGAATTTCCGAATTCTGCACGTGTACAGTGACAAAACGGAAAGGAGAAATAGTAAAATAAGAACGGAGCGTCGTCACAATCGTCGTCTAAAACAAGCAAACCGCGCGTCGGATGATCCGACATACGCTCGTACTACTGCGCGACGCTCGGCGCGGCCGGGACAGGGAAATTGCACAGCATGCGCTTGCGCTCGTAAATCACGTTCTAACGAACAGGAGAGAATAAGTGCAGCAATTGCATTGTTTCGAGAATGATAGAAAGAGAATCTTCATTGCCAGGGCTAGCGATGCATAATGCTGCTAATATAAATTAAATAATGGTGATTTTTACGTACGCTATAATCCACGACATAATAAAAGTATTTATTTTTGTGCTGAATTCAGCTTTTCAGCAAATTGCGCCGTAATTCCTGGTATTCCGTGTACTTTCGACCTTAATTGCAGCGTGTGTTCGGGTCGGTAATAACGTTCTATAATGAGTTTTTCAAAACGGTAAATAACGAGGTCTAAATTGGACTTAATAAAATGTGCACTCTCGTGTGATGAAAATGGTTTGAAGAGGCATTTTTTTTCAAATCCAAACGTAAGAAAAAGTCAGTAGGAGAGACCGGGGTAAAGCGAGCTTTAAGGTAAAAAGACCTTTTTGATTTTCACATAGTTTTGATACTTAGAGTTAAGAAAAATTTGAGAATATGTATTATAAGCTTGCAGCTATGTAATAAATTGAACTTGCATTTGTGTTTCTTGTATGCAAATTAAAAATTAATAATACTGTTCTCTTTTTTAAAAAACCTGCACAGTTCAATCTTTATTAGTTATGAATTATTTGTTGATTCCTACCCATTCTACCGTCGTGAGATTTATATACGGACGTTAATAAAGGGAATAAATGTCGATTCGGCAATTAAAACGAATTTAGTCTTAGTAAAATTGATAAATCACAAAAATCGCTATTTTTCATTTGATATTTAGGACATTTCATGTTAAACGCCTGATATGTAACATATATTCCCAAGATCAACAAAAAATGAAATAGTTTACTCATTTTTGTAAGAATAATATATATATATATATATATATATATATATATATATATATATATATATATATATATATATATATATATATATATATATATATATATATATATATATATATATATATATATATATATATATATATATATATATATAATTATATTAATTATAGAAAATAAAATAATAATAATTTTTGATTTATGGAAATCATATTTATTATTTGGCTCAGACAAAAAAAGGAAATTCAAACATATTAGAATATCAAAACTTTAACAGTATAACGACTACAAATATCATCGCGGGATTATAAATATGCTGTTTCGTACGAATTTACCCGCGTTTAATCGCCGTATCACAATATGATCGCCTGAGCTACTTGTCTTTTGGCGACGAATTGATAACGCGTCGTTCGACCTTGGGTGACTAGACCATGCACAGCGCTCTGGCCTTGATTGTGAACTCAAACACGACTTAACGAACATTCAAGTCGAAGACGCACCACGTCCCGCTTCATTCGTACAAAATATATATATATATATATATATATATATATATATATATATATATATATATATATACATATATATCAAGATATTTCTTGATATTAAAGTTATGGCCGGGGACGCACGACGCCCTGCCTCGTTCTGTGAACAACCGAATGATCCTTGATCAAGGTTGCGGCCGAGGACGCCCGCCTCGTATATATAAATGTTTCACGATCACGCGGACGTACCTGAGTCCACTCTAGTTACGGAGAAATCCCGTCGAAGGGCCTGTCGATGCTGCCAAATTGAACCTGAGGGTCAACCCATCTGATGATGCTTCCACCAGGTCTTGAACGCTGAGATAGACACTTGCTTTTTTTCGCTATATATCAGACCGAACAAAAGAATGACGCCGAGCTGCTGTCCTCTCGCACCCTTGTGGCTGTCTTATCGCGCGTGTACGTTTTTTTGCTGGAGTTTGCCTATGCTTGCTACCGCTGAGCTCAAAATATCTCTCTCTCACTCGACGCAGGAATACACACCTACGCATACTCGTGCGACGAACACACACCACCACGGTCACGTATCACCTCCGGCCACACACACACATTCGCAACGCAACAACTGTCGAGTAACTTGAAATAATTCTGTAACATAATATTCATAAATATTTAAGGGAGAAAACAAGATATGAACTTTGCAATTTATTTAAAGCGGCAAACCACTTTTAAACACTAAAAAATATATATCCGTTTATACAAATCTTTTCTTCCAAAAGCAACCATTCTGAATTTTATTTTTTAGCTTGGTAATACCTTTATTATTATGTTTACCGATATAAAACTGCTAAGTCGTAATACTACGCGTCACAATTAATTACCATTGTCCAAACTTTTATTTATTAAAAAAACTTTGCGATGTGCACGATTATAGGTGACATGATGAAAAATATTCTTTATCGACGGTTATTAGACTCCTTTTGACATGTACTAAAACTTAAGTGAAGCTCTTTTTCGTTAAAAATTTTTTTCATTATTTTTTTCAGAGATCAAACTATTTTTTAATAAACTCTTTTAATAATTAAATTCTTCTTACTAATTTTCAAATAATTAACTTGATTTCTGAAAAAAAATAACGAATAAAGTTTTAAACGAAATGCTCCCCTTAAGTTTAAGTATACTCGATGGATAAAACATCTGATTCGATCGAATTGAATTTTTTAGAAATACTGCAATTTGATTGGATCGAATGCACATTTTCGCTAACCTCATTGGAGGATTACGAAAAATTTAAATAGTTCGAATCAGATCTTTTATCCGTCGAGTGTACATGTCAAAAGGAGTCGAACAACCATCATCGAAAAAAAATGTTTGTTCATCATGTCACCTATAGAACCGTGCATGCCACAACGTTCCTTTAATATATATGGACATTTTATTGACAAGGGTAATTTATTGTTACGCGTACCAAGATTTTTATGTTTTACACCGGTAAACATGAAGATATTATTAAGAATTAATGGTATAAATTTATAGTGAAAAAATTTTCAGAATGATTGATTACGAATAAAACAATTTTTATAAACGGATACACTTTGTTTTGATTTTAGCGTTTAAAAGTGGTATACTCCCTTAATAATGTAACGCTCGATTCAAAATGAAGAAAAATTTAATTGACCAAATGGGAGACTGCAACTTACCAGTAACTTAGGAGCGCATGTCATCGGCAACTTGCGGTCTCCCATTTGATCACCTAGATTATTTCGTAATTTTGAATCGAGCATAACTTTTCATCGAAATATCTTCAAAGAGGCTCCGACAACTCAAATTAAAGGTCTGAATACCAGCTTTCTTTTAGTCATACACAGAATTGTCGATAAGATATAATACGTCATGTAAATTATGTCAGACTTCAATAGTATGACGTTTACTTTAGGTGAAAAAAGCAAGCTGGAAAAACAATTCACAGTTATGCTATAAGTTCAATACACAACACTAAACCAAAAGCATTGTTTTCTAGGATATTTGAACTATGTTTCCTGAAAGTTCGAGCTCAGAAGGGGCAGAGAAGAAGTTACAGGGGTACCAGCTGAACGACTTTCAAAAAAGTACCTATTTTTCAGAGGATGCATCTTTAGCTATAAAAAACCGTTTTGAACGCACGAAAGAGGAATTAAAGGTCTTTTAAATATGAATAATTTGATATAGGGTAGACCTAAATCCGTATCGATTTCGTAAAATGGAAAGCAATCGAACATGACCCAAAAAACACAAAATTTTAGGTTTATATTCAGCTCCGTAGGGGTAAGCTGTCATTAAGCTGTCAAGGGGGTCTAATATTCTTTTTCTTAAAATTCGTAAAAAGATGAAAAAACATTCTCAAAATTTTTAAAGTAGACGTTTCTTGGCCACTCTTAGAACTTCAGAACACTCTACTAGATCGCAAAGGGAACATTAGGGGCTAAAAATTTTTTAGAGTAATTATTTTTATGAGTACTTTCATATACAAAATCGCCGGCAAATCCCTGACATGAGTGCGAACGATTTGTTCGGAAAGTATTAGAATAACCCATATATACAATTTCTATTTAATTTTTTTCAATTAACATATTTCAACTCTCTAATAATGCTAAGATCATTATTGTGCAACATACTACAACTTACGTATTCTGCTGCTCTTTTGCTTACTTCGCTGATCAACTTAATCTTATAAAACTTATTCCTATAATTATCATCAATATATATACTAGGGGGGCAGGGGGGGGAGGTCCCCCCTGCTGGCTCTGGTCACCAACCCCCATTCAACTTTTAAACTTTAATAAACCTTGTAGAACTGAGTGTCTGTTGTAATATTTAATATAAGAATCGCGCATTTTAATTCTGTATAGTTTAACTTTGATCAATATATCTATATTCGACCAATGCTAAATTATACACAATTATAATGTACATCATTCTTATGTGCATGAACCAGAACTCTATATTTTTTGCTTAAGATATATCATCATTTTTTATTTAATTCAATAAGAAATAAAATAAATATTAAGACTATGTAGTCAGTGCGTGCGTTCGATTTACGTTGATTTTCTATAAGTAAATTAGTTAAAAAATATAGATAAATATAGATATACTCTCTCGACTATGTGGAGAGGATGTGGAGGGGGTTGATGGGATGTGGAGGGGATGTGAAGGGGGGTCGAGGGGATGTGGAGGGGATTTGACAGGGATGTAAAGGCCAATGTAGAAGTAATGCATTAAAAGTGGAGAAAATGTGGAGGCGTATGGAGCGGAATGTGGAAGGAGTCTGGAGGGGATTTGGAGGGACGTGGAGGGGGTGGAGGAGCAAATAAGGAAAAAATAACGTAGTTTCTTAAACAATTTAACGTTATTATGTGGAGAGGATGTGGAGGGGATGTGGAAGGGGTGTTGAGGGGTATATGGAGGGGCATGGAGGGTGTGGAGGGGAAATAAATACAAAAATAACGTAGATTTTAAACAAATTAATGTTATTATGTGGAGGGGTTGTGGAGGGGATGTGGAGGGGATGTGATGGGAGTGGAGGGGATGTTAAAGGGGTGTAAAGTCCAATGTGAAAGTAATGAATTAAAAGTGTGAAGGGGACTTAGAGGGACGTGGATGGGGTGGAAGGGCAAATAAGGAAAAAATAACGTAGTTTTTGATACAATTTAACGTTATTATGTGGAGGGGATGTGGAGAGGATGTAGAGGGGATGTGGAGAGGATGTAGAGGGGATGTGGAGGGGTATGTGGAGGGGCGTGGAGGGGTGTGAAGGAGGTTGGAGTGGGTTGAGGGCAAATAAATACAAAGATAACGTAGTTTTTAAAACTATTTAATGTTATTATATGGAAGGGGATATGGAGGGGATGTGGAGGGGTATGTGGAGGGGCGTGGACGGGTGTGAAGGTGGGTGGAGAGCAAATAAATACAAAAATAACGTAGTTTTTTAAACAATTTAATGTTATTATGTGGAGGGGATGTTGAGGGGATGTGGTGAGGATGTGGAGGGGATGTGGAGGCGGTGAAGGGGGGTAGAAGAGGGTGGAGTGACTTAATAACAGCTACGATTATATAATATAGAAATGTATATTTATTTATTTATTTATCTATTTATTAGATAAGCATTAACTATCTTTATTTGGGCCTGCGGCGGCTCAGTCGGTAGAGTGTCGGATTCCCACGCCGGTGACCCGGGTTCGAATCCTAGTCTCTGCCGATTGATACAAGCACCTCTGTAAAAATTACATGTGCTTTGTTTACAAACACACCGCAGCACCACATGGAAGCACAAACATGGCGACGTTAAATAATAATAAAAAAAAAAAAAAAAACTATCTTTATTTAATTTTTTTTCAAATAAAATATTTCATCTCTCTAATAATGCAAAGATCATTATTGTGCAAAATACTACAACTTGCGTGTTCTGCTGCTCTTTTTCTTACTTCGCTGATCGATTTAATCTTATGAAACTTATTTCTATTATTTGGCATACTTAATGTATTTGTTTCAAATCTTCTTTCAAAACTCGTTATTAGAATAGTAGAAGCGGCTCTTATTAAATGTTTGACAGATCATATTGTCGAGATGGATAAATAAAGAAATACGTCGAACTCAGTTTCGAAATGATACTATGTCAAGCTTAGAAAAAATGTTCCATATATTGCCATATATAACGAGACATATATGACCATATATATAAATTTTGTATCTATATGGACATATATAATCATATACGGGCATATGCGACTTACATGAATTTTCGATTTCAGTTTTTGTAATAAAGTTTGAAAAAATGTACTTCAGATAGCTCTAGTGCCAAATGTTGGGTGTATCATGTGCAACAAACTAATATTTTAAAAATCACTAAAGTAAATTTTTGAAAAATTGGTTTGTGTTTTGATAAATAATAATAAAAATTTTTTAACTGAAAATTAAACCGTAAAAGTTGTAGTATATTCTAAAAGGAGTTAAATTACCGTCGAAAAAAATGTTTTCGCAATAAATATAGTATTGATAATGGTAATACCTTGTATCACGTACGAGCAAAATATTGAGATTTTACAATAGTAAAATTACAGATATTATCAAGCATTTATAGTAAAGAAATTTCAGAATAATTGCTTTTAAAGAAAATTTTTTCGGCTCATAATAAAAATTCCTTTTTTCGAGTTTAACTCAGGATGGCCCTCTTAAGTAACTTTCAATTCATAGTAGATATATATCGGATTATGGGGCTTCGGATACTATTGAGACATGTCTTCGGAACCTTTAACTCTAACATATCATGAGATTTTATGCAAAAAAAATTTAATTTCTGTATTTTAATTAAAGAAGTTCTAAGTAGTTAAAAGTTGATCACTTTACCAACCCGCGTAAAAAAACTTAAGATCATAAAGTGATCACAAAATGACATGCCTCAAAATTGGCACTTTTTGAGACAATTTAAGACGCGAAATATTTGGAAAAGCTTAAGCGATTTTAAGATCATTTTGAGAGCATGTGATTTGACGTTTTTAAGCAGATTTAAAATTTAATTTTTTTATTTTTCAGACGGATTTGAGATTTTTTAAGATCTTTCTAAATTTCAATGAGCGTTTATAAGACGATTTTAAGATAGAATTTAAGACGACTTAGAGACGTAGATAACAGAATATTTGCGACTTTTTTAAGGCGCTTTACGAAAGAATTATAATTTTACTTTTTTATTAACAAATAATATTGTAGAAACCAGAATTCCTGATTAACATTTTTTATTTTTTATGAACATTGGTTACTTAATAAAAGTAGATACATTTTTTAATACTTTACTTAAAAATAAGGTATAAGAAATGAATTAAATTATAAATGCTTTTTGTCATTACTATATTACAATAATGTTACATGCATGCAAGTAGATTACACTTACCCTAGTGTGAGAAATCTATTAAATCCTATTAATTCCTTTTTCCAAATACGAAAAGATCCTATTTGCTAATAGGATGTATATGCAATTATTGTATTGGCAAATAGGATTTAATAGATTTCTCACACTAAGGTAATACACATTTTCAATAAAGAATGAAGATTTCATTTCAGTATGTTGAAGTTTACGCTGCTTGAAGTCGTCGCATTGGCCAAGATTATCGGCAGGATGAAATCGTGGCGCTTTGGACAATGGGTAGCATCATGATTTTCCATTACCGCACCAGTGATGACCGGTAAACTGGCGCGCACTGCAACACCATATAATAAATATGAGATATTAGATTAATTATCGAATTTGTAAATTAACTAATTTTGGAAATTTGATAGCTCTATTTATTTATTACTATTTTTACTACAGACATATACTATTATCTCTAAAAAAATGATTTAAAAAATGCTATGGGTAATTAGTTACAAGGGTATTTTTATAACATACCTATAAAGTAAAGTATAAAATGAACTGGTAGTGGAAATGCAAGGCTGCCTCTGCCGCCCCTTATTCTCCTGCAGTATTGTCTCTGAAACGTGTGACCGAAGATACAGCGATACAGGTTTTGTGCAGGTTAACCTAGAACAATATGTTGAAAACCCACAAAGAAATACATTCAAGTATACAAAAATTAAATTACATTTTTATCAAATATAATAATTACTTTAAATTATCAAGATAAATTGTTCATTTTAATTTAAGGAGTTAAAATGAAGGTTATATTACAAATTTGGCTATGTTAACATTTGCTATTAATTTTTCTCTGTTCTTATTTGATTAAGTATTTTTAATCTAAAATAAATTCAAGCGTACTACTACTTATCTATTGTGATGTTGAGTTCATGTAATAATGCTGTTGAAAATCGTCAGTTTCTTCAAAATGTCAAAGATTTGCGGTAAATCGATGTTTATTTGTATTTTATTACTGCTACTGGACTGAATATTGCATCACAATGAAGTTGCTTTTTTTCAAGAAATAATAAACAACAAGCTTTCAAATCTAAATTCAAATTGCGTATTAGTTATAAACATTGAAATTTCGACATTGTAAACGAACATTTTTTACAAGATTTTCATCATAGATTGACGATATTCAACAACATTATTACACTAACCGAGCATCACATTAGATAAGTAGAAAATTTTTTGAATTTTTTTAGATTAAAAATACTTAATCAAATAAGAACAGAGAAAAATTAATAGCAAATGTTAACATAACCAAATTTGTAATATAACCTTCATTTTAACTCCTTAAATTAAAATGAACAATTTATCTTGATAATTTAAAGTAATTATTATATTTGATAAAAATGTAATTTCATTTTTGTATACATGAATGTATTTCTTTGTGGGTTTTCAACATATTGTTCTAGGTTAACCTGCACAAAATCTGTATCGCTGTATCTTCGGTCACACGTTTCAGAGACAATACTGCAGGAGAATAAGGGGCGGCAGAGGCAGCCTTGCATTTCCACTACCAGTTCATTTTATACTTTACTTTATAGGTATGTTATAAAAATACCCTTGTAATTACCCATAGCATTTTTTAAATCATTTTTTAGAGATAATAGTATATGTCAGTAGTAAAAATAGTAATAAATAAATAGAGCTATCAAATTTCCAAAATTACTTAATTTACAAATTCGATAATTAATCTGATATCTCATATTTATTATATGGTGTTGCAGTGCGCGCCAGTTTACCGGTCATCACTGGTGCGGTAATGGAAAATCATGATGCTACCCAATGTCTAAAGCGCCACGATTTCATCCTGCCGATAATCTTGGCCAATGCGACGACTTCAAGCAGCGTAAACTTCAACATACTGAAATGAAATCTTCATTCTTTATTGAAAATGTGTATATAAGTGTAATCTACTTGCATGCATGTAACATTATTGTAATATTGTAATGACAAAAAGCATTTATAATTTAATTCATTTCTTATACCTTATTTTTAAGTAAAGTATTAAAAAATGTATCTACTTTTATTAAGTAACCAATGTTCATAAAAAATAAAAAATGTTAATCAGGAATTCTGGTTTCTACAATATTATTTGTTAATAAAAAAGTAAAATTATAATTCTTTCGTAAAGCGCTTTAAAAAAGTCGCAAATATTCTGTTATCTATGTCTCTAAGTCGTCTTAAATTCTATCTTAAAATCGTCTTATAAACGCTCATTGAAATTTAGAAAGATCTTAAAAAATCTCAAATCCGTCTCAAAAATCAAAAAATTAAATCTTAAATCTGCTTAAAAACGTCAAATCACATGCTCTCAAAATGATCTTAAAATGATCTTAAAAACGCTCATTGAAATTTACAAACATCTTAAAAAGTCTCAAATCCGTCTTAAAATTAATAAAAATTAAATCTTAAATCTGCTCAAAAACGTCAAATCACATGCTCTCAAACTGATCTTAAAATCGCTTAAGCTTTTCCAAATATTTCGCGTCTTAAATTGTCTCAAAAAGTGCCAATTTTGAGACATGTCATTTTGTGATCACTTTATGATCTTAAGTTTTTTTACGCGGGAAACGTGTTGGTATAGTAGTCATCTATCAGTTCTTTTGGTAAAGTCATATAGTAAGTGCTTCAACAAGTCAAAACTAGCCTAGCAGAGACTTCCTTTATGTGTTATTTAACTGCATGGTGCCGCAGTGTACGTCTTGGTGTCGATATTTTGGGATTAGTAGGCCTAGGAATTTTGAAGAAGCCACCGCCATTTTTATCATCATGAATATGAAATTGGTTTAAGAGTCCTGTAGACAGGTAATGCTATCAATTTTAGTACAGCAGGAGTATTGTTAAGTACAGCCGATCCCCAAAACCACTTTCCGTATACAGCGGACATTTTTTTAGAGTAGCTTATTCGAACTCCACAAGTCATATAGTATGCTTTTCGTTAATAAAAAACAAAAAAGTTTTTTATATTAAAATAATGCTTTCTCTTTGAAAAGCAAAATACGATGTGTAACATGGGTGGAAAGAGCTTTTTCAGACTCGGATGATGATTTAATGATGATTTCAATCATCATCCTTGCTTAGAAAAAGCCAATCCCCCCACAGTTGCACAATGTACTATTTCAACATGACTGCATGTGGGAAATTTATTAAGTATTAAATGACAGATTGAATAATTGAAGGCATCGATTCTAAAACGTCCTTAGCGCTCGGCCCGGCTGCCGTTATATCAAAATTGACGTCATGGTGACCAAAATTTGCAATTTTACGGAAATGAATTTTAAAAAATAGTATCGTGCAGAGGATCAAAAATGGCAACTTTTTATATATATACTTTGTTTGTACAATGTTTAGTATTAGAAAAAAAAATAAAAACGGCAAAATTTTAAATCTTATTTGCACCACGTTTTTTAAACTTAGCTCGCTGCAGCTCCGACAAATATGAACGGATCTTGCTTATTTTTTGCATAGACTCGTAAAATAGTCTAGCGCTGCTAATAAACTCATAGATAGTTAAATATTAAACATTTTTCATTCAACAATTTAATTGCAAACCAGTGAGCTACCTTTTATATGGTTAAGTATGTTCAACGAAAAAAAGTATCGAGGGAAGTTTAAGACTCAACTAACTTTCAACGAGACATTTGTTTGTTAACATTTGAAGAAGTTTCTCAGAAAATTTCAGATGAATTGGATGAAAAGTGGCAAAGATAGAGCGATTTTGCCAAACTTGCACGATGCGCGCGAACATTAGCGGGTCTGCGCGATACACGACGCTCAGTGTATGTCAGTCATAGAATAAGAAATAATTTAAGAAACATGATAAAAGTTATCCTGAAATAAACAAAAAAAAGTCGAACTCGTTTCGCATTGAAATCACACTGATTTTCTTGTTCGTTTACAAGCTGCATTTATTTGAATTTTAAATTCTTTTCATTTTTATCTTACAAATTGCAATTAGAAATCCAACATTTATTTCCTGTTAGAGGGTGTTCGGGCCGTTTGCACTTGCAGCGGCCCTATTATATTTCATATTTTCGCGCGCACTGTGTTTCCCTCTCGCGCGAGAACTGAAGCGCTCGCTCGCACGATTTCTTGCGAGAGAGGACACAGGTGCGCGCTTTCTCCCACTTTCTTCCTTCCTAATTTCCGCGAAGCGAGATCAAAAACCAATTGTTCTCGCTGAGCTCTCTCTCTTCCGGCTTGACCGCGACTATGGCAAGTTCGGAGCCTTTACGCGCATCGCGGCGCCTGTTTTCGCGACCGCGTGTAAAGTCTACTTTTCTTTTATACACTAACAAGTACATATTAAGGCAACATGTAAATAAGTGATTTTAAGAGCAACAATAAATGCTCACTTACTTTGTGATATTAATAATAATCTCAGGGTAACCCTAGTTAATCTCCTAAAGACTCCGCATCCCTTCACCCGCTACACGTGTTCCTGGCTATCTAACTTAAGTGTCCCAGAGCTGCACTTTCGCACGACGCTAGTACCGCGCTTCTAAGCAATATTAATGTTTTATTTAAATTCTTGCGATTTGCCGGCTAGCGCGCGAACATTTGGTCCTTCGAGCCGGATATGCACGTGTCGGTGTGCTGTGAGTACAGCGGAAAGGAGTCTCGCGTGAACTTTAACTTTAAGCACAGTGCAGTGACTCTTAAAGTGATTTTAAGTGTAAAAAAAACCCGAATACGGACTCGTATTCCGCGCCGAAAGACAGTCGGTACTTCGCGGAGAAAAGTTACTATTTCTCGGGTTATACAGTGCCTGTGCGTGAGTGCATTAAATAAAGTGCACGAACACTGCAGCATTACGCAAGCATGTGGAGGCCGAAATTCGTTCGAAATTTCAAAATTTGAATTTCGATTCGACCTTGACCTTGTGACGTAACGATCACGCTATCGTGATGCACGTTCGAGCATGAGCTTTTGGTGCTGGAGAAGGAGAGAAAGCCTTCTCTCTCTCTCACTCTCTCGAGCGACATGCTGCGCTGCACTCTGCAGTTACCGACCGAGCGCTGCGCGTATCTACGGAGTGAGCATATGGCCTATGCTTCGCTCACCGCCGCTCAACGCTGCTCGCGGCGTGCTGCCCTCAGCTGCAGTCACGCTGTTTGCCGCACGGCCGGTGGGGCGACATAACCTCGCCGTCAAAACACAGCGAGGTGCTTCCGAAGCTGCTGCCTCCCAGTGCTGTCGACCTGGACGGACAAAGAAACGAGCAATATTCGAGCAACTGCACTCAGAGACTAAGTAGCATCTAATCTCTTTAATTATGTACATATATCGCAATGACACAGTGTACTACCACTGCTTCTGCCAGAGATATCACTTGCTTAATGCCTCTCAGACAGTGATTTTGGTCAGCAAGCTCATCAAGATTATGTAGCTTAAGCAACACATAGCCATCGCTGCAAATGTCTTGCTTCGCTCATCTAAGGGCCATTTACTTAGCTTTTACTTTAACCTTAAGTTTATCTATTATCAAATTTAAATTTAAGGGCATACTGTATGCAAGCAGTCACTTCTTGGAAGTACTAGAGCCTCAGCAGTAGAAGAAGCAGCAATCTTTAGCCGCAGTATCTACATTGCTGCTCTCACCCCTCGAGGTCAACATGGAGCTTCAAAGTTTTGCACTCTCAGGACACTGCACAGAGCTTGCTGTGTTGGGGTACTGCAACTACTGTCAACGAGCAACCACTTAAACCTGTCGAGCCCCAGACTGGCTAGTCTGAGCGGCTTTTCATGCACCTTTGACCATAGAGGCTACTCGGGTCGTAGCACTGACGCTGCTGCACTCCAACTTTAATGTTAGCTTGGAGCATCGCAGCTTGATAACCCAAGGACATTGGCCAGAGCTTCCTACGTGCAGAGATCCTACAACCTCTGTCAACGAGTTGACCATACACGTCTAGCCTTCCGACAGTTGTGTGTCAGTGCTGTGCGGCAACAAGACTGAATAGTCGAGGCCCAGATAAACTAATCTGGGGGCTCCTGACCTGCAAATTGGTTCATCTACGATTAAGGGCTACTATGCGGCACTATGCTACTGCAGTAGTATGCTGCAGCTGTTTGAGTGTCATACCCAGGCAGTATGTACGCTCTTGTACCTCAGGCGCATTCGCACATGGTGAACGCTTGCCCTTTGCCAAGCATAGCCACACGACAGCTTCCACAGCAGACGAGCAACGCATAGCAGTTTCAATTTAGACTGCCTTATATCAGTGTCTTTAGTGTTGCACTGCATAATTATAAATTGTGTTTCTTGTTTACTTTTAGTTATTAAATGGTGCTATTGAAGTACAACCTTTTTTCTGCAACTAAGAACATTAAGGTTATGTGTGTTGGTCCCAGTATGGTCCAATATCAATAGCAGTGACTCAGCTACCTGTCTGTGAGTCACCTTACATAGAAGAGTCTGTCATCGCAGGTTCCTTGAGGCAGAGTGGCTTTGGCTCTTCGAGTCCAGCCTCGCTACAGCCACCACCTATCATCGAGCCTCCAAGAACTTCTGGGGTACTCTACACTTAGCTGCAGGGCTTCGCCACCTATCTGAGAGCCACCTTTCACAGAAGAGCCTGTGAAAGATGAAAGGCAGTCATTACAAGCTCGTTAGCGCAGACTGGCTTTGGCTCTATGAATCCAGCCTCGCTACAAACCACACTTGTCATCGAGCATCTACCTTGAAAAGGCAGTCTATGCTCAGCAGTAGGGCTTCGACATCAAGCTGTAAAGGGAACATTGGAGCTCGCTTTTCTCCAATATATGGGCAATATTCAAGCTGCTCGATTCAGGGCATGAGTCTAACCTCAAAAAGGCTGCACCCTTAAGAGGTTCTCGCTGAGGACCAGGCTGTCTAGTCGAACTTCGGGAAGCTAACCCGAGCAGCTACTAGCTCTGCTCCTCCACCGATCAGCTTATTAAGTGTAGCAAGTAGCTTCCGCTACTCACTTATTATTTTTATTTTTTTTTGTTTTTAAACTTTATGCTGCAATCCATGCAACTGTGCGATGTTACATAGCATTTCCATAGAATGCTAATGCATTTTGCTCCTTTCAGCAAACCTCTTCCTCGAGTGCTCTCCACAGGACTCGAGCTGAAATGCAGCCAGCAGGGACACTCATCGTCTGGTTATGAGGCCCACCACACCACGACTACCGCCTAGCTGCGAGGTCCTACGACATGGCACCTGCCATGCACCCTGGTCCAGCTACCAGCCAACACTCTCGTCGCTTGTTTACGAGGGGACCAGCGAGATCAACGCCACGCTGCGGATCTGCTCCTTGGAAATCTTGCTAAACTCTAGCTTCAAGGACACAGGAGGCTACGCCGGCGAACTGTGCACCCTGCGCTGTCGCTGGCGTCCCTTCACCCACCAGAGGACTTCAACTGCTCTTGAGAGCGGCACTCTCTGCACGTGGGGCGGTACTACACAGCTCAGCCGTCAGCACCATGTCCAGCGAACTGTGCGCATAAGCGCTGTCGCTAGACTCTACTGCAACGGGCTCGAGTCGCTTTCTACAGCGACACTCGCTGCATGGAGGGCGGCAACGTTCCTCTCAGCTGCCATCATCACCAGCAGGTTTTCGCTGCCTAATCTGCGAGGCCGCATTCGTCACGGCGGGCGGCACCGCTCCGCTTAGCCGCTCGATTTACGCTCGAGGGGTCGAGCACCACCATCTTCGTCGCCAGTCTGTGGGACAGGCTACAACGTCGCCTGCCAAGCTGCACCTTCTACAGGTCCTCGGCCGGCAACGTACTTGCCCGCCTAGACTAGGCGGCCACCATCGACCTGGCTGTGGTCCAGTCAGCAGCTGCTACCAAGCAGCTCCCGCGTTCGTCCTCGGCGGGCGGACCATCAGCTGACCGCAGCTACGCTGTACAATCTACGCGTCTATAGAGGGACAGCGCTCTATCGTTCTTCATAAAGGCTCCAGCTACTACATGAAGAGCTCATGAAGACCTCACGAAGATCGTACACTTGACTCTTACATACACATCGAGCCACTTTACTCCTCTGCTTTCTCTATTCACTCTGCTACCTACAATCTTTTTAAAAGTAAAATCATTCTGTTCTTCTTTACTTTTTCTCTTCTACACATTTTAGCCGCTTAAGTCGCCTGCTGTATCTGTCCCTTCCTTGGGGGACTGCCCTTCAGTTGTATTGCCTTACGGCGAAGGGCTCAGAGCAGCGAGCTGGTTGCCTGCCACCCTGATCTCCAAGCTGCTCTAGCTAGCAACAGTCAGGACTCCACGGTGTACAGCCAACCTTGGCATACAGCGACGTGACTTCAGCGGCAGAAGACAAACACCGTCTTCACACCTACTACCTACACGCTATCTCCTTCCTTCTCTAACTTCCTTCTTCCTGTTTTGAACTACTGTGCCGTCGTTGTTCTACTCACAACGAGGCGGGCGGTATGTTCGGGCCGTTTGCACTTGCAGCGGCCCTAATATATTTCATATTTTCGCGCGCACTGTGTTTCCCTCTCGCGCGAGAACTGAAGCGCTCGCTCGCACGATTTCTTGCGAGAGAGGACACAGGTGCGCGCTTTCTCCCACTTTCTTCCT
This sequence comes from Gastracanthus pulcherrimus, assembly GCA_949152435.1. NCBI lineage: Eukaryota > Metazoa > Arthropoda > Insecta > Hymenoptera > Pteromalidae > Gastracanthus > Gastracanthus pulcherrimus. The sequence goes on along the minus strand of OX424573.1, from coordinate 41,559,856 downwards.
TCCTAATTTCCGCGAAGCGAGATCAAAAACCAATTGTTCTCGCTGAGCTCTCTCTCTTCCGGCTTGACCGCGACTATGGCAAGTTCGGAGCCTTTACGCGCATCGCGGCGCCTGTTTTCGCGACCGCGTGTAAAGTCTACTTTTCTTTTATACACTAACAAGTACATATTAAGGCAACATGTAAATAAGTGATTTTAAGAGCAACAATAAATGCTCACTTACTTTGTGATATTAATAATAATCTCAGGGTAACCCTAGTTAATCTCCTAAAGACTCCGCATCCCTTCACCCGCTACACGTGTTCCGGGCTATCTAACTTAAGTGTCCCAGAGCTGCACTTTCGCACGACGCTAGTACCGCGCTTCTAAGCAATATTAATGTTTTATTTAAATTCTTGCGATTTGCCGGCTAGCGCGCGAACAGAGGGCATTCCTACTGCCAGTGTGACCGAAATTTCGGTTTGTATGGTAGTAAGAAAAAAAAGCAAGAAAGAATTGAAACAGAAAATGATTATGTGCAACTAATAAAAAATTCTAGAAATCTTCCATTCGAAATGGTTGCTATTTCACAGTGCGAAGTAAAAGATTATGAAAAACTGTTTGCGAAAGACGAAGACTTGCAGAAAAATGTAATTAAAATAAGCAAAGTTGTTAGAATTGTATATTTTCCTAACGGACAAATTGATTTGTATTACGATTATGATGGCAATCCAATTACAATTAAACTAAGAAACAGCAGTGAAGTAGATTTGTCGAAAGTATCATTAGCTAAAAAGGTAGCAATAACGAAAGAAAAAGAAAAGGATTTTAAACATTTATTGCAATTTTGTACTACTAATGGACAACATTTTGGTGAAAAATTTTTAAAAACAACTTCTATTAAAACTGTTGTCAGTAAAACAAAGAATGTCAAAGAAGAACATGGTAACAAAAAAGTTCGAAAAACGGAAGTTGTCTCAACAAAAAGAAGAAAAGTAAGCGACGAACAAAAGCAAAAATTAGAATTAAAAATTAATAAAAAAGAAAAAAAAACAAAAACAATAAAAGGAAAAAAAAAGTAATATGTTTTTGAAACGCGTTGTATGTATTGTGACTAAATTGTAAATAAATCTTAATGTAGAAATATAAATAAATATAAGTATTAGTTATTTGAAGTTTCTAATTTACTGAACAATGTCAAAAATCTGTGAAATTTATATGTTTCCCAGAAATTTATATTTTTAAAGATTGTAATTTACTATTCAATTCATTTACGCTGCAATATTCTTTTTAATGTGTGTGAATTTCATTTTAACGCTTTATTATAACCATTTATTATCTAGTGTATATAACATTTAGAATTAACAATAATTTCTAAAACTTTCGTACAAAGATTTAAAAATTCAACAACTTTATGAATAACTGCCGTTTGATTTTGCCTTTGCTTTGTTTATTTAATTTCTTATTGTTTCATCAGATACTTATTTTTCTTAACTTCTACACTATAAATCGACAGTATTAAATAGTATGATTTGATTAAGTATGTATTTTTAAAAAAAAAAGGACAGCAAATCTTCAAGTAAATGGCATTATATGACTGACATACGCTGCGAGCGTCATGTATCGCGCAGACCCGCTAATGTTCGCGCGGAGCGTGCAATTTTGGCAAAATCGCTCTATCTTTGCCACTTTTCATCCAATTGATCTGTAATTTTCTGAGAAACTTCTTCAAATGTTAACAAACAAATGTCTCGTTGAAAGTTCACTGAGTCTTAAACTTCCCTCGATACTTTTTTTTCGTTGAATATACTTAACCATATAAAAGGTAACTCACTGGTTTGCAATTAAATTGTTGAAAGAAAAATATTTAATATTTAACTATCTATGAGTTTATCAGCAGCGCTAGACTATTTTACGAGTCTATGCAAAAAATAAGCAAGATCCGTTCATATTTGTCGGAGCTGCAGCGAGTTAAGTTTAAAAAACGTGGTGCAAATAAGATTTAAAATTTTGCCGTTTTTATTTTTTTTTTTCAAATACTAAACATTGTACAAACAAAGTATATATATAAAATGTTGCCATTTTTTATCCTCTATACGATGCTTTTTTTAAAAATTCATTTCCGCAAATTTAAAAATTGGTCACCATGACGTCAATTTGTATATAGCGGCAACCCGAGCCGAGCGCTAAGGACGTTTTAGAATCGATGCCTTCAATTGTTAAATATACAAATTGAAAGAAAACTACGTCTTTTCTTTTCAATGTGCACATTTTAAACACGTGTATTGTATAAAAATTGCTGCTAACTGCTTTAGCAGAATTCTATCTCAAAAGGAGGTCCTGAAAAATTGAGATTAAGAGTTCTATATGGGAAATTCACTTTAAATAAAATAATGCTAAAACTAATTCTTTAGACACAATCGTTTAAGTATTGCCAGTCTGAGCATTCCATACAAATTCTTTTAAATTAATATTTCTATTTTTATTTCACAATATAGCTTTAATGGAATCCCGTAGTTGAAGGTAATTTGTACATCGCATTTTTCGCTTTTTACAATGAATTTTCATTCTTTTAAATCATTTTACCAGTGGCACTATTCTTGTGATTTGTGGAATATGCCTCTGGTCGAAAAATTTAATAAAATTGAAAATTCACTTAGAAGAATGAAAAATAGCTAATTGTCGGTAATGTCTATAAGCTCCGCTCTCCCCTTAAGATGAATGTAAGATATAACAAATTATAAGGAAATTACGCTTCTTTTTGAAAACATACATATATTTAACACGTTTAGCGTATAAGAGTAAAAAAGAATTTTGCGTTTTTTAGTAAATATTTTTAAATTAATATTTCATTTTTCATTCTCTAAAATAGCATTAAGGTAATTCATAGGTATATAAATTAGACGGAAATTAAATAATTGTTTGATACATCAATTTAAAGGAAATTACGTGTACTTTATAAAAACGTACATATTTCTAACACATTTGGCGTCTAAAATAGAAAAAAACTCTTTTTTCGTTTTTTGCACATTTTTAAAACTAATATTTTTAATAATCCATCACCTCCAAAATAATAATCATCTCTAAATTGAGACATACGTTACATGTCTGCAAAATTTTAGCTCTTAACATGCTTCCCTTGAAGAGTTATCGTTCCACAATTTTTTATTCACATACATACCCTGGTAGAAATTTATCCCGTCCACTTTATAGATCTATGTAGAATAATCTCGCGCTGTATAGATCTATGTAGGCAAACTAGATAGTTACTATAAAGGCGTGTAACGGTCGACTCTTCTAGTTTTCCATACTATTTGCCCCGATAACAGTAGATAAGAAAAATTATGACAATAACAACTATTTAACCCTTTCAAGGACAGTGGTACGTATACGTACCACCTGTTTGCTTTCAGTTTTTTCTGTATTTCGGAAAACCCTTATACCACTAATGACTTTAAATGTATGTACAGAAGAAAAATGTGCCCCTGAAAGGGTTAAAGGTTATGTTTTAAGAAACAGAAGCATAATCTATTATGCTTATTATGTATTATTTTGTTTTAAAGGTATTTACATGTTATTGTTCATCTATTACCAATGTAAGTAAATGTAAATAACCTCTAAAGGTTATCAAATTTTAGATGCATCGAGTTTTTGTATTTAAGAACCCAATAACAATATTATGTTATACATATATATTAAACAATCAAAATAAGAAAATAATCTGAATATCCAAATAACTATATGAAGTATTAGTGCATATATTTATTTTGTTTATGTAAAATTAGTTTCCTTACATTTGATTATGTTCCATCCTAAATACAGGCTTGGTTTCAAAACCTGTACGGTTTATATAAGGACAACTATTTTCACACACATTTATTATCAACTGGTTAATTTTCTATTTTTAAAAATAAATAATGTATTTGAGTTTTGATATATATATATATATATATATATATATATATATATATATATATATATATATATATATATATATATATATATGTTCTATTTTTGTATGTCTTACTGTGATTAATTTATAATTTGTTACTTATAAAGAAAATTATCGTCTACATGTGTTCGACTAATGTGTTTGACTTTGAAAATGTTGTCACGGATGAGCAGTTTATGTATTATAAGAACTCACATATGGTTACAAAATTATTTGTAGTTCTGAAATTAAAATTCTAGTTTTTAAATGAAGCATGTCGTAAAGTACATATTTGTACATATGATATATTATTACTTATATATTACTTTTCAAGAAACAACTACATCAATCAATAACATTATTTTGTGATCACTGTTTTCCATATGCAAGGAACATTATTTCTAAATTTTCATATTTTAGGTTAGATATGCTTTTTGACTACTTTTATATGTAAATCGTATGAATAGAACTATAGATCTTATTAGATTATCATAATTGAAAACTTGCATGTTAAACTTTTTTTAACATTAATTTTTACTATAAAAGTTCTGTTCAATAAATAATATATAACCTCACAGATTTTATACGTACATATTATTATTGAGAAAACTATGTAGATCTGTGTGGATTTATCGAGTTTTGTACAGTCTAGTACTATCTAGTTTGCCTATAAAGGCCGTTATAGCGAATGTGGGCGCCACGATAAGATTTCTACCAGGGTAAGTACATACATACATACATACGTACATATATACATTAAAAAAAAACACTATTTTTCTGACTCAGGAATCTCGAAACATTAAAATTCATCAAGAACTCTGATAAACAAATTTTCATTGTTACAAAAACAGTCATTTTATGGGAATGATTTTGTAATTATGCTATTTTATTATTCACTCAAGTTATTACAATTACTGAACAGTATTTTTATATCTAACATAGAAATGTATCCAACGTATTATTGAATATAAAGATAAAGAAAATTATAAATTAATATTTTTATTTTGGAGAGGTGTCGTGGTAAGCGTTACCTAATTTTATAGGAGAGAAGAATTATGAGAGGAGGGGGATTAAAAGTAACGTAACAGAATGTTACAAGGACAGTAGGAGAGGTCAGAAAGATAACATTAACACTATATAACATGCGAATGGCCCCTCAACTTTGATCTTTATAGTTTATTTATATGTTCAAATGTATAATTACTGACATTATAAACACTAACATTATAAAAAGAAAAGTTTTTAAATTTGTTCAATTCAAGACACCAAACTATAGTAACTATATATATATAGTAACTTTTAGTATATCTTTAGTTATAAGTTATGTAATATGAAACCTTATATTTAAGATGGAACGTTAGATAGCAGGTTCAAAAGTAAAATTTAGTGGAGAATATGAAACAATATTATCTATATAGTTATATATAGCGTTTGCGCATTCGCATATATATATATATATATATATATATATATATATATATATATATATATATATATATATATATATATATATATATATAATGTTAAAGGGAGGGATAGATAAGTTAAGGTGATGCTAAAGCCACCTGTCTCCGACAAATACGAAGAACCACTTTTCTCATTTAATTTTCAATTTTTAGCAAATATCTTTATGAAACGTTATTATCTTAATAATAAACAACAACTTTCCATAGAGATATTTACTCGAAATTGAAAATTGAATGAAATAAGTGGTTCCTCGTATTTGACAGTGACAGGGGGTTTCGCATCACCTTAATCCAACTACCTACTATGAATTATTGCCATCTCGAGATCTGCACGATTAACATAAATCATTTTTTTGGAACATTAAGCTTGCCTAGAATGAGCACTTTATAAGACTTTTTTATCAATCGCCCACTGGGTAAAAACATATAAAGCTATTGCCTGGAAAGTAGGGGTTGAAGTGAAGAATCGAAACCACGCTATAAATTGCTGATTATTTTCATCCACGGGGCTATCGTTCCCAAATTCAAGTAGACCGATTCTATTTCAAATCAATTGGACCGAGGGGTGGTATATTTCAGATTGCCTTGAAAATAAAATATATGTTGTTCGATACTGAAAAAAGAAACTCACACTTATTTTGTTAATTTTTCGATTGAATAAAAACTGCGTTGTATAGGCGCATGTGAAAGTGCATCGTTAGAGTGCTACTTATGACAATATGACATTTTTCTTCATAACATTATCTTTTTGCATTCTTTAACCTTTCTTGGCGTTTCATGAGTCATCCAAACTGGTTTTGGAAATGGAAAATGTAAAAAAAGTCGAAATAATTTAATTTAGAAAAACCAAAAATCAATTTTTCATAAAAACGCCCTCTTTGTCCTCCTAAGACATTTTTGACGATTGGCAATCACATGATCTATCATAACATTAATTAATTACTTGGGATTTTTGTTTCTCTTTACGGAGTAAACAAATATTTTTCTAATTTCATTTTTCAACGTAGAAAATTGGGGAATCCATCTAAATATAAAATTACATGATGTCTTTAGGATCTACCAAAGAATAATTAAATCATTTTATTATATCATTGACTACGCGCTTTTTATTTTAAAAATGTTGTCTTTTTTATAAATATTAGACTAATACTTTTTTCGAACACTTAATATTTAAATAAAGAATTCGTTAATTATATTTTCCAATACTGTCCTCGAATACTCAGCTCGTGCAATATAGACTCCAACCAGATAGTGCCTGATGCGTCTTGGATGAGGCACATATTTTCTCTTAAACTCGAAATTCTGCAAACTAAATGTATGGCTCTGATCAACTGTGCTAATTCCGATCTCGGGATGGAGGCCTAAGTCTTCATTTGATGCATAAAATCCGAGAAAACTAAAAAAAAATTTTATTTTAATGTATAAATTCTCTAGTTAAGGAGATGTAAAAGGATCTCTAATATGCATTGCTACCACCTAAATATTGAAAACCGTTTTCCGGTTGCAAATAACAACGAAATCGTTCAAAACTTTAACCATCAAGACAAATTTTCAAGACTTTCTGTTATTATCTAGATTAAGAAAATGGTTTTTGAAAGTTCCCTTTCACCTCTCATTAAAAAAAAACACTTGTGCCTTCTCTGAAAAGCGGCGTAAATACATTTTTTTGAATTTTAGTTTATACAGGATTTTATTTATTTGAATAGACATCTTTGATATAAAAGTGATCAGAAGGGACCAAATATCACCCTCCTCCAAAGATCTGCCCCCCTCAATCCTGTGAGCAGCGTAACCGAAAGTGGCATCCGTTTACTTTGTAAATACATGTGTATTTTGATGTATTTCATATGGCAGAAGTTTAAAGTCTCTGCCCTTGAACACTAAATTGCAGTACAATGCGTGCGAACTCTCTCTCTCTCTCTCTCTCTGTCTCTCTCTGTCTCTCTCCCCCTCTCTCTCTCTCTCTCTCTGTCTCTCTCTCTCTCTCCCTCTCTCTCTCTCTCTCCCCCCCTCTCTCTCTCCCCCCCTCTCTCTCTCTCTCTCTCCCTCTCTCTCTCCCCCCATTAGATCACAAAGCATCCCAGTACGTTTGCGCACGTTTTCTTTCTCACCCACCGTGTCCCCCACTAATCCCTGACCCATTCGCCACGACCCTCTGAGCACTACGTCGCTAATTAAGCATGCTTAAGGTGGCTCTCGGGTGATTTTTTCGAAATCTTTTGAATGTTTTAAAAGTTGGTTCAACTCTTCATTAACAAGTAGAAACAGCAATTAAAAGCTTTTTATTTATTTTTATAAATATAATAAAGTTTGGTAAATTTGTATTAACATATTACAAAATAAAGCTACATCTTTCATTATTTTTCATCAATTACTGTTTTCTCATTATTTAAGTTTTCAATCTTTAACATGTTGTTGGCGCATAGCAAAATAATCAATCTTTATGAAACTTTTAGGATACGTTCTTTGAAGCATTCTCAACATTAGTTAGCTGAAATATTTTGTAAATATCCATGACAAAGCTCATGTTAAATTATTCTATTAACAAATTTGCACTGTTTTTAACAAGTTTTAAACAACAAATATTTATTAATTTTTAAAATTACATAGTTGAATAAAAATACTTCTTCTAGTAAGTATACTTCATCCAGTAAGTATATTTCTTCTAGTAAGTATACTTCTTCTAGTAATTATACTTCTTGAAAATCTAATATTTAGTACAAATTTCGTGATATTATCAATTATTGATGAATCTATCATTCGTAGCTGGCATATGCATTATTGAAAGAAGTTTTATTAATAGTCGAATGCCGACGTTTTGGGAGCTTTTGACTCCCCTCTTCATGGCTAAGAATTATTATAAGGTTTGCGTCTCATATTGACTCATGTTTTTCGACTGTCTCCATGAGACGCAAACCTTATATTAATTCTTAGCCATGAAGAGGAGAATCAAAAGACTCCTGAAAAATTGGCAATTGACTATTAGTAAAGTGTTTGTTCGTAGAGATCAAAATTGTAATAGCTATATATCAAAGTTAATTCAACCGCTTTAAGCTCAAACTCGCATTCAATAGGTAATATGCTCAGTCAGAGACAGTATCTAAGGTACAATTATCTAGATACGTATTTGAATACATTTGTGAAATAATTAAACAAAAATTCATATTATTCAATAAATTTATTTACTTAATAATATATATATATTCAGCAACAAGTTGATTCATAAAATCCATTAATAATATTAGTACAAAAAGTTTATAGACAATTAGGATGTTGCATAAAAATAAAAAGTTGATCTTTTACACGAAATAGGTAGACAAGCGAAGAATACTTAGGTCGTATTTTTTGTAATGTCATAAAAATGAAAAATTTGAAAGTTACAGACCTTTAAAGTTTGCAAATTTTCGATATACATAGATATACTCTAATGCTACTTGACGCCATGAAGATATACAATCGTGACGTCACGCAAATTTCAAATAGCTGTAATTATTTAAATGTTCGTTAAATTGAAAAAATAAAAAATACGACCTTATTATTTTAGCATAAACTATTTGAATAAGAAATAAAAAAAAATCATGCAACAACCGAATTCATCAACTCAAAATCAGTGATGGGTCCGTAATTTACTTCATGAAAAAAGGTCAATTTTTTACGTGTATAAAACCACGTAGAAAATTAACCCTATTTATTACGCATGTAAATTACAGTATACAATTAGAGGCTAGAGGTCAACATAATCTCATAGTACACGAAGAATAACGAAATATAGGAATAGCTGTTTCAGGAATGCTAATATAACGTCTCGAAGAACAAATTAAAACTCAGTTGAAAAAATATACATATAATATGTCAGTGAGTTGTAAAAACATGATTTATTATAAGAACGTACAATGTTCTTTTCATGCCTACGGCATCAAAAAGTATTTTTTAAATTGAATATCTATCTAATATCTCAGAAGATTATGAACCAAATTGGCAAGCAAATATTTATCCAGTAACCTAACACCTAACAAATATTCACTTAAATTTTCAAGGCATTTTATCAAGTATTATTAAAAAGTTTTAATCACACACTATAACAACTAAAATAAAAGACACGTATTAAATTGTTTCCGGTCAAATTACATGAACTGTACTAAGTAGTGTATTAGTCAATATAACGCATCAATACTATGAAATATTTTCATTTTCTTATTATAACTTTATGTCTTAAAAATAATTGTAAAATACTTCACTTATATTTTATATTAATATTATTCATATTAATAAAATTATGTTACTTGAATATAAAAATGATATTTCATTTAAAATTTTGCGCACAATACCGAAAATTACTCGCGCCCTTCCAATATGATTCTTTACATTTACTACATTAAATACCTTTTTTACGTGTACGTGTAGAAAACTCGACTTAACGTAAAGAACCCATCACTGCTCACAATTTATAAAATGTATAATAATTATAATTGACTAAAAAGTAAATGATCTATACTTAAAAAATATGAAATTTTTATAATTACAATATCAGGTAAATGTCCAAAAAATACCGAATTCAACTGACTCTCTAACGTAAACAACAGATCTTTTCTTTTCTGGGCATTCTCAAATATCATATCCAGATCATAAGCATACCGAGGAAACAATTGTTTGTAATTACTTTTCTTGAATGCAATGACAAAATCTAAATTCCTGGTCAACGATGCTAATTGATTTTGACTTTTGAAAAGAATGCTACAGAACGAGTAAGAGTTATAAAACTTTTCCTTCATCTTTGATATCTCATTTAAGCACTCCTCGTAAAACAACTTCAACTTCGGATATTGCTCTATGATTTCGAAATCCTTCACATCGATCGAAAAATCTTGAGCTTTCAATTTCGCAAGATGTTTTAGGACAGTTGTAATCGATGGATTCATATTCTTATATTCGATAAGTGAAAACGGAGTGTTTCCCTCGTCATCCAGAAGGTTGATGTTCGCGCCGAATTCCAGGAGTACACGAATATTTTTTTCGAGCACATTACTGCAAGCGCTATGCATCGCTGTTCGTCCTTTCTTCGTTCTCTCGTGGATGTTCGCTCCTAACTTCAAGAGTAGCCGGATCATCGTTGGCTTATAGAATTTGGCTCCTAAGTAGAGAGGAAACACGCCTGAATTCGATTTTGCATTTATATCTGCTCCGTATTCAAAGAATAATTTTGCCTGAAAATAAACAGCAAAGTTAAATTTATATTTGTTCTGCGTGATATATAAAATGAATTTCTTGCTAAATAAAAAATGTATTGATTTTGCATAAGATTATAATGGATATCTTAAAATAATCACAATATTACATTTTGCTAACAGTGTTTTGTATATAATAGTTTAAAAGGCATTTATCTCTAGCGTTAATAAAATTATGCGAAATGAAGTTTCTGATAAAACAGATGTATTATCAAATTTGACTGCAAATGCAGCACAACTACTGCACTTTGTTGATTTTAAACATAGTCGAACAAACAGCTATTCTTAAAGAAAATATAGAAGCTCTCCCATCATACCAGATTCTCCTTGCCCTTCATCGCGGCAAAATGCAGAGGCGCGTACTCGTTGATCTCTTCGATCTCGTGCAGCGAGGCTCCGTGCTCGAGCAGCAGCCTGGCGGCCCCGAGATGCTCCTTGCCGGCCCTCGCCAGATAGTGCAGCGCGTTCATGCCGGTGCGGTCCCTCGCCCCGGCCTCGGCCCCGCGGCTCAGCAGCATGGGCACCAGCTGCTCGGCGCTGCTGCCTTGAGCCGCGGCGTGCAGCACGCTCTCGCCCTGCTGATTGGCGACATTGACGCGGGCCCCGCTGCGCAGCAGGCTGCCCGCGAGCTCGAGCCTGCCCAGGGTCACGGCGTAGTGCAGCACGCTCTGGCCCTTGGAGTCGAGAGCGTCGACGTCGGCGCCCTGGCGCACGAGCAGCGCGACGAGCCGCTCGTTGCGCCCCCAACAGTTGCCCGAGGCCGCCAGCACGTGCAGGAAGCTCGAGCGGCAGTCGTGGATGGAGTGCGGCCCCAGCCGCTCGTTCACGTCCGCGCCCGAGCGCACCAACAGCTCGGCGACCTCCGCGAACTCGTAGAGCACGGCTATCCAGAGGGGCGACAGCACGCCCGAGCCCGTTGCAGGGTTCAGCTCGGGCCGCTGCGCCAGCAGCAGCCGCACCATTGGCACGTCGCACCTGATCACGGCGCTGCGCAGCAGACTCGGGCAGTCGGGCGCGCGACCCTCCTGGGCCAGCGCCCTGCGCGCCACCTCCACGTCGCCTCGTTCAACAGCGCGTTGCAACGCCTCCAGATTATTCTCCCCCGACTCCTTCTCCTGCTCCGCAATCTTCATCTGCGAGACTGACCACTCCAAACTCATCTTCGCGAGCCTTGCAATCTTGCGGTTTCTTGCTTTTTATTAGTTATAGATTATCGTATGCAGATCTCAACCCTGGCCTGATATTCGTCGGAAACTCCTGTGAAAATTAACATGTAATTACGTCTCAATTTAAACTGCATATTGACAGAACTTCTCTGTCTATGTGTCTTCAAATCAATCTCTCAATCATTCTCAATCTATAGAACAAAAACTAATTCAAATGCACAATTTTTCAAATGCACATTTGCTTATGCTTTAGAGGATAATTAATCGATAATATGAGCAAGTACCGTTAAAAAATTCTGAACCATTTTAATAAAATAAAAAGATCTTATGGAGTTTTAAAAATATAAGATATCAAAGAATATATAAGCAAAGCTCATAATATAAGCAAATATATAGTTTATCTTTAATAACAAAGTTTAAAAAATACTCTATAATAAACCATGTAAAACCTTCTATGTATATAAATTATACTTACGTAAACTTGTAAAAGTATGAATTTTCTTCGAGCAGTGTACAAATTTATTTTTAAATAAGTACAGCAACCAATGCTTCAAACCAGAATGAACATTTGGACGCATCCAATCTTACTTATATTTGATTTTACACTGCGTTAGTGAGCAAACTAAAATGAATATAATTAGTATGTATCGCACAAATACAATGAAATAAAAGGTCAATTCTTAGAAAGTACATATTAATTTAAATGCATTCCTTTCTCGGTACAAACTCTGCAATTAGTGAAACACTATAGGGTACCATATGTCAATACTAATGGATTTCTCGGTAAACTACATTTAGAAATGCATAGATTTAGAAACGTATAAATTTAGATGGGTTTATGAGGGGTTATAAAATGACAATAATATTTTAGATAAAGCGTTCTAGTTTAATCTGTTAGTATATGTATTTCTACTTTAATTACATGGGTCAGACTTTGGGAGGTATTTTCAGGTACCGAGAAATGAAGCCTAGTACCCGTAATTCATTCTAATGGGCCCTTGCACTCGAGATATGGGGTAATTTACTCGAAATATTCGTTATTTTAAAGAAAAAAATACCTCTTCTTCAAACCATAACTCTACAAGTTTTTATTATGGATAAATGACTAAAAATATAATAATAATTAAGCAAAAAAGACCTTTAATTTAATCTGTTACTTATAAAAATATTAATCTTATCAAAAGTTATTAACAATTGCAAATGGTGACCGAAATTGCATGAATATTCAAAGAAATGCAACTCTTTTAAATTCGTTGATTTTCCATGTATTTTCAGTGACCATCTTTAATTGTTAATAACTTTTGATCGAGTTAATATTTTTATACGTAACATAACTTAAATTAAAGCTCATTTTACCTACTTCTTATTATCTTTTTGGTCATTTTTTCATAATAAAAACTTGTAGAGTTATGGTTAGAAGAAGAGGTATCTTTTTTCATTAAAATAACGAATATTTCGTGTAAATGACCTCATATCTCGAGAACAAGGGATCATTAGCTTCATTTTTGGGGCTTAATTTTTGGGTCCCAAAAAACACCTCCCAAAGTCTGACTACATTTTATTTCCCGGAGTATATGTCCTCTCCTTGTTAGAGAATGCAAAAAATCAATTCCACCGATAAATGAAAAATGCAAAGATGTGAAATAATATCTGTGTGGTACTGATTGGTTCGATACAATTTCTGAGAAGCATTTAATCTGTGGCCATGGTGGAAGATACGGTACAGTAATGAAAAGGTTTATGCCGAGAAAGGAATTCAATTGAATTAATATGCAGTTTCCAGGAATTGACCTTTCTGTCGCAATTCAACATTTCGTTTGATTCTAATTGTACGTATTCTAATTTTGTGATAAAATATAATCGAATGTATATTTTAAATGATTATTTAATTAACAAATAATTGCGTTATGAGATTTATCATGTCTTTAAATTTGTATCTAACTTACAAGCAACATTGAAGTAGATATTTTAATAAAACATTTCTCTTTGAGAAAGCAATACATATAACATTAAAAAAAAAACCTTTCTTTGTATCGTCTTGGAGAGTTTTGGACTTTGCCTATAAGAGTTTCAGCAATCCTGTAGATTGCCTAGGCAATATCTATGTTAAAAAAAAAGTTTTTTGCTAAAAAGCAGTATACTCTTCCCTTAACAGGCAATTCTAAGATTGCGTGTGATATGGACAGGGGTGGGCAAATTCAGTGTTGAATTCATAAAATACAAAATACAAATACTTTTCGTAAAATACAGCAATTCAAAATACTTTTCAGAAAAAACAAAGTATTTGAAGTAAAGTATTTTAAAATACGTATTAAAAAAATTTATTTGAAATACAGTATTTTTTGAAAATACTAAAAGTATTTTAAATACTTAATTTTGAGAAGCTGTATTTCTCATGCTTCGTTAGCATACGAGAAGTACGGTGGGTGAAGACCGTCCTTTTGTTGCGAAAAAAACCTGTAGGTATCTATTTTGAGAGAATATTTCGCGGGACAATGTCTTGTTTAGCATTAGACCTCGGTTCCGTATAATAATGATGTATCCATCCCCCCTCTTATACATTTGGAGAATGTTTATGTCTTTCAGAGTGTGTACTTTTCGTAAGAGCGCGATATATAGCTTTTAAGACTTGATTTTCACATCATTTTCTAAACAAAAGTGAGATGAAATATAAAATGCTACAAAAAGAATGATTTCATAACATATTTTAAAGTACAAGAAAACAATTTTTTGAGTCCAAATTTGTAAAAATAAAAAAAATATATAAATATTAGCAACATAATAGGTATAAAGTCAATCAAATAAAATAATGTGAAATCTCGACTGCCTTAAAATACTTATTTGAATAAAGCAGTACAAACAACTTGAATGATAAATGTATGCAACAAAAGTTATTATTGAAATTAATAATATCATTTTTGGTAGAATAACTCTCTTTTACTTTTTTATATGTACTTAAATATCGTAAATCTTAAGAATACCCTTAAGTAAAATATAACACTATCAATTTTAATATTTACTGTATTCATATATATATATATATATATATATATATATATATATATATATATATATATATATATATGTGTGTGTGTGTGTGTATGTTTATTAAACAATTTAATCGATAGTATACGGGTGTTGTTAGTTTGAGGAAGATAAGTGTCAATTAATTGGCAGCGGTTTTTTTAATTAATATGCTTTATATTAAAACATATTTTTAGAATCAACAATCAAGGTGTTATATGGCTATTAGTCCCTCAATTTGAGTGTGATCAGCCAGATGTTACTTCCTAAACAGGTAACTTTATATACGTTCAGTGCAGTTAAATATCGTAAATCTTAAGAAAACACTTAAGTAAAAAATAACACTATCAATTGCATCGGACGTTAGCATGAGAATTGACTTTTTCTTTACGAATTATTGTAATATTTACTGTATTCATATATATGTTTATTAAACAAATTAATCGATAGTATATGGTTGATTGTCAGAGAAACGGTATTTTTGCATGTAATCTCAGTTTAAATTTCTTATTCTTGGTAAAATGAGATATATTTTCCTTGCAAACCGTTTGGAGGTCACCAATATTTTTTATAAGTATTTTTATAGAGTCTACCGGACTAAATACGATCATTTTTGCCATGCTAATTACGGCCACGGTAATTACTTTTTGTTATAAAAATGCTTGCAATTTTATTTTTGTATAATAAAAAAAATTCCCGCATGGTATGTGTATATACATACACAATATTATACACCAGAATACCTCGTAACAAAATTTTATAAATGTAACCTACCTATATTTTTGATGGGCACGGTAATTACGTATATTTTTAGCTTTTCGAATTTTAGAAAAAATAACCTAAAACCTTACTATCAAAACGACAAATAAAAGCCGGGTCGCTCGCTTATGTACTTCTTTGATTTTCGAACTAAACAACACCAAAGGTTAGATAGTACCACGAAACTTAACAAAAAGATAAATTACATGAGGATTTCAAAACTGAAAAAGTTGACGACAACATGCGTAATACTCGTGTAGGCAGAGAAGTTTAAAAAAAAATCTGACTAAATAAGAACATATTGTACGTATGATGTACCTCAAAGTCTAATAGATCAGATATAATTAAATCATAAAGTTTTTGTTTAATAATTTCAGAATTTTTTAAATTGATCAATAGCAACGGGCCACAGTAATTAATCTTAGGACATATATACAGCTTGTACATTAAAAATATAGCAAAGTTATCTTAATTTTGGGTTCAAGAAGTTCAAACACATTATTTTGAAAAACTTCAAATGCTTATAAGTCCGTAATAATATTTCCTTTCTACTCAGTGTATTGGCGACACTATAAGTACCGTTTATTTGACAATCACCTACACAAGAATACTACATTATGTAACAAGAGCAAAAAGTTGAATATTTTCCCCGCGGGTGAGTTTACTGCGGCAGTATCACCCGAGGGAAAAATCGACTTTTTTCTGGAGTTACATATAGTACTTTATGCCCATCTCAACTGTGGCCACTTTTTGTGTTGGAAAGCGGAACTAATGGACTGTTAAAAGATAATCGAAAATCAGGGTTATTGGTAGAACTTGATGAAATAAAGGAATTTTGACTATTTTCTAGTGAAGTCACTTTTTTCCTGCTAATCATTTTTGCGGACAAAAAGTGTAATTTTGGTCTTGCTTTTTAGGGAAAAAGTGGCCATTTTCGTTCAGATGGGCATAAATTATTTTAAATAGCGTATTTTAAAAACTTCAGAAATAACAAATGTATTTGAAAATTTATATTTAAAATATTGTATTTTAAATACATCAAAATACATACGTATTTGAAATACTTTTTTAAAATATTGTATTTAAACGGAAGTATTTTGAATACTGTATTTAAAATAAATATATTTTGAATACTGTATTTAAAACAAATGTATTTAAACTAAATGTATTTAAAATATTGTATTTGAAAATACAAGTATTTTAAATACAGTATTTCAAATGTAGTCTCTTTAAATACTCCATTTTAAATACAATATTTGGAATATATTTGCTACTTTAAACATATTTAAAATATGGTATTTAAATACTGTATTTTAAATACTCCCCAGCTCTGGATATGGACATTGTCGTATATACTATATGTATGTAGGGGAGAGTCGGGCAAAGAGCAGTACCTAACAACGGGCCAACGGGCTATGACCTTCGTTTTCTTATACTTTATGAGTAAAAAAATATTGCTACCTCCTAAAGAAAGCTTTATAATAGTAGAAAAAAGTTTTCTTAAAAACATGTTATAACATTCTATAGAAACATGTTTTGGGCCATTTGGAATCAAAATGCACTATTTTTAGAAAATGTCCGTATTGATATGTGTGTGCGTGCGTGTGTACGTACGTGCGTATGTGTACGTGTATTGTGGATGTGTGTTTGTGTCCATGTGTGTGTGTATATGTGTGCGTGTGTGTGTATGCGTGTGTGTGTGCGTACGTATGTGTAGTTCTATACCTCGAGTAATCCACGGTTAAATTTAATGTTTCAAGGCTCTTATTTTTGATTTTTTAAGGAAGGAGGCTCAAAAATAATTGTTCGTTTTTCGATGCGTTTTTATTTCTTTAGCAGTTTTTCGATTTTTGAGTCTTAGTTTTTCGGGTTTTTTGATACCTTAGAAACAATATCATCGATTGAGTAATCAAGCATTTGAAAGAGCATAGAACAATTACCCATCTTTTTCCACCCGAAATTTTGAATAAGCTATTTCCTTTGTTTTATTATTCACGAAATCGTCATGGTTTTCAAACGGATATATCTCTGAAATATAACAAGGTAAATTTTTGAAAAAAATGAGATTCATCTCTATCTTGAGAAGGGAAAGAAATCTATTTGTAAAAAAAATCGATTTTTAGTCAGCTACAAATACTGGAGTAAATCGACAGGATTTGATCTGAAACTTTTCAAAACAGTAGCTTATTACTATCTCTTGAATGAGTTCTTTGCTCAGATCACAACGACCTCTTTTATTTCGAGATATTTGAGGTTATGTCTTTTTTTTAATTTAGTTCTGATCACTTATATCTTGAGAATGGGACTGTCATTTTTTACCAAACAGGGCTCATTTTTTTCGTTTTTTTAATGAAGATTTAAAGTTAAAAAGAAATTTAAAGATCATTGACCTGTTCTTTTTTACACGATTTTTCTATTTTACGATTTTATAAAATCGATAGGATAAATTATTTTTGTATGATCTGCAGCTTTTTGGCATAGCAAGTGTCTCATAGTTATTATTCGATTCTTTTATATTATCGTATCTAATCACAAGTTGCATTTGCTCAGGGTTATGCCTGTGGAGTATGGAAAACTTGTATCAGAATGAAACCCGCTCAGGGATGGTCGATGTATTTGACATGTTCGAATTGGATGTTATATTAAGGGTAGCATATTTTCCTTTGTTTAGATTTATAGATAATTCAATAAGCTTTCACATGAATACCTTCAACTTATTTTTTTTATGATCTACATACATATATTTCTTTCGATTTTTTTATGTTTTTAAAGCGTTTAAAAATGTAAAAAGTTTACGAAATTATTAATAATATCAAAATATAGAATTTATATAAAAAAATCGAAATTGAATATGTATTCTTTTTCAAATATATCATTTAACATAATAAAAGAAAATTAAAATTAAGTTTATTTTAGTTTCCTCCCTAACTTATTTTTAATTTTAGTCTTAAAGTAATCCATAAGGTGCAATTTCATGGTGCGTCAAATTTGTTGCATCAACTCGACCACATGACATTTTATGGGGGAATCCCAATGTTTACATTAATTTTAATATTTTTGTAATATATTAGTTTACTGTTATACATATATGATCTTTCTAAAACGTAATGCTTTACATTAATGATGGTTTGTAAACGGTCAAATATGTTTCCTTGGAATATAAATACGTTCTCAACACTTTTTAAAATTTGGATTTAGATAACCTTTTCAATAATATGCATGACAGTTCAATTGTTTATTGAAGTTAAACAATTTTAACATGAAAAATGTGAAAGCGCGCGTGTAAATATCACGTGGTTAAGTTGACGCAAAAATTTGACGTCCATGAAAATGCACCTTTAGACTTAACAGAAATTATATCTGCAAAAAACGCGATCCGCCAGTATTTTAATTAATTTAAAATAGCATCAAATTACCTATCTTTTACAACCACAAATTTTGGATAAGATCTTTCCCTTCTTTTCTTATTAGAAAGAGATATAGCAATTTGAAATTAATTTATTAGAACAAAGAATTTCAGATTAGAACCATTAATTTAGTTTGAGTAAGATAAGTGTCAATGAATTGGCAGGGATTTTTTAATTAATATGCTTATCAGAAAATATTTTTAGAATCAATTATCAAGGTGGCATATAGCTATTAAGTCCCTCAATTTGAGTGTTATCATCCAGATAATACTTCCTAAACAGGTAACTTTATATAAGTTCAGTGCAGTTTTTCAAGTCATATAGGAGAGACTTGCCTAGTACTGCCCTTTGCCCAGTACCGCCCCAGCCGTTTCTTTCTTCCACTGCTAGATGGTAGCTTTTAGGTAAGGTAATTTTTTGCACCTTAAAGTGCTATTTATTGAACATACTCCGAGATCATTACTTTAAATTCAAAGCTGCAAAAATTGGTCGCACAAATAGTGTTAGGCTAATTTTGACAGCATCAAAAGTTAATTTTAACGGCTCAGTACTTATTGTACAAATATTAAATTATATATTAAATATTATACAATAGTATATTATGACACTGTTGTGGGAGATGGTTTTCTACCTTGCTCGAGGGTTTTCGCACGAGCGAAGCGAGTGAGAAAATCGAGCAAGGTAGAAAAACACCTCCCACAACAGTCTCATACGATATTTTATAGCACAACAACCTCAAAATCGACAATAAAGTTGGCATTTTGAGGTTAGTGTGCTATAAATACAGATATTTAAACCTTTTATGGACTGAAAAAATCTCGGTGCCTGGATAATTCCTTGCCCTCGCCCAATATTATCTAAATTGGTAAAATAAATTTCTTACCTAATACCACCCGCACAACTTATGCCCAGGATCGTCCATGTATTATTATATATATTTTTAGTAATTAATTTTTTTTAACCTATTAGAACTCAAATTATATTGTAAGATACTCTTGAGTTTCCCTTTTTATTTTTTTGAGCATCAATATGTGTAAAATTGAATACAAGGTAAAACAATCGGGGAAGAATGTAACAATAGTCCAAAAGTAACTACTAATAAATGAAATATCACGAAAGAGATTAAGAATGGTGATTCTTTTGTTTCTAACAAATGCAAAAGTACAAATTCTTAATAAAAATACTATTTTTTACCTTAAATACTTTTTAATTATTATTTACTGACCATTTACACCATTAAAACTACGAAAACTATCAGTGGGCGGTACTAGGTATATCTTTTATTTATAATTAATTCAGATTATTATTTTTGTAAAAAAAAATTTTGTTCTCTAACAGTCCATTTAACAAATAAGTTTCAATTTTTACTTTTAAATTCCATAATTCATTTCTTTACCACCAAAGTAAAAAATTACAGCCGAAATAGCTATAAGGGTGGTAGGAAAAGGTGGAGCACTACGGGCACCCGCAAATTCAAATGTGTATAGACAATGTATATTCCACTTAAGGGGGCAGCCCTGGGTTGATCCCAAAGAAAGTTTTTTTTTTACGAGTCCGAAGATCTTTTTATGTTTAAAAGCAATCATTCTGAAAATTTTTGTACTATCAATGCACATTAATATCTTAAATTTTACCGTCGTGAAACCTCAGAGTCTTGACCCTACACGTCACAACAAATCATTATTTTCGATACCATATTTATTAAAGGACCTTTGTTCCTCACACGATTCTAGGTGATATGATGATCGAAATTTTTTTTTAATATTTTGTAAAAAATTGATTGGATCTACTAAAATTATATTTATTATTATTTCCAAAATTATATTTATTCAAATACCTAGCCGATATATTCCAGTGACGCATTTATGGTAAAAGCCGATGCTTTTCCTACTAATTGCACGTCTGAAGCTATCGAGAGCAAAGCTGCACAGCCGTGTTGCTATCGAGAGCGCCACGCTGGCCCTTTTTTTACGACCATCTTTCAGGAAAATGCACTTGAGACAAGAAGACATGCTCAACCTTTACGCGCAGCCCATTTCATTCGGTTCTCTTTCTTTCATAATGCTGTAGCTATTGCTTTTCAGCAGTTTAACATTACATATGTATTTATTATCGCGTAGGTCGCGGCTACGGGGCAAGGAAAGGCGGAGAAGTTTTTTGATTTTGTAAAATCTAATTCTGTAAAAACCAAATAATTGATGTATATTTAGATAACGGTTAAGATAACTATTTAAAAACTGGAGTCAGTTTTATTACGCAATGCATAGGTACGTCCCATATGGTGCAGTCGTTTTCATAGCAATTTATTTTGATAATAAATTGACAAGATTATTAGTGATGTTCTTGATAATTATTAAAACTATGTCTATTTTAATATGTCACGCCTTTAAACAAATAATGAAAAGAAATGAATTCTTGGCTCTTGTGAATGGAGTGGTAGATTGTATGAATAGCAAGCAATTCTTCATTATTAAACAGTTTTTTAGACCGAATTGTTTAAACGCAGCTATCTGTCCGTTGGTTAAGGACCAGTTACCTGGTTAGGAAACGCGCGAATCCAAGGTAGTTTCTAGCAAACTTTTGACGTGCTCATTTAAGGTCTTGTATGCACGAGGCCTCAAGTCGTAAATTTTAAAATGACATGTGATTGACATTGATTGAAGTTTTTAACAGCAAAGCTATGAAAATGAGGGACCAAGTGCTGGTAAAAAGTCATTATTAATTTGAATTTGAGTTATAAGATTACTTAGATTGCATAATATTTAGGGAACAAAACTAGTTTTCTACGGGGGGAGGGGGGGGGGAGAGAATTTTACAAACAGAAGTAATGTTAATTATTGTAAAAGAATATTGGCGGCGAATATAATGATGTTAAATTGATAATAAATGAAAGTGTCTATACGCACGCCTTCTGTGTAATATTCCATGTAAAATACTTAAAAGATACTCCAAACATGCACTTTCCCGTTATCTTCCGTACAAACCGTAAGCAAAAGATCACTTTCCGTTATCTTCCATGTGTGACGGTATAGAGATTGACATCCGTAATATTCCGTAAGGATTCCGTAAAAGTCTGTAAGAATCAGTAATGACTCCGTAAAAGTCCGTAGACTTCCATAAGAGTTCGTATGGTTTCCATAAGAGCCCGTAAAGAGCCCGAAAGTGTCCGTAAGGCTTCCGTAAGAGTCCGTAAAGAGTCCGTAAAAGCTCGTATGGCTTCCATAAGAGTCTGTAAAGAGTCCGTAAGAGTCCGTAAAGCTTCCGCAAGAGTCCGTAAAGAGCCCGTAAGTGTTCGTAAAGAGTCCCTAAGAGGCCATAAGGCTCCCGTAAACGTCTGTAAGGTTTCCGTAAGAGTCTGTAAAGAGTACGTAAGAGTTCGTTCGTATGGCTTCCGTAAGAGTTCGTATAGAACCCGTAAGAGTCCGTGAGTCTTTCACAAGACTTGTTATGACTTCCGTAAGAGCGCCATCACAGTAGACTGCCCCTAAGCGTTCACTTACCGACGTTGGATATCAAAAATCATAAAATTGCATGACAAACTCATAAAGAGTGGCATCGGATGTTAATGATATTATTCGCTTGTTGAATGATCGTGCCCGCCGCAGGAGGTGGTTGCATTTACCTGCAGATAAGTTAGTCCGTCTATTTATTTGAGTAACAATAATGAGTTGCGTAAACAGGCAAATATGTTAAAGTATTATACTTTGTCAGATGTTCGATAAAGATTGATATGGAGAGCCATGCTTTTCTCACGCACAAATATATAAATGGATCTAAATTCAGGGTTTCTATTTGGCCACACATTTAAGTCAGGATACGCGAAAGAGCGGTGATGCAGGCAAGAAATGACTGGCTATCTGCTTGCGTAATGGCTAGGCTGTGCATGATTCAGGAGATGTAAGTCAGAAAAGGGCTGCATTATTCTACAGTTTTATGATAACTTTGAGCACAAAGAAGTTAGTTACAACATTGACAATGAACATATTATAACGTTCTCTTGCATCTCAATATCTTGCAAGTGTAAACCCTAGAATTTGTTACCGCTGAATAGATAGATGATATTTTATTTGATCTGTAAGTGAAAAATATGTATAAAGTTAGAAAAAGCTTAGAATAATCACAGATTATTTTTCACAAAGTTGTTTTCGCCATTTAGTTCCCTATTGGACATTTACTTATCTTACTATCGCGTCATAAATTGTAATATAATTTAGAATCAAGTCTCACTGATTATCAAGGTGTTTGAGTTCAGCAACAACCCACGGTGGAAGTTCATTTTTCTTTGGTAACTACTTTAGGTTATCGACAGCAGCCATGAGGTTCTGGCTAAGATGTTCCACTCTACTGTCG
This sequence comes from Gastracanthus pulcherrimus, assembly GCA_949152435.1. Lineage (NCBI taxonomy): Eukaryota > Metazoa > Arthropoda > Insecta > Hymenoptera > Pteromalidae > Gastracanthus > Gastracanthus pulcherrimus. The sequence goes on along the minus strand of OX424573.1, from coordinate 41,536,550 downwards.
ATGTCCATGCCCGGGCAACTGATTGACGACGACTCGTATAAATCGTGTAGAGTTAGGAGCTCATTCAGCCTAATAAATTTAAAATCGCTGTATGAGAAGCTGGAAAAACTAGGGAGGGGCTTGGATGTTTCAATGTCAACCGTGACATTAATGATGTTATGTTTGCTAAGAAAGGTCTCCATTACGTTATTCAAATCCAGCACTACATCATTGTCGTTGGTAAAAATTATATAAATCTAAGTTGGAGAATACTAACCTCATATTGATTTCAAATGCCAGTACCTTAACAAAATTCGCATCCTGAAACGCTGATAGCACATTCGCGTTCAAATCTCCCATAACAATGCTACGATCGTGGTCTACCGAATATGATTTCAAATTATCTACAAGGTTAGAATTTTTTAACAAAACATTATGGACATGTTTCCCTTCTGCATCGTACATGTGAGATATTCAGGAAATCCCGGTTTCCCTTGGTCTACCATTGTCAGCAATTAACACAACAACGCCGCTTTATACACGTTGTGTATATAAAGGACAACAACTTCTTCCTGCATATTCACATGTTGCCTAATTATCAAAAAACTATCAACCTGAACGCATACGCCATCACCGCTCTGTGCCTGAATCGCGTCTCCTTCCCGCCGAATGTTTGGTAGAAGACTAGAGCTGTCGTAGTAAATTGACGGCAAATTTCCACATGTCTTTTAGGCGTGATCGTATTTATGAAACCCGCCCTGAATCTCCCATATTCCGCCTCTCCTCTGATACTTCTATCTAGTTAGTGCTGGCCGGCCAGGACCAGTAATTGCTCGGATGGTTTTAAATTCTCCAACGACGCGACAATTTTTTCTTCCGCCCATGGCAGTATCTTGCTACTGACAATGCTGCTCTGAGACGCAACGATTGCATTCAGATCAGTCGCAGAGAGAATACTTTTCTTAATAACAATTTTTCTTCGGATTAGGCTGTTACTCGTTTCCTGATCCAGAGACGATACGTTGTGCCTTGACTTAAGTCCAATAAATTTACTTTTGGCGCGCCCATATTCGCGTACAAGTTCCTGGTTACATAGGCGGATAATCCATGGCGAGGGACGACGAAAGTATTTTTTCGTTGGCACGGTAACGGGAACCTGACCATCCGGCTGAAGCAAGAGTGTTGACACAATCTTTTCCCATCCGATGGACGGCAGAACAGTTGTGAGCCGTTGCGAGCACCACGTCCGAACGTTGCTTTTCATTACCATTCTTAATATTGGAAGTTGTTATTTCCGTTGATACTCCATTACCACACCCGGCTCGTCCAAGGGGGAACTACGTCCGCCACGAGCAGAACAATCACCGCCGCGATTTTTCACTCGGTCTCAAATTTGACGGCAGTAACTACTTTGAGTCCGGAACTTGTTATTTTAGAATTTTATGTATATCAAAACGAAAATAATATGTTTTGACAGCAAATGTCAAGTGATCCGCGTGAACTCCGAGATAATTCTCTAGTAATTTCGTTGTACGTTTGAAGGATATCAGCACATAGTAAATGTTGTATACCTTCGGTTTTCTAAAACCGGGCAAAAATATAATCTGTGAAGAAGAAGGTTCAGGACCATTGTAGTCTGACTTGTAACCCACAGGTCCATGGACTTACAGAAAAAAAAACGAATCTCATTAGTTTAAGGGTACGCCACAGTCCTCCCTGTTAAAAATAAATACGTATTTTCGTTACGTAATTTCATTACGTAAAAAATTCGAACGTTTTAATACGTGTGTTTGGTACGTATTTTTGGTACATATCAAAATTTCAAGCTATAGTTTTCTTTAAAAATTACACTGTTTTTCTATATCTGCAAACCATTGACTGGAAGTACCATGCGGATGATATTACCAAAAATAGGATATATGTCTATGTTATTTGTCATTTTCCAATATTTTGTTTAAATAATTAAGAATGAATTAAGCTTGAAAATTTGATATGTACTAAAAAAACATATTAAAACGTTCGAATTTGTTACACAACGAAAGTACGTATTTATTTTCAACGGGGCTGTTTTGTCGACCCTAGCTTCGTTTTCACTTTTTGGCGAAACGGTGGCTCGGCTTGAGATTTCTTTTTGGGGATCGCGTTCTGAAAGTATACTAAAGGGTGCTTAACCTATTTTTTATCATTTTTCGCCAAAAACTTAATTTATTGCTAAATGCAAATAAGCAAATCAGTATTTGTATTGATTTCCATAGCAACTGACATGTCATCCACCACAACGACTTCCTATAACAAATATTGATTTACCTCGATAAATTAACATTTTGGCGAAAAATAAAACAAAAAAACGGTTGAGCGCACTATATTAGACCCTCAGAATGCGTTTCTCAAAAGGAAAACTCATTTCCGTTCGCCGTTTTGCCGAAAAGTGGAATCTAAACTAAGGTGCTATTTGTCATAAGAAAATCGCCGAATGTGCTATCCGTCATGGTAGCTCATCCGTAAAGTGTTAGTCTTCGTGATAAAAATCCAAATGTGCTTTCTTTCATGGTAAATGCAACAATCATACTAATATTCATAAGGGCCTTCTATACATTGCCTGCATACCCCTACCATAATCAAAACAGAACAGGGCGCAAAAGAGAAGGTAATGCGGGACAAGCCAACAGGGTAACCAAAGGATGTTAAACACATTTAGTGCCCCCCACGCGCAGGCTTTTCTATAAAATTTGTCTTGGAGAAGCAATGTCATCCACCGCAGGCGTGGACTCTTACGGACTTTTACGGAGGCCATACGAGCTCTTACTAAAGCTTGACAGACTGTTACGGAAGTCTTGCGAACTCTTACGGAAGTCTTACGGATTGTTACGAAAGCTTTACGGACTCTTATGGAAGCTTTACGGACTCTTACGAAATCTCTACGGACACTTACAGGACTCTTTACAGACTCTTGCGAAAGCTTTACAGACACTTACGGACTCTTTACACACACTTATGGAAACCATACGAGCTCTTACGGACTCTTTACGGACTCTTACGGAAGCTTTACGAACTCTTATGGAAGCCTTATGGACTCTTACGGACTCTACGGACTCTTTACGTAAACTATACGAACTCTTAGGTAAGCCTTACTGACTCGTATGGAGTATTTACGGAATCTTACGGTATCCATACGAACTTTTACGCAAACCTTACGGACTCTTTCGGACTCTTACAGAAGATATACGAGCGCTTACGTAAGCCTCACGCACTCTTACGAACTCTTTACAGACCCTTACGGGAGCCTTACTGACTTTTACGGACTTTTACGGACACTTTACGGACTCTTACACAAACCTTACGGACTCTTACGGACACTTTACGGACTCTTACACAAGTCTTACGGACTCTTACGGACTCTTTACGCAATCCTTCACGGAATAATATGAATGTCAATCTCTATACCGTCGCGCACGGAAGATAACGAAAAGTGAACTTTTGCTTACGGTTCGTATGGAAGACAACGGAGAAGTGCATTTTTGGAGTATCTTTTAAGTGTTTTACACGGAATTTTACACGGAAGGCGTGCGAATCGCTGAGGACTCTGTTACTTCGGAGTGCAGTATACAATTCTTCTTTATCAATTGTAAAAAAACTCTAAAAGAGGTGTGCTTTTAATAATCTCAACAATTCTATATAATATCAATATGAACAATCAGACTGAATATCACTACATATGAACAATTAGACTGAATATCACTATATATGAACAATTAGACTGAATATCACTATATATGAACAATTAGACTGAATATCACTATATATGAACAATTAGACTGAATATCACTATATATGAACAATTAGACTGAATATCACTATATATGAACAATTGATACGAATGTACTTAGCCTAGCGGTTTGTTATTTGCGCCCTATCCAGTTGAACATTAATATAGATTCGTTCCAGATATCGGTCAGCTTTCAAGTATGCATGAATATAAAAAACACTTTTCATGAGAATCACTTTGAATCAACGACCGGTACGAATAAATGTCTCCTCCGTGATCAACGGTAATAATTTGCCGGGTTTCTGGCACCAAATATCCAGCACAAAGCAGGCTTCACCAGAGGAGATATTAATAATTCGATCACCGTTTAAAGTTCCAAAATTATATTTATTCAAATGCCTAGCTGATAAATTCCTGTGACGTATTTACGCTAAAAACCGATGCTTTTCCTATTAGTTACGCGCCTGAACCTATCGAGAATTAAAGCTGCACTGCATTGTTGTTGTCGAGAGCGCCAACGCTGGCCCTTTTTTACGACCTTCGTCCGGGAAAATGCACTTGAGACAAAAACACATGCTCAACTTTTACACGTAGCCGATTCCATTCGGTTCTCTTTCTTTCATAATACTGTAGCTATTGCTTTTCAACATTTTTACATTACATATGTATTTATTATCAATTTAACATCATTATATTCACCGCCAATATTATTTTACAATAATTAACATTACTTCTGTTTGTAACAGTCCGCTATATTAAAATTTCTTTTTATAAAATATATCCTGCCTAAAAAACAATTTATATATATTCCTTAAACTGCCCGTCGCACCCCACCCGTGGGGCAAAAAAATACAGGATGGGGAACAAATGGCACGGGCGTTCCAATCATTTTTATTATCAATTATGAGACAAAAAAGCGCATGAAATGGGTAATATTTTGTATAAGTATCATAAAAATGCTTTTTCGCAGGTTGACAAGTGTTATAACAATGAATAGTATTTGATTAGGTACATTATATTTCCTAATATTACTTTTTCTTTTTAATGGTGCATGTATGAATCGGCTCTCTTTTTTACATGCAAGGTGAATGGAGAATCAGGCATTTTGAATCGTCCATCACATTAATAAAACCAAGTCAATATTGCAAAAATGTTTTAATTTTAAAATTTTTGAAATTTTAAAAATTTTGAAAAATTACAATTACATACGATGATGCATGTTTTATATACAATTCAAATTAATTTTTGTTAAAGCTATTTTTAAAAAAAAAAATTTTTAAGGATCAACTTTAAGCTTTTACTCTTATTGAATTTTAATTATCTCGGTAGAAAAAAAAATTAAATTCTAACCTTTGCAAACCTAAAGTAGGATATATAAGCTTTACGATACATATATTTTCGAAAGCATTAATACCCCCATTCTTACTTCCCCACGTGTTTAAAACTATGCAAATATTTAATTTTTTGTGCTTAAAATTTTCAATATGATTTTATAATATGTTACTCTTATTTTTTCTTTACTTTTCACAATGTGCAAAATATTTGTATACTTTTTCATACATGTACCAGGACAAAATTTTTTTTAATACTAATTTTGAAAATTAAATGGAGGTACCCCTTTTACCCGCCGTATCAGTTATGTCTCATCCTCCCCTACTACGCAAGTCTCCCCTAATGGAAAATTCATCCGAATAAATATGTTAATGTCGAAAAAGCGTACGTTAACATATATGTTCATATATGATCAGATATATTTATATGTTGCCATAACTCATTTATGATCATGTATGATTATATGAGCCATTTTTACCCGGATACAGATATTTTCTTCAAAGCAATATTTTTTCGATTCAGCAATCCCAAGATCATCAAAATTCATTGAAATCACAGATTCCAAATTTTGTATCTTTATACAAAGCTATAAGAAGGCAATGACAAACGGGTTTTAAAAGAAAATAGACAATGTGTTACCTATATTTATTAAAAAAGAAGCTTGTAAAAATAATAATGCATTTCTTCGAATATACATATATATCGGATTAACTCGGAGCGTTGATAGCCACAGTCTTTATTTGCATGGCAATTTTAAATATTTCAAGTGATAAATGAAAAACATTCGATTTATAAGGATCGTTACAACACTATAATAAATAATTAATCCGAATGACAGGGTGTGGCATCTTTAGAGTAATTAACTGCGATCAGACGTAAAATAGTGGAACAAACGCGATAAATCTAGGCCACGAGTCGAGTTATGCCGTAGTATAAAGTTCAATAAAGTAATTAGCACGGGGCGAGAAACGTCGATAATTCCGACAGTTCGTGGGCTGGGGGGGTTCGCGACTTGGCATCCGACCGTCCATGTCCATATATAAAAGCGACGAGTGCATCGCGCGCTCGGCGCACCACAGAAAAAAAAGCTCGCGACGTGCGTGGGTCGAATCTCGCGGTGGACACTGCGCGCGCAAAGAGGGCCGATTAATCCGCCGTGATTGATGAGTGCGAAAGGTCGGATTGGGAACGATGCTCTAGCGGTATACTCGCGGCAGCGGCGCGGCGCTCATACGCGTGTCTCGACGCGTATGATGAGCCTGTATTACTCTTGCGCAATTGCACAACGATCTCCGTTATTAATGCATACACATCACTCTAATCCAATGGCCGATATCTAGTCCACCGATTTATCTCTGTGCGTGGCCGTGCATATCTATGTGATCGTTCTATCAAACATAGCGGTTCGATAGAACGGTCCCGCATATGTTATTGCTACTCCCACGGGATTGCAGTTTGATACTTCGCACATTCTGACGTCAACGTGGAATAAAAATTTCTTTCTTTGACGATACAATGCAGTATCAGAGATGTATGTAAAATGCTCAAATTTAAATGTCAAATTAAATGTTAATTAAATTTCAATTGCTGGACTACCATCTGATTGCATTTTTGTTTCCCAGGTAAATATGAGTCATATATAATTATATATATATAATTTTTGTCTCTATATAATAAAGCATAATTATATATGATTATAAATAACCGTGTATCATTATATATAATTATATTACATTATTATTTAATACATTAGTAATAAATATAAAAAACAATAATTATTTATTATATGAAGCTACATTTTGTTGTCATCGTCACACTCCTTTATATGTGGGTGGTTATATGTGTTACCAGCAAAAGTCGAATTAAGGCGATGTAGTAGCGCCTTCATTCGCTGATGCTCACATTCTTAAAATGCTAATAAAAAGCGAATCACCCTTATAGCTCTCACCAACCTTCCGATTGATCCATCATTCAGTTTAAAATCATAATAGTAATAAAATTTCGCTTTGTCGTTCAATAACTTGATTAATATAGAATGATGGGTAAGTAAATAAAATAAACTAAATTATTATCATTTTTGAGGGAGGGACGTGATATCGTTTGATCGTTCAATTATACATCGTAGCTCCGTCTTTGACATCACTATGTAGATGTTTAAAGTTCAACCCTTTAATTTACCCTCTAATATGCATTTTTATCTTTAATAGTATTATGAATGTTAATAAAAATAACGAACTAAAGAGTTTAAATATTTCAGAACATGTATTTTATTTATTTCTTAATTTTTAAGAATTTTTTAATAAGCCAGACATTACTGTCGATTCATTACTTAATGATAAATTGTAATGGTTTGCAAAAACTAATGAATTCTTTGTCCAGCACCCTGGTAGAAATTTTCGCCGTCTCCTTTATAGATCTATTAAGAATAGCCCCATGCTGTGCAGAAATATGTAGGAAAACTAGATAGTTACTATAAAGGCACATTATTTTCCCAGATAATACTAGATAAGGGAAATTTGAAAAATATTTTGATTTATAAGTATTTACATGTTTTTGTTCACCTTATATCAATTACAGTCAATATTAATAACCTCCAAAGTGTGAGGTTATTAAGTTTTAAATGCAATGAGATTTCTGATTTATGAAATAAATAACATACGTTAAAAGTATACGTTAAACTGTTGAACAATTAAAAATAGTCAATAATCTCCATATCTGAATAACTATAAGAAGTTTTAGTACGTACCATTTATATTGTTTATATAAAATCAATTTCCTTATATTTGATTCTATTTCATCTCAAATGCAGACTTGGATTCAAAACATGTATGTTTTGTACAAGGAAAACTATTACTATTATTATCATAAAGTACATATTTGAATATTATAAATAATTGTTTGAATAAATCAGACAATTTTCTTACTAAAATCAAAATATAGACTCTGTCTGTATTATTAGATACAGCAAAATTGTTTATAACTGTACGATCAAACGAACATACCTAAGTGAAGTTCGATCGTAATTATATAAGTAGTTCCATTCGAAGATATCACATGTAGCACTTTCGTGCGCTGATGTTCACATTTTTAAAGTCATTATGGAAAAAATAATATACCATGTGATTATCAGCAACCTTCTGATCCATGTGTCATTAAGTTTAAAGTAATAATAATAAAAATTCACTGCAAGTCAAAAGGGTGGGTTGAATATTTGTAATAACACTAGGAGAGGTGTGATATCTTCAGACGGAACTACTCGTATAATTACAATCGAACTTCACTTAGGAATGTTCGTTTTATCGTACAATTATACATCGTAGCTCCGTCCTTGATATCACATGTAGATGTTTTAAGAATTCAGCGAATTTGTTATAATGTCTTAGTTTTACTATGCATAAATTAATAATACAAACTTTTTTTTTACTTTTGTTAATAAAGCAGATATAAATGTCAAATCGTTATTATGTGGCAAATTATAATGCTTTACAAAAAGTGCCGATTTATTAATCCAACATTCCGTTTTCTTGGTAAGTCAACGTTTATATATGCTACAGATGTAGATGTATATCTTGTATTATGTCCTGAAAAAATTGAGGTATCTATTCCAGCTTCTCCTAACGTACTTTTTAACCATCTACTTATTATGTGTTCACAAAGCAGAAGTTTTCTCCAAATAGTATTTTAATGTGCTGACTACACAAATTTCTGTATGATTTTCTAATATTATCAATTCTAGCAAAGGTTAACACCTTATACTACCATTATAGGAACCATTATACTTATTTTAGAATTTTGAATGATCATATTTTCTAATTTAATTAACTATAACGTTTGAACTCTCCATGCAATTATCAAAGCAAGAAGCATATATGACTTTTTGGTTAGTTTTCCCAATGTTAAGCTTTCGTTTGTATACGAATTTGCTAAATGTTTTAATACATCTGTCGTATCCCAGCTAAAAAAAGTATTTTGGTTTCGGAGGTCTCTTGTTAATTGCAGCTTTGAAAAACCGTTTTACATCTGGGATTTTCATTACATCTATATTTAGAATTAATAATAGAGCTGATCTGATAGTGTTAAGGCTTGAATAACTACATTCTTATTTTGTAAATTTTATTTTTAAATACTCTATTAGTTCTTCTACTGTCGAATGAAAAACATCTTGTTTGTTAGTCTTTCGATATTCTCACCATGATTTGAATGCATATTTATATTATTTTAAAATACTTTTCGATATTGATTCAGTCATTAATTTTGAAGTTTAATCTGAGTATCCTTTTATTTTAAATGCTTCCTCGCTAATTTCGCTGTTGCTAATGTAAACTTAGATCATACGGGATGTACTCCGCTGAACAGAGATATAAGTAAATCAGATTCTGGTCCAAAGGTAATTAATTTAGAAGATAACATAGTATTTAACAATGGAAATCATGGTTGAGTTTTCCATAAAGGAACAACTACAACTCCTGTTCTTTCTACTATAATCTTTTGAAATGTGTTTAAAATCAAATTGAAAGGATGAAAGGCATATTAATATTTATTTAACCAATCTATAGTAAATACATCTATAGCAATTGCATAAAGATCTGGTTTTGATAACATAATTTTTACATTTATTATTATTTTTTGAAGCAAAAAGATCAATATTGAAAGGTACAAACTTCTTATCTATTATTTTAAAAACGGCGCCTGGTAATTCCCACTCTATTTCTACTCAAGTACATCGAGATTTCTTATCAGCAATGAAATTTTCTTTGGATTGTATATATGAAGCATGTATCCATATATTTCGACTTTCACACAATTTCCAAATAGATTTAGCTAAATTATGTAAGTATGGAAAACTCCCATATTGTTTACGTACGCAATTGCTGTTGTATTGTCTACCATCAATAGAATACTATTGCATACAGCTCCTCATCCTGTATTAGATACATCCGTAAAAATAGTCATTAGATATTTTAGTGATCTAAAATATATATTTTAGTGCCAGATACTTTAGTGCCAGATAATCTGTCAGAGTCGAATCGGATGGGTTTGAGAACACCCCGTGGCATTTCGCGCCAACGATCTGAATATAGCTGACCACTATGTCAAATTTTATTACTAGGATCTAGGGATTCTGCCATCTGAAATCCGACCGTGCCCAACGCTGGATATATCACGAGGGTACGAGCGTGATGTGTTGCGAGAATGCGTGCGGGAGCGTGCTGAGGACGACTCTGAATGTATAATATGTCGATGCTTGTTGGTAGGCCGATAAGTCTGCCTAACCTGTAAATTATCATTAAAAGAGGAAATTGAAAAAGAATGAGAACGAGAGCGAAATTTGTTTGATTGTTATCGTTTGTAGTTGTTCAGGAAAACATCATGTTTTCGACGATTTAATTTTTTACCACTTTTTTCTAAATTGTTACATACAGATCTATTTATTGTGTCCCACTTCTCACTTATGTATTAATCAAAAATACTTCTTTGACTCTCGATCGTTTTCTAAGGATGTCTCGACTGTTCATACGTGAAACAGACTAGAAGAGCTAGAGGTAGACTCGCTTGATGACGTTGAACTCCGACGATGTTCTTTCTTTAACAGCTGTTTGATCGTTTTCATCAACTTCTTCTTTCTTGATATTTTTCTTGTTAGGTTATTTCAAATGTGTGAGCTTCAGCACAAAAAAAATAGAATGACACATGGATCGGAAGATTGCTGAGAATCAAATGGCACATTATTTTTTCCATAATGACTTTAAAAATGTGAGCATCAGCGCATGAAAGCGCTACTATATGTGATATCAAGGACGGAGCTACCACGTATAATTCATTCATAAAATTAAATAGAATAAATTGACATATACTATGAATGTTGTGAATTGCATGTAAGTCGCTCTTTAAGAAACAAATTAATCAGTCATAATTACATATTATTTAGTCATTGTTTGTTATTCTTATACGAAAAAAAAATATTTCCAAATTCTCACTTTTAGGTTAAAAATGTTTCTTTTGATTAATTGAATATTTGTGATTTTAAGGTGGTCCTATAATAAATTTTGACGAAAAAATCGATTTCTTTTTATTTAATTTTCTGATACTTTGTACATTTTTATAAGAGAAACGGATTTTGTATTAGTAATATTGGCCATAGAAATCATTTTAATGAACTTAATATTTATTTATACATATTTTTCCTCCGACCTTTATTGCGCACAGTTCAGTGTGTTCCTAAATTAACCGAATCTTAACCCGTGCCCAAATATACCCTATACTATGCAGGCAAACTTCGGAAATCAAAGAAATTATTAAATAAAATTCTTTATGGATATTCTGTGATAGAAAAATTGGTTTAAAATCATCAGAAAATTATTTTTTATTTTACAAACGTGCGGTTCTCTCCAGTTACGGTTTTCCAATGTTCAACAAGCCTTATGCGCATAGGATTATAATGAATCAATCTAAAACTTTAAAGATGTCGTATTTAACTTATTCGCATTACAAATATGAACTCCGATTTTGCAAAAAAAATTATTAAGAAAGTGTTGTCCATGAATAGATGTAAGAATATGGTCTTTTTAGGTTATTTGTACAATGAAAATTCAATATAATTTTATTATTCTTTATAATTGTGTTTTTAAACATTTGGAATTCACAGTTATGTGTGGTACAGGTGTTAAAAATTACATATTTTTTTTCAAATGCTCTACTTGCATTCCCATGCGCAAGGACAGTTTTAAAAAAGCATCAATTTTCATGGAAAATTGCTAGTTTTTCCTGCATAACTATAGGTATACTGTCTAAAAATTTATGTAAATTTACAAAATACTTTTTATCTAGATGACAAATATAACCACCAATTTAAAAGAATTGTATCATGTAACTAGCAAATTTTTAAAAATTTACTACAGGTCCACCTTAAGGTCCATTTAGGCCATTTTTGTTGTTTAACCCTTTAACCCTTTCGTGCACATAAGAGTTACAGCTATGGTTCTACGTGAAAACACAAATAGATACTGTTTTTGGTGTTTTTTCGATATCTCTCTTAGTTTTTGGGTAAAAAATTCATAAACTTCGAGCCGCGCTGAACCCGAATCCGAGGTCAGATTTTGAAAATGATTTTTTTACTCAAGAACTAAGAGAGATATCGAAAAAACAACAAGAACAGTTTCTATTTGTGTTTTCACGTAGAATACGAAAAAAATTTATTTTTCAAAATCTCGATTTTTTTACTTTCCCGTCCGCCATATTGGATCCGCCATCTTGAATTTTCAAAATCTTACCTCGGATTCGGATTCAGCGCGGCTCGGGACCCTATGAAATGTAAACAGTTTCCCCGCACCATAGCTGTAACTCTTATGTGCACGAAAGGGTTAAAGCACAAATTTTTCTAAGCATGGGTCTTTTATGAAATGTTGATTATAAGGGTTCTTGCGGTCGCCGATTACAAATTCGTTGTCAGATTTTTAAGATTCAAAATGGCGGGTGCAATGTGGTGAACAAAAGTGCCATTTCTTAAAAACAGCTCGATCGATTATTCTCATGTTGGTTGGTAAATAATTTATAAACAGTGCATATTTGAATCCAGAAAAAAAAATCAGTGCAACCACATTTGGGTTAAATCGAAAAAAGGCCTAACTTTGATAATTTTTTTTTGAGGATATGGGTAAAGGGATCGGGTTTTTTTTCAAGGTTTAATTAAACACATATTTATAAAAAAAATTTATTGAATTTTTAAAACAAAATGGCGGCGTTAGAGTAATTTTCCAAAAACGTATTTTTTTTGTACCTCCACGGGAGAAATCGTAACTCCGAAAGTATGAGAGCTAGGACAAAAAAATAATTTTTTTCTTAAAGTATATGTTATTGGCTATAGAAGTACATAGGAGATTCTTTTTAAATAAATTTTTTAAAATATGGTATAAGTTTTAAAAAAATTTCGTGTAATCAAAAGACGGCTATTTACTTATTTAGATAATGCGATTGTGAAGCTACAGTAAAAATTTGAAAGCAATCCATTGAGCGGTTTTCGAACAGCGTTTCCGTCCAGTTTGAAAAAAGTAGTTTTGAGAAAAACGCGTTTAAAGTTTTACAAGTACTTAACTCTTAAAAAAATTCGTTTTACCTTTAGTCTGCGATACCTGCACCGTACATTTGGCCATCTAAATTGATATGCTCTTCTTATTTCTCCTTCCTGAATGATTTTAAGTCCAACCGAGACTTTTTTGCAGCATCGGTGAGCGATCGCTCGGAAAATTTAATGCGACGCTCATCAGCTTCCACACAGACGTTGAAGCACTTTGGCCCTATTTACATCCCCAAATTTTGCATCCGATGCGTGATACTCGACAGACCATTTTTATTGATAATTCACTATAAAACAACTTTATTTTGATGATTATTTATATAAAAAATAAAAAGATCAACGTCAAAAACAAATCGGAGCATCTGACTGGGCGTCACTTCGCAGCTGTACTGACTCACACATACACGTATATTATAGTGTACATATAATATATGTATATGTATATTATAGTATCAGCGCACCCTGGTGACCACAAAAGGTAACCTAATGACCTCTTACTTTGTAAGTAAGGCAGGTATTTAATATTTCAACAGGTAAAAGCAAAAAGTCGGAGCGGTACCGCATATGCTCTAAACACAAACTCCGAGACGCGGCGGTAAAATTGAACATTGAAGCTGTTACAATTATTTGTTTACCATAGGACCAATTGGATATTGTTTTTATGACCCTAAAGTATTGTTTAAGCCAAAAAAATTATTTTTTTTAAATCCTAGAGTGGTGTTACCCCTTAAGGGGTAAGGTGCAGGTTTGTCGATATGATTTCGGCCTGCTCTGACGAGTTTTCCTGTATGATCTCCGTAACGGTCCCGTTGTGTTTAAATTCGTTGGTGGTCGGCGGTCTGGAATTTTTTTAGATTTAGGCTTTACTACATTGTTTGGAGTTGAAAAACCTTATTTTTAATTTCCTTACTGCATTTCTCAACAGATTTTGCATTTTTCATTTTTTCTCCAAACTTTTAGCCAAATAATAGTGTACCTGAAATGCAAGTAGAAGCAGCTGGTCGAATAGACTTATTTAAGCCAGGATTAATGAATGATTGTCTCGTTTTAGTAATATTGTGATATAGTTCACATAGAATTCGTGCAGAATCTCATCATGATCTGATTTTTCATTCGATGCAATTTACACTGTCGAGTTACTTAGCACTCGTTCTTTGTGACTTTTATTTGCATCTACTGTGCTACTTGGTGCACATTCTTTTGATAATGAGCTTGAATTTTCATCCAAAGGTGAATTTCCTCTTTGCTGCAAGTGCGTGCGCGAATGTAACATACGCTTAGTCTGAGAACGTGAGCGTGTGGCTCTGCGAGAGCGTGAACGTGAAACTCTAGGAGAGCGCGAGCGTAAGTATTGCGCAACTTCTTTCTGGAGAAGACGAACGAGAACTCGACGTAGATCGTTTTGAGGCAGGATGACCACACCTAACCTGTGGACTAGAATTGGAGAACGGAACAGAAAAATAGCGAGACCAAGTTTTTTCTGTATTTCTTAAGGACGGCGGCTCAAAAAGAATTTTGTTTTTTCTATGTGGTTTTTTAGCGATTTTTCGATTTTTAAGTTTGAGTTTTTTTTTGGGTTTTTAATACCTTAGAAATAATATCATCGATTGAGTGATAATGAATTTGAAAGAACATAAAATTATCTATCTTTTTCGATCCGAAATTTTGAATAATCCGTTTCCCTTGTTTTGTTATACACGAAATCGTCATTTTTTTCAAACGATTATATCTATGAAATATAAGATAGAAAATATTTGAAAAGAATTGAGACGATTAAGAATATCAAGAAGATTATTCAGTAAAATTTAGGCTCTATATTTTTCTTTTGTAGAGAAAAAAATATTTTTGTAAATAAATCGATTTTTTGTCATCTATGATAATTGGAGTAAAACGGCAGCATTTGATTTTAAACTTTTCAAAAGGTTAGCTTTCTTTTCGTTTACTATCTCTTGTAAATTTTTTTTTTTTGAATGAAGAGTCGAAATTAAAAAGAAATGTAAAGATTCATCGACTTGTTTTATTTTCATAACGATTTTTCTATTTTATGATTTTCTGAAATCGATAAGCTAAATTATGTTTGCATGTTCTTCAGCCTCTTGCCCTAGTAAGTGATAGTGGTTTTTTCTATACATTTATATTATCCTACCTAATCACATCCTGCATTTGACCAGGGTTATGCCTGTGGAATGGGGAAAACGTGTGTTACGATGAAACCCGTTCTGTGATGGTCGTTGTATTTGGTCTTTTCGAATTGGATGTCTGTCACAATCTGTAGGTTAGACACCAAATTCGATTATTCCATGCGTTCCGTGCACTTTGTTGAGTGTGAAACATCATCTAAGCGATTGGACGAAGTAGCACTAGTCACGAGGTTCTCTGACGGTCATCCATCCAAGTACTAGCCGCGTTTAATGCTGCTTAACTTCGCTGATTGCCCAAGGTGTGGTTCTTCCACCCCGCCATAGTGGCGGTGCAAGCGTATATATGTATATATATTATATAATTTAGTGAATCTACGTACTATCATCTAATTTACATATAATTTAAATATTTAAATAATTTTAATAAATTACGTACAGAAAAAATATTGCTGTGATAAGGATTATTACCTTTCGTTGTGTAATTTTAGTAAAAAAATATCTTTGGACCAACCATCAATGATAAAAAAGCAGACTTGTTGGAGCTATTAAATAGAAAGAGATATAGCAATTGAAAATTAATTTATTAGAACAAAGAATTTCATATTGGAGCAATTAATTTAGTTTAAGGAAGCTAAGTGGCAATGAATTGGCAGCGCTTTTTCTCCTTTGAATTATCAGAAACAAATCGGTCTTTCGTGTCTCGATTCTAATCATTATGCTTATCACGATATACCTTTCTAGATTTTTGCTGTTTTGGTAAAGTTGATCGCGCAGATAGTCTAGGGGCCAGCTAGGTTTCCGTGGCCTCTTTGATGTAGATAGATGCACCAAAACTTTTTAGATGTATTTTGCCCTCCTGAATCCGATTTTTAATGGTGCATTATCGCCAGAGTAATACTTGACACCTATCAAAAAAATTTTCTTTACAAAGTTGTTTGTTTTTCACTGACGAATATGCTGAACTTTGATTTTTTCGGTTAATTAGAAAAAAAGTTATTGCAAATTTAGTGCAAAAAGGTCCCGTTTTCGTTCTCCACACTCAGTTTTTTGCCGGTGGCCACGGTCCTAATAAAATTCTTTTAACTTTTAACGTCTAATTTTAAAGTAAAAATAATAATTTGTAACACTAGTCTATAATTATTATATAAAGATTAGATTTGGCAATTGTTTAAGCGACGAGAGCTAAAAATTTTAGTCACAAATGTCGATTTAATTTGTATGTAAGTCTTCTTTCACCCTCTAGACTGTTATTTTCGAAATTTCGATATAGAAAAAGTGTTTGTTTTTCACTCACAAATATACTCGAGTATGGTTTTTGAAAATCGATTAATCAGAAAAAAAGCTATTGCAAATTTAGTGCAAAAACGCCCCGTTTTCGTTCTTCGCGCTCACTATTTTGCCTATATCTTCAGTTTGAATTAGAATTTTTTTATCTTTAAACCAGTATTATTAAACACTATTTCTACTTTAAAATTATTTACTTATTATATATAGTTAAGATTTGACAATTATTTAAGCGTCAAGAACTAAAAATTATAGTGAAAAATGTTGATTTAATTTGTTCACAATTTTTGTTATCCTTTAGACTGTTATTTTCAAAACTTTACTCTCGCAAAGTATTTATTTTTTACTCACAAATACGCTCGATCAGCATATTAGTCAGTGAAAAACAAACAACTTTGTAAAGAAATTTTTTTTGATAGCTATCAAAGAACGCTAAATATAGCGATTTAAACAATTAAATTGTTGATAACGAATTATTGACAACTCTGGCGACATTGCACCATCAAAAATCGGATTCAGGAGGGCAAAATACATCTAAAAAGCTTTGGTGCATCTATCTACATTAAAGAGGCCACGGAAACATAGCTGACCCCTAGACTAAGAAGACCTTCCCCGTTTCCTTTTGCTTCCAAGTCGACTGCTTCATCGCGAGGTAGACCTCTCGTGCCTGCTCTTACTTCTAGTTCGGTTTTTGAACCTCGAAGTAGACCCATCACGCTTCCTCTTACTTCTAGTTCGACTACTAGATCGCGAACTGCTAGATGTGGATGTGCTTGATAAAGTTGTATGATTTCAACGATGTTTTTTCCTCAAAATCTTCTCTAACTTTTTCACCAATTATATATATATATATATATATATATATATATATATATATATATATATATATATATATATGCATATATATATATATATATATATATATATATATATATATATATATATATATATATATATATATATATATATATATATATATATATATATATATATATATATATATATATATATATATATATATATATATATATATATATATATATATATATATATATATATATATATATATATATATATATATATATATATATATATATATATATATATATATATATATATATATATATATATATATATATATATATATATATATATATATATATATATATATATATATATATATATATATATATATATATATATATATATATATATATATATATATATATATATATATATATATATATATATATATATATATATAATCGGTGAAAAAGTTAGAGAAGATTTTGAGAAAAAAACATCGTCGAAATCATACGACTTTATTAAGCACATTGTCTGAACAAATGTCGAAAAATATTCAACACATATTTTTTATTTTTTGCAATTAAATGATTATTTGCCAATAGATACAGCAGGAAGAAAAGTCGTGTGACCTCACGATATTATATTTTTCATACAATATCGTGACGTCACACGACTTTCAACCAACTACATACGACTTTTCACCATACTATACATAGTATTTAACATAATAAATTAGATGCACATTTTATTTTTATTACACATAATCTGAGGTCGCAGCTTTTAACTTATTTCTCTGTAAGTTCTTGCAAAAATAATGGACAAGTCACAATTCTCCGTGTTAAAATTTAATTTTCTAATCTCACCCATCTCTTTCCTGGTAGATATCTAAGCTGATTTCTAGCCAAATATTAGACAGATTTTCTAAATCTGCTTTAATTCTGGTTAAGAAATTAGCTAGAAATTAGTTAAAAAAGACATGCTTTTTAGCTAATTTCTAGCTAGATTCTGTTTAATATTCTAGTTAATATAAAATTGATAAACTAAGTAATTTATGTATTAATTAATAATGGAAAGAATAACAGTTTTATAATAATCAAAGTAATACGCAATTTTAATCATACTAAATTAAGTATTTTACTAAATTAAAGTTAAAAATGTACCTTAAATGTCTAGTAGTAATGGAGATTAGGTTATTTGTTTACATAACAACGCGAGCATTTAAAAAGTATTATTTACACAAAACGTACCAAAGCCTCGAGTAAAATTTAAGAGTCTTTATTAAAGAAATTTATGTCATAAATAATAGAATGCATGTAGTCATATAATTATTGTTATTTTTAAAATAACAATAATTATATGACTACATGCATTCTATTATTTATGACATAAATTTCTTTAATGAAGACTCTTAAATTTTACTTGGGGCTTTGGTACTTTTTAAAAATAACAATAAAATTGATAAAATAACAATAAAAACCGAATAATGGTAGTTATGACAAAATTGGGAGAATTGGTAAACAAATATTTGTAGTTTTACAACGAAGTTTTATTACAAAATTTTATTTTCGACATCAATCACAAACTTTTTGTTGACTTTTTTTCGGTCAGGAAATTATTAGTTATCAAATACTTTTAGTATTGCATATACATATTTCTATAATCTCGTAAGTTGTTATTTGTCGATAAAAATATTTATTTTGTCAGCATACTATATTGAACATTCAATAAAGTATAATAATGTATATTTTTAAAAACTAATAACTTTTCAAAACAAAATATAAATAAGTTAGATTTGCAAACAAAATATGTCCTTGCTTAAGGCTAATAATTAATAAGCTAACCAGCCATTCTAGCTAACTTTCTACCAGGGTATATATGTGCGTTTATTTTCAGCAAAAACAGCTCATATTTTAGGACTTTAGTAATTTCGGTGTAGTTTTTTAATTAAAAGGAAAAATTTCATTAAAACGTTCATCTTTTTATGATTACTGGAAACACAAGGATGTAATTTCCATACAAAAAAAACATTCTAAAATAATCTATGTGCATGTTCTGATTTGTTGAAAATTTTTTGTGATTTTGACAATGTTTGGAAATTTATAAACAGTAGGGGTATGAAGATTAAGATGTGCAGATTTTTTTATATTAGTTTAGACCTTCCTTTTTCATATAAAAAAAATTATGCTGATCTCTTGATTTATACAAAAGTTATGAATTTTCAAAGTAGATTGTACATATATATACATGATCCACGAAGAAGTAATGGGTTAAGCCATATCATCGTCATCCATTAAATGAATAGCTGCAAAATTTCAACTCGAAGTACAAATGCCTGCAAAAGTTAAGATGACCACACACGTACACCCGACTCTAAAAGCAACTTTTCGAATGCGTCGTGAAGGAAGCTAGTGACACCTGGCTCTGGCTAACCTAACGAGGTTCACGTTTTAAAGGGAGCTGCATTTCTGAACCCCATGAACCATAGCGCCGTTGTCTATGACGTTCTCGGCGTTGATAAACTATTGATGGGTTCAGAAATACAACTCCCTTCGAAACGTGAACCTCGTTAGGTTAGCCAGCGCCAGTTTCCTCTACGGCACATTCGAAAAGTGGTTTTCAACTCGGGTGTATGCTCATGCATACACACACGTGCGCGTACGCACGCACGCGAACGTATTCACATACATACACACGCACGTACGCACACGCACACGCTAACGCACTCGCGCACGCATACTCATATGTATACGCGCACGCGCATACACTCACATATACACGCATACGCAAAGCAAATACAAATTATTTATTGAAGAAAAATAGTTTTATTGTTGAAAGTTTTATTTCATAAATAAGACAATAAAAAATTAATCTACATATTAGGTAATTCATCGCATGGCATCTATAATTTTGAAAAAGTTCGAATTAATTATCACATTTGAATTTACTAAAATTTTACATGTTTATATGCGTAAATGTAAATACAATGCGAGATATAATCACAGCAATAAAGAGTTAATTATCAATTCAATCTATCGAAGCATTCGAATTCACCCCAATATTTTACAGCAAACTTAAGTACCATGAACCATAACTCTTGAAAAGTGATATAAAACTCTCGATACATATGTAAATTGATCCGCTATTTTTCGCTTCTAGGCCAAGAATAACTCAAGGTCAGCGAATTTCTGTTACCGCCAGAAGCTTTCGTGCATGTAGATCTCCATCGAAGCAGGTATATTATGAGCATAAAAATGGTCGATAAGTGAAAATTGAGGAGCCTGTATTGATTTTGCTGAATATGAATATGAATATTTCCTTCTTTTTGACCGTGAGGTGATTTAACTATAATATAACATACAAGAATGAAACAATGCAATAATTAAACGTAATTTCATAGTAATGAATCAATAAATAGAAATAAGTGAACTGATTAATAAAACGCTGTTCACTGTTTAGGCATTATATTTTCTCAAATAGATTTTTATTAAAATTATTATAATTAAAGAAAAGTAGTAGTTGGCTTTCAATTTTGAAAGTACTCGAACAAAGTCTTTGTCGCGGCAAGTTAACATATATGATAGGATACAAAAATATTACATACCGGGTGAAAAAATATTTTTTAAATTGAATAATCTCTAATATTTTACAACATTATGAATCGAATTGGACAAAAAATATTCAACCACTATCCTAACATCTAAAAATATTCTCTAAACTTTCCAAAACATATCAAGTATTATGCAAGTTAATGATGTGCAAAAAAATACTTTTTTTTGCATTTTATTGTGCTTCCTCTATATGGATGTGTATGCTTGCACGCGCGCGCATGTGTGTACGTGTACGTGTGTGTGTATGTATGTATGTGTGTATGTGCGAGAATGGATGGATGTGGATGAGTATTACTCTGAATATTCACAGTCAAATTTAATGTTCCAGTACTCATTCTTCTTAGTTATGTTTTTAAGGAAAAGGGCTCAAAAATATGCTTTTTGGTTCTTTGACGTGTGTTCTTTTATTTTAGCCGTTTTTCGATTTTTGCGTTTTAGTATTTCTGTTTTTTTTTGTATATTTGAAATAATATCATCGATTCAGTTTAAATGCATTTGAAAGAGCATAAAATTAGTTATCTTACCCGATTCGAAATTTTAAATAAGGTGTTTTCCACTTTCTGTTATACACGGAAACGTCGTTTTCTGTTTAAACGGTAATATCTGGGAAATATAAGATTGAAAACTTTTGAATAAATTTTAAGTGATTAGGAATATGGAGATAAATATTCTGTAAAATTTTTATAAAGGTAACTTTTTATTCTCTCTAGACTGAGTTCTTTGCCCAGATTATAAGACCTTTATATTTCGAGTTATTTGAGGTTATGTTTCTTTTTGGAATTTTTTTATCTCTTATATCTCGTGAACGACGCGGTCATTTTTTTCCAACCTGGGCTCATTTTGTTCGTCTTTTAATGAATATTCAGAATTGAAAATAAATTTTAAGATTGATCGACCCACCTTTGT
This sequence comes from Gastracanthus pulcherrimus, assembly GCA_949152435.1. Classification (NCBI taxonomy): domain Eukaryota; kingdom Metazoa; phylum Arthropoda; class Insecta; order Hymenoptera; family Pteromalidae; genus Gastracanthus; species Gastracanthus pulcherrimus. Next base: position 41,514,653 of record OX424573.1, on the reverse strand, counting down.
TTTACAACGATTTCTTCATTTTGAAGATCTCATTTTGTTCCTTAAACAATTTAAGAGGAATCGAAATCAGACAAAATTAAAAATTCCTCGATTCGTTTCTGTTTTATAACGATATTTCTATTTTACGATATTTTAAAGCCGAGAATGTAATTTATCAAAGAAAGAAATAGTGTAATTTAAGAAAATGTATTAGAATAAATAAATTCATATTGGAACAATTTATTTAGTTTGAGGAATCTAAGTGCCAATGAATTGGCAGCGGTTATTTCCTCGGGAAACAAAGTGTCTTATCAAAATTTACAGTAATATACCTCTATATGAATGTAATATTCAGTAAAAATTCCACTAGTTTTTTCAAACACAGTATAACAAATGAAAAATGACACTTATCAAATCGTTTCTGGTCCTTAAATGAAGAATTTGATGAGCACTTTATTGTGTAAACGATTTGCGTCCCGTATACTATTGCAGCATTAAAAAAAATCGAGAACCTAAAATAGAAAGATTTTTAAATTTCTAAAAATGGCTATAAAAATAAAAATTAATTTATTACTTTTGCTGGCACTTGCGAGCGCACACCGAGTAATAATAGCAAATATCTGTGCAAAATTTAAAAGAGATATATAGCCGAAAGTGACTCCCTCTGCCGTATAGAATACATGTGTAACTATGGCTGCGGGAGTGTTAGTATGTATTATACATACTAACACGCACACGCACACGCCAGCACACATGCATGTACAAACACGCACATATGTGATACGCACACATACATATACCCACACAAGTACACGGTTATATCCTACTGCATTTCAAAGTTACAAAAACGAAGTAGGTGAAGGAATCGCTAAGGGATGACAGATAACGCTATTAAAAGTTATACTATTAGATTAAAGGAACGAATAGCTACCGGCATGAATCAGAGAGAACCTAAGACCCAAGAAGAAGCTATATCAATGGCTAAAATTTGTAAAATTAACCTTTTAGATAGCGGCAAAGTTCTTGGTAAGTCCGAAAGAGAAAATGGGATAATTCCACCTACTAACCGTGATGGAGACTATATAATTCGAGCTATAGAAAGAATCAGAGAATTTTCTAAACCCGATCAAAGAATTCGATACTGTTATCAGTATGGAGATCCAGGACACATTTCAAAATACTGTTCACGGCCTCGCCTTAATAATTTAAGTAATTATCGCTAAAATCAATTTGTGTCACATATGTTAAAGAAGTCCATTACTTATATTATGATATTAATGATTTAACACCTATAAATTAATGTTCGGTAAAACTCTTAAGAAACATTAATAATTACCCTCTGCTCTTAGTCTCATTTAATAATTACCATAGGCGTGTTCAATTTGGCTTTACCTTGTATATAAGTTAGCTAGGACTAGATAGGTTCGAATATAAGTATAGCTTGGGCATTTCGGGCTCTGAATTTGGCGGAATTAAATTACTCATCTATAAAAAAGGAATTTATTGCAATAATTTTTCGGTAGAAAATTTCATACCTCACATTTACGGAAGAAAATTTACCTTAGTTAATTACTAATCATAGACCGCTTGTTTAAATGCATAGTTTAAAAATTCGATTTCTAGATTGACACGATTGCGCATTAGATTAGACGAATATAAGTATCAAGTTCGTTATAAACCTGGATTGATAATCCTCAAGAAATTTTTGGAAATGTTGAAATTTGTTTAATGTATTAAGCAGATAATTGTAATGTACATTGTAAATATTATATGCATAAGTAAAAACCAAATGCATATCAAGGAGTCTAAACCTTTGCATCAAACCCTTTATAATTTCAATAATTTACAACATATGGCAATGTATATATGCACTGACTCAAAATGTGCACTGAATAGGTAATATGACCATAGAAATTTTCAGCACATTTGATTATATTAATAGGCAAGTTTATTGCAATTAAGTACTAAAAATTAAATTAAAAAATGAATCCATAATTTAAATTTAACATGCAGTAGTTTATGGTTTTTATATTGAAAAATTAAGTAACAGTTAGTAAAATAATAACCAAGACTTCAAGACAAGACAAGACAAGACCAAGACGAGACAAGGCTCCTCAAGTTAAGACCAATACAAGACCGAGACTTTTTCGAGACAAAGACGATATTTTCAAGTCTAATAACCCACCAAATTTTAGTTGAGGGTACGAAATAACACTCAACTTGAGAGTCTTTTCCATACGGGTTGGTCTCGTGAAGCCCTAGGTTTTTGTTTTATAACAACTTTTCAATTTTTCCATATTTGGAAAACGATTATTTAATTTATAAACATAAGCTTGGAATTTGTTTCTATTGTTAATTGATATAGTACACCGTAGTTAAACAGAAAGAATAATTTGAAATATTTTTAAGATAGGTGGGATCTTTAGGAAAATATATGTAGTGGGAAGAGTCAAACTAGTTCCGGTCATTCGTGTAGGAATGTTTTTGAGATAACTAATAGTGTTTAAAAAGGCGTATTGTACTATTAGGGAATAGAAATATTTAGTTTTTGAAACAAAAACACATCGATTTAACGCTGAATATAATATTGTATGTTGTATGTATCTCCATAAATTGTGTATAAACTACGTATTAAGTAGATATGCAAATAGTGACCTATTTTAAATAATAATTGTTACTATTCTGATTAAAGATATATTTATTAAATATTACTTTCATAAAATGAACATCGGAACGGACTATATAATATGATGGGTACAGTATATTTAATTTTAAAATATTTATATACGTATATAATTTAACTTAACGTAGCAATGTTTTATAATTGATCTTTATCGATGAACTAATGTAGATAACATTATTTTTGTTTAGTCCTGCCTAGCATGTCATCCATCCATCCATCTAAACTTCGTAATACAATTTACTTCCTTTGCGTTCCAGCTTGCGTAAGTGTTCTCTTTAGTGTTTTTATTATGCTTGAAATATTCATTTATAGCAAATTTTATTTTAAATATAATAATATTAAAATATTCATAAATATACTTTTACAGCCACTTATGGAAGTATTTGATACAATGATATAAATATTTTTAAAAATAACATTTGAATTGTTTCCTTTTTCGTAGAACGATATATATATATATATATTACCTTAAATTTTTCTTTCCGATTTTTATGACTATCTTTAGTTTTGAAGAAAAAAGGCCCCAAAATGATAAAAAATTGCAAAACTGAAACTTTAGAAAACTATAACTTTTTAATAAGTATTTTGGAGATAGAAGTGTAAAAACATTTTTGACTTAAAATTGCTTTTACACAATGCTTTTATTTTCAGAAAAAAATACTTCTGGAACAAAAAATTAATTTTTTTTTATTTGTTTAAACAATTAGATTTTAAACAATTTCGAACCACTTTTTACAAAAAAACGACCTCAGGATTTTAACTTTTTTGTTGTGTAATTGTAAAAAAGAAATCGTAAAACTTGTCAGTACCTATATATATTACGTGTGCTTTGTTTACAAACACACCGCAGACCCCCGTCGTCGATTAGCACCTCATGAGAGGACAAACATGGCGACGTTAATTACAAAAAAAAATCTGTTCAAAACCAAATCGACAGGGTGTTGTTGATTACAAAGAACATAGAATCGCTGGATCTTGTCAAAAAATGAAAACTTGGACTTTTTTGGGACACCCTAATATATATATATATATTAGGGTGTCCCAACAAAGTCCGGTGCGTTTGTAAACAAAGCACACGTCAGTTTTACAGAGGTGCTTGTATCAATCGACAGAGACTAGGATTCGAACCGGGTCACCGGCGTGGGAATCCGACACTCTACCGACTGAGCCACCGCAGGCCCTGTTTTGAACATTTAAAATAATATTTACAGGTCCCTGGAGCCTTTCAAAGTTTTGTGCACTTGCGCATCGCAATAGGCAAGTACATCGGTATTTCAGAAGTAAAGACCTAATGCTTATACTATCCTCTAAGTAGCTTGCGGTCGGCACCATACAAAAAAAATTACAACCTTCACAGCCCCAGCCGACTCCTTTCTTTTCGGAAACTTATTTACGTTGTATTTTTGCCCTATCCATCTGCTTAAGTATTAAACATTTACAAACAAAATTTTTTTTAATATTTTATAAACATTCAAGTGTTTTAAATAAATTTTATAGGTTTATGGAATATTTTTTAAATGTTGTAATATATATTTTAAACGATTAATTGTTAGTAATTATGAGTTTTAAAAGAAAAATCGTAATAATAATAACAATAATAACAGTCATAATTATAATAATAATTTGTCATAGAATACATTTTGAACGTTTAAGCCATATTATACATAATGGGATATATTCTAATATGTTGCATTGTTGCATACAAATATCAAAACATTTTAATATTGTATCCAGATTTTCTGACCTAAGTTTGTCCCTTTATAAAATCGAACGAGTAATAAAAACAGGCTGACGGCTGAAAAATTTCCCGTAAATTATATAATGTTATTATCCTAAGGCCTCATCGGCCTCTAGGTACTGACAAGTTTTACGATTTTTCTTTTACAATTACACAACAAAAAAGTTAAAATCCTGAGGTCATTTTTTGTAAAAAGTGGTTCGAAATTGTTTAAAATGTAATTGTTTAAATAAATAAAAAAAATTCATTTTTTGATCCAGAAGTATTTTTTTCTGAAAATAAAAGCATTGTGTAAAGGCAATTTTAAGTCAAAAATGTTTTTACACTACTTTCTCCAAAATACTTATTTAAAAAGTTATAGTTTTCTAAAGTTTCAGTTTTGCAATTTTTTATCATTTTGGGGACTTTTTTCTCCAAAACTAAAGATGTTGCATAAAATTTTGTAACATACTTCATTGCTAAAAAATAGTCATAAAAATCGGAAAGAAAAATTTAAGGTAAGATATTTCAGTTCTTATAATTTTAAGTTTATAAACAAATTTAAAAAATAAAATTAAAATAAAAAATCCTTTTTATCTTAAAAAATTTGTATCCGATTTTTTGACTAATTTTGAGGAAAAAAGGTTGTTATAAAATTTTACGTTATAATTTTGTTATAATTCTTTGTTGGCACTAAATATATTACTTGTCTTGAGACTCACGTTAAAGAGAGTAAACGGACTAGGGCTCGATGCGGGACCTTTGCAAGACCATTGTAAAGTTATACAGCAGTCATAACTCACCCATGCAAGGTGCTGGCTAAAGACGTAGGTCAGAAAAAATTTACTTTGATGCTTGTTTTCCAAGCTTTATTATTATATCAAAGTCCTATTATCAGAATCACTTCTCAAAGACTTTTAAATTTATTTAATGACAATTTTATCTCTAAAAACTCTAAGCAGTATAGTGTTTTGAATTATGCTAAAATACTGATATTTGCTACTTAATAACTTCTTTCCTGAAAAAAATTATTCAGCAAAATAATTAAAATATTTCTTCTTACTTATAAGAGTATTAACGTACACAATATTTTTATAACAAATAATATTTACTATAGTTAGAACTAAAAACTTTGAAACACGGATGTTTTCCCATATAAATTTCTTCTTAAACTTTAATCGAAACAAGGGACCTGTAAATATTATTTTAAATCTTCAAAACAAAATCGAAAGGGTTTTGTTGATCATAAAGAACATAGAATCGATGTATCTTGTCAAAAAATGAAAATTTCGACTTTTTTGGAACATCCTAATATTATATATATACATAAATACTTGTCAAACTTAGAAATTGAATTAACCACCTTCGTAAATCTTACGAATGCTAACAAATTTTGTGAAACCCTTTTATATCTTAAAAAAGAAGAAACCGCAAAACACTCACATACGCTCATATAAAAAGGTGGTCTTTTTGATAAAATGCATTTCTTGTTTTTTTAGAGAAGTGCATCATATTTTTAATTGTGCATTTAAAAAAATTGTCATACTGGTGTAGTTGTACATAATGTATAATATGAAAACAAGAATCAGTCAGTCATCAGTTTATCTTGAATAATCTGAAACCGGCAGACGTTTTATGAAAATCGTAGGATGACGTGTTGCTTTCATGCACATAAGAATCGTCCACATTTTAATTGTCCACAATGTAGCATTGGTCAAATTGTATATAGATATATTGACCGATGCTAAATTGTAGACAATTAAAATGTGGACGATTCATATGTGCATGAACCGCAACATGTCCGTAAGATGATATTTTCAAAATGAATTTTCGAAGGTCTTGCATTCACAAATGCATAATAGCAAGTGTATTTTTCAAATAATCGAAAAAGAAAATATACGCGTATCCTTATTTTTAATGACGAATAATAGACTTCGTTTTGAAGTAATTTAATGACAGTAACTACAGCACTTTGGATGATTTGAGATGATTTCGGTTGTAGTTCGTTATACAAATAAAATCTATAACTTAATAATATTAAACCAAAGTCTTTTAATACTAATATTGGAGCTAATGCGTTAGGATATCATCATAATACAAAGGGAGTACAAAGGGTACTCTTGAATTCTGGTGCAGACAACGTATATTATCCCAGTTGTATCTGAATTACATATTTAATTCACAATCGAATGTATGCACACAATTCCAGGATTTAACATTTGTTTCATAACGTTTTCGTGCGTATTATCACTGACATGGTTGAAAAAGAGAATAAATAAATCTGGGCTGAACGCGGACGTGCGAAACGACCAATAAATACTGCCTGCCTGCTTGTCTGGCAAACGCTACCGCGGCAGTCATAAATCCATGCCCAGCCCAAAAATGACACATACATAATAATTATCATGTAATCAATGATATCTTCTCGTATAAAATAAGCCGACTACTAAAGCTGTTTTGCAAAATTTATACACCATGTGTTGCATTTTAATTAAACATATCTTATGTATCTACGTATGTTTTATATATATATATATATATATATATATATATATATATATATATATATATGCTTTAACAATACAAACGTACACTAATACTAAATCAAATTTAGATCCAAAATCGGCAAAATCTTAATAAACCCGGAAAAAATATTCCATATACCGTCACGGACCCAGTTCCTGATCAGTACCCAGTTCCTGATAATTTGTATCATTTATTTTTATTTTAACTTTAATGTATACAACATTTGTTTTAAAAAAATAATTAGTAATAGTAAACTATTTCACAGTCATATATAGAAACTTTAAAAGTCACTAGTATTAAAGTTGGACGTTGTCGGCAACGTCATGATTGATACCATCTTACTCTAGTTGGCTACAAGTGAGCATGCAAAGAAATTTACATTATTTCTTTCAAATTTTGTAACGGATCGTAGAAAAACTTATGTAATTAAGTTATTTAACAGTTTATTTGTATGAATCACCTAAAACATTCATATAAAATATTATTTTTATTTGATAAAACGTGTGATTAGAAATAGGGTCCATATTCTTATCGTTTACCCAATTTCTGATCAGTATTAATAATATGTTATATATGTGTGTTTAAAAATCTTAAAATACACAAATATTTATAACAACACAATTCTATAAGTAGTTTTAATCCATACGTAGGTAATTTATCAGACAAAAGTCGAATAAACGTGAAAATAAACACTTTTACCTCACCTAAGTTTCACATTTATAATCACACAACCGAAAAATGTTATATATTTAGTATATCTACTGTATTTGTATTGCTTAATAAGTTTTTGTTTATCATATAAAATACTTATGTGTCAATAATATATGTGATCAGGAATTGGGCCTTGATATGATCAGAAACTACTCCCATACAAATCTTAAGTGATCAGGAATGGCTCCCATAGCTTTTTTCCTTTGAGGCTTTATATTTAACTTTATTTTGATTATTTATGTATTTTTTAAATTTTATATTAAAGATTAAGAGTTATATGTGTTACTAGAAATGTTATTTTCCATGAATACCTTATTTTTACGATTTGACAGAGCAAATAACGTGACGATGCGCCTTAACTGATCAGGAACTGGGTCCGTGACGGCATGGCCATATATGAGTCCCCATATACGGCCATATATGAATTTTTGCCGTAATTGGGTATATATATATGAGTCTCCATATATAGCCATATATGAATTTTGGCCGTAAATGGGCATATATGATCATATATGAGTTATACCTAGACCCGCCATGTTATAAAAAAGTAGTTTCGAGAGGAAGGCAATTTCAAATGCTGATTCGTCTGCATGAAACCTTTTATAACACAAAGAACTTTTCAAATTTCTGTTGAAGTAATTTTCCCTTTTCTATGTGACCCTTAAGAAAAAATAAATATGCTATAATTTATTTTTCTTTTGATTTTGAAAGACCGTCACCATTTTGAAGAAAATCAAATTTCTAGCGCTACAGTTTCTGCACGAAATGGTTCATGCAGAATGTTCTAAGAATGTTTCAAATTCTTTCTTAAAACCGCTTTTACGTACTTTTGAGACTTTAAAGAATAAAAAAAAAGTAATGAGAATATTCTTATATTATGAAATCATAGCCGTGACCTTCCAGCTAATACAGTGCGTTTCATAACTTTAAGACCACCCACATTTTGCGCTAAATCAGTGTAATTTAATATTGTATTGATACATAAATTTTATAATCTTAAAAATAATCAAATTTCTCAACATTTTACGCTATTTAGACAATTTAAACATTTTTCGTAGTATTGAAATAACGAAATATCGTATTTTAGGCTGCTTCATAACAATAAGACCACTGTAAAGTTATATTATTTTATTACTATGCCTACTATATATTAATACAATAAATTAATTTAAACTATGATTTGTCATTATATTTTAAAATTCTGAAAATTTTCTATTTCTAAACTCTAAAATAAAAAATATAATATGCGGAAAAGAATTAAAAAATAAGATTTATTAATAATGTAATTTATTGTAATTAAAGCTGCATATGAAAACATAATTATTATTAGAGCTTAATATTATGTGTACAATATTTTTATTGTGTATTTGAGATATATATTACTATAGAATTTATTTCGTTATGTACAATATTTTAATTATAATATATTTTATTTGTAATTAGTAACAAAAGACTGTAATTTTTAATTTAATAATTAATTGTACCTCCATTATTTTTTATTAATTCAAAAATGCGATTTCGCATACTTTCAACTAAATTTCGTAAAATTCTTTCATCAATTTCTTGCCAAGCTTGTAGAATAGCATCTTTTAATTGATTAACACTACCATATTGTTTATTTTCAGCATAAACTTTACGAACAAGAATAGCCCACAAATTTTCAATCGGATTAACGTCCGGAGAACACGCTGGCCAGGCTAGAACAATAATATCGTTATTGTTAAACCACACTTTCGTTTCACGACTTGCGTGAATTGATGCGCTATCTTGTTGAAATATCCAATCTTCTGTTTCATTATTATCTAAAAATGGCAAAAGGTGATCTTTCAGTACATTAATGTACTCTTGTGAAATCATTTTACATGAAGGAAAAGCTAGAGGCAATTTATGTGAGATACAAAATCCTCCCCAAACCATCAAGCTACCAACACCAAAATTTCTACGGGAAAAATATTCAGGCTCCTTTCTTAAGTCTCGCCAATACGAATGATGGCCATCATTTTATGAAGAATATGTCTGCATTTTTCCATAATATAAAATGGCCTATTCTGATTGATGTGAAAATATATATATATATATATATATATATATATATATATATATATATACACACGCAGGTGCATGTATATACATTTCGTTTACGAAATAAAACATTAATTTTTATAGAGAATCCGAATACTGTAGAATCCGCTGCTAACTGCCTTAGCAGAATGATTTCTCAAATAGAGGTCTCGATTAATTAACTTATAGAATCTTATAATGGAAATTCGCATTAAATAAATGATTTGATTATTTTATATATGTTTGTAAACAGTGCTAAAAATCTATTCGATTTGCGAAAATAATTGTTTTAGAAAAAAATGTTTACAATCTTCAAATTCGCGTTTTCTTTCTTGAAAATGGCTTAAGTATAATTTTAATAGACAAATCACAAGAAAAGCTCGCACTTTTAAAGAATATATGTCTATCTTTTATATATTTCCAATACAAACTGCCGAAAAAAATTATTTATGATTTGTTAAAATAGCTACTTTTCGAAAATTCTTTAAATTCTAGTTTCATCTTAAAGGTAGATTAAGAATAGTACAATAACACATAAATTAAAAGGAAATCGCACTCGATTTCAGAAGTAATGTCTATTTATAATATATGTTTAATACAAACTACTGAAAAAAAAATCATTTTTCGTTTAAGACGTAAGTATTTTATCAAAAACCGTCCTAAATATTATCCAAAGTATAATATATCCATTTAGCTCCAAATTTCTATCAGATCGAAGTTAAAACGTACCTAATATATCTGCAAAATTTCATCTGGTAACATGCTTTCCTACAAGAGTTATGGTAGATACAAGTTTTGGTTTCACACATACATACATACACACCCATACATACATGCATACATTTTTAAAATATATTTTTCTGGCTTAGAGACATCAAAAACATCGAGTTTATCAAAATTTCTTATCCGAAAATTTTCATCGTTACAAAAATTTCTCTTTGAAAAAGCAGAAATCATGAAAACATCCAAATATTTACCGTATAATGAGGCAAATTAGATATATAGTAAGTTATTTGAAGGTAAAATCATAAAAAATACATTGTAGCTCAATTACAGTATCTCTTATAAAGAAAATAAAATTGTTTCCGGTGAATACGCAAAAATAGCCTAAATATGCCCTTTGTTGAATTTTTAGGGTTAAAGTAGGTTTCTACACATCCTAAACTACACATTGCTAAGAAAATGACAGTTAGAATACATTTCGACATTATTTCCTAATCCGCCTGGCCTATAAAGTTATTAAAATAAAAATTATTAAAATAAAAATTATTAAAATAAAAATTATTGTCAATCCTTCAAGTTCCAAGCACATAAATTGTTATTAAAAAATTCTTAATAAACTGCAGTAAAAAAACTTAGGCTACCGGAGATTACGAGATCGGAAATAGTCCATCTCAACCTAATGTGCATATATATTTTGCATAATTTCATGTTTATCACATAAAAATTTAAGATAAACGAAAATAATGTAAGAGACCTGTAGAACCCACCGGGACTTTAAGATTTCAAAAAACCGATGCTACTTCATTGGTACTTAGCTTCCTCAAACATTAAAAAATGTTCCAATATGAAATTATTTATTCTTTTTAATACTGGGGTGAAAAATAAAAATGACAAATCTATTGCTTTTTAATCTATCGAACCTATATATATATATATATATATATATATATGTGTATATATATATATATATATATATATATATATATATATATATATATATATATATATATATATATATATAATATTTTTTATATATACATATAATCTTAATTTTTTATTTTATTTAACGTCTTCATCAAAATATAAAAATAGAGCTTTAAATGGCCAAAAATTACCGCATAATACTCAAGAAAAAAACTATCAAAAATTCTTAAATGAAAATGAATATCATCAAAATGAAAAAAATTTATAAAAAAAATGAATTGATAAATCCTCGGAAAAAATCTTAAAAATTCTTAATCATTTTAAATCTTTATCAAAAAACGTAAACAATGATCTTAGAATTGTCAAAAATTACCACATAAAACATAAAAAAATTCTATTAAAAATTTTTTGAAAAAAAATAATTTCATAAAAGTATAAGTTATAAAACAAAAACAAATCGATAAATCTTAAAAAATGTTCTTGTTTTCAAATCTTTATAAATAAACGTATAAAATGAGCTTTGTTTGGGCAATCATTACTATGTAATACGCAAGAAATCTACGATCAAAAAATGTTTTAAAAAGAAAATATCATAAAAAATGAGGAACCGTTATAAAATAAAAACGTTTCGATGAATCTTGAAAATTCTTTTTGATTCAATTTCTTGATTATTAGTCGAAAAGTATAAGCGTTTATTGGTCGAAAATTACCGCGTAATACCCAAGAAATGAGCAAAGAAAAAATTTTTCTTTTTAAATATAAGTTCGAATATCTTGAAAAATAAAAGTCCTCATGATCTGAGAACCTAGCCGAGTGATAGTAAACAACTATCTTTTGTCTTAAAAATTTTACAGAATAATCTTCTCCATTATCCTAATTACCTCAATTTTTTTCAAAAACTTTGCATCATATATTTCAATGAAACCACCGTTCAAATAAAACATGACGTTTCCGTGTATAACAAAAGAAAAGGAAACACCTTATCCAAAATTTCGGATGGCAAAAGATAAGTAATTTTATGTTCTTTTAAATGCATTTTCACGGGATCGATGATATTATTTTTAACGTACCAAAAAACCCGAAAAACTAAAAGCCAAAAATCGAAAAACTGCTAAAACATAGGCACACACACACGCGCGCGCGCACATATACACACACACAACATACAAATACGCACACACGCACGCACACGCACACAACACACACATATACACTCACACACATACACACATACACACACACATAAACACACACGCACACACACACATACACACACACACACACACACACAACACACACACACGCACGCATGCACGCACGCATGCACACACACACATACACTCACACACATACACATACACACGCAAACACACACACACACATACACATACACACACACACACACATCCATACGGACATTTTCTAAAAATAGTGTATTTTGATTCCTTATATCTTAAAACATATTTCTAACATGTTTTTAGCCAAACTTTCTATTTTCTATCAGAAAGCTTCCTCTTTGTGGAAGCAAAATAGTTCAACCAAAATAACTTCACACTCGTGAAAAACGACATGCTTATTAAAACAGTTGATGAAGAATAAATCATATTGATGATGTTAAATCTGTCTAGACTATCCATAATAAAAAGAGAGCAAAATAAATTTTAACACTTGTGTTTAAATTGAAATCCGGATTTATTGAAAAAGGGAATATCGTATGTCGTCAGTTCAACTCTCTTGGGTGTGCAGTAAAACCCAGATAGTAAACTCCCGGAGGCGTTGGGACGCTTTTTATGAGCTATAGACGCTTGGTCGGAAATCCGTTGCCACCGTTGCGCCTATAGTCTCTCGACTGATCCACCGATAAGTCGTGCGGATCTAGTTGACGCTACGCGCCACAAATCGGAGCATCACGCATCGCGCTTTTATACGATTTGTTTCTTTACCCGAAATTTCTAAGAAGTTCTTATATTAAAATGAATTCATTCTACAGAACCAGGGAAAGAGATAATAAATACCCGAAATATATATATATACATCCATAGAAGAGTTAAGATGATATTGTTGAAAAAATGAAATCCATCAGGGCTTACGATATATGTAAATATAATATATCGGTGATTCTGAGCATATTGTATACTTAGATGTTCCAGGCAAATTAAAAATAAAAATAAAAAACATTTAAGTTTTAGAAAACCGACCCGGTTTTGATTGACCAAAGACGGCACGCTGACATTCTCGACGTTCGAACTTATTGTGGAGCCGATTGCGATTCAGATAATTTTCTTGGTATAGCCAAGATTAGGGCTCGTTTATTAGTAAACAAAAATGAGAATAAAACATGTAAAACAGGGGAATTTAATCTCGATAAGTTATATAACCCGCTAATTAAAATTAGATATAAGGAGGAACTTTCAAGTAGATTGGATGTATCGGATAACAGTAGGTTAGTCGACCCGAAGGTAGGGAGAGACATCGTAAGTACCTGGGAAAATATCAAAAGTTCTATAAGACAAGTTGCTAGGACAGTGTTAGGTCAGCGGAAAAAGAACAAGCAAAAACCGTGGTTTGACGAGGAATGCGAGGAGTGGAATAGAAAAAGGCAAAAAGCAAGAATGCTTAGCATTACCAACACAAATGAGATCACCTCTGCACATTACCGTAATATAAGGCAACAGACCTAACGAATTCTCCGGAATAAAAAACGAAAGTGGGAAATTAATAGATTCTCAGCAATACAAGAAAACAGTAATAGAAATAATATTCGAGAAATGTATACAGGTATAAACTTAATAAGGAAAGGATCCCAAAGTACATGAACAACAAACCGCTTTAGGCTATAACGAACTTCACACTGCTGAACCACAAATTGAGCAACCTAATCTACTGGAGTTCTGCAAGGTAATCAACAAGTTAGAAAACAAAAGAGCCCCTGGAATAGATAATTTACAAGCCGAACTATTTAAGCAGGGTGAGGAATACCTCACCCTGGCTAGAAATAGCTTTTCTTCCCACGGTACACACCGTATGTATTTCAACAAAGGCATGATAGGGCCTTTTTATGCAAGAAAGTTGGGTAGGTGATCGCGTATTTCGGGTCGTGCACAACGCAGTTGAAAATTGTTGTATTTTTTATTTCACTTTTAATCGTACAGTTCAAATATTTACATCTTTTCTTATTTCGATTTTAATTGAAACTCGCGCATGTGCAATTACGCACTCGTGACTAGCAAGCAGCAAACTTCACACTTACGAGCAGGAACGAAGATTAAACCTGAAAAAATAGGCTCTGAGCTTATTGCCTACATTTTTTCGCAATTTTTGAGAAGCGGGAAAAAAAGCTATTTTTTCCCGCAAATGCAGGCAAAAAGTAGTAATTTTTCCCCGCTAAATGGATATTTTTTCACACTTTTTACAAGCACGCTCCAAATGCGCGATCGTGTACGCTACTTTTAGGTATGAAAAAGGGTTATTTGAAAAAAATAGATTTAGAGTATTTGAAAATAGACTCCTTGAAAAGATATTTGGGGGCAAAATAGTTGAAATTACTACACGGAAAAACCCTTGGGCGTGATGCGTCACCAATTAGTGCTCGTGCAACACCATACGAGCGACGCGTGACATTGCCTCGGGAGCGCGGTTCTCTTCTTTTGGGTGAGCAGCAGTCCCAATGCTGGAGCCACCGCGGTGCGTTGGTGTTGTAGCGTTTCCATCGGTAGGGGGCGCAGAGTATCGCGCGTGCGGCAGTCGTGCGACTTGGTGGTTGGCGCGAGGAAATTTGGCGCGTGTCCTGTTTCATCAGCAAACCGCTGATTGTGTGAGTGAATTCGACGGTGTTCTAGAAGAAATCGTGCATGATTTGAGGGCAGTGTCCATGCCTACATAGTAGATTCAAACACCGTTTCACGCAGATTTATACAATTCAAATATTTACCACTTATTTTACCTTGTTTATCTGCAGTTGTAAACAATACACATTATATTGCCACTCGGTATGTCTTATAAGGTTATTGTAACAATGTTATTACAATTATTATAATTATTGTATTATAATAATAAACACATAAATATTGTATAACTGTCTTATTTATTATTTTTCTGTTTAACGTTTAAGAACAGTAACTTTAAAAAAAAGGTTAGCCGTCGCGGGACGCCTGGCAGATGTGAAACATCGAATTCTTATGTGTAGAAAGTATAAAATAGGAATGATGATCTATTGGAGGAATGGAAAATGAAAAGTAATTTTTTTCTTATTCATTTTTTCATTTTGTTTTCAATGGATAGATCTTTTTATTTCATTCAAATAAAATTAATAAAAACATATTATATACTAAAATATTTAATTCTATTGAACATTAGGAGATGTTTCATCAGTTATTTCCGTGATTGTAGCAGTTGACGTTATTTCCGATGGTATGAAGGTGATGATTGGTCGGTGATAACTAAAATATGCGACGAACATGTTTGACATAACGTTATCAAGATATCTAACAAATATTGCATCTATTGTTGTTCCATATCTAGTTGTAGATTCTGTTGTTTTGTTATTCATAATTAAGTCGAATTCTTCATGAAGGTATTTAATTAATGGTAATGATTCTTCTCTTGCAAAATTCACATTAAAATCACCTGCCAGGACCATTGGAAGTTCGTGTAAGTTGTCATTTATAATTGCTGAACCTTTGCGACTGTAAGAAAGTAATCACCTGTGTAAGAATAAAATAATATCTTTAATTTTCTGATTTGGAGAAATATACACAACAACCATAAGAAATTGTCTTCCAGCATCCATTAAAATTTGAGAAGCACATATATCGCCAATGGCTGCTTGAGTAACTTGTATTTCCGTCGCATTTTGAATTGTGAGGTCTATATTCAATGTATTAATATGTGATATATTGTCGTTTTGATATATGGCAACTCCAGCAGCTCTTACATTTTGTCGCCTGAATTTAGCAATGCAATTGAAATTAGGTAACTCGATGGATTCTTCATTAGAAATCCACGTTTCTGCTAATAATAAAAAGTTACTTTTTATACAAACAGCATCTTGTAAATCTGGAGCATGTTTTCTGAGACTTTGACAGTTCAGAGTGTATATTGTCAAGCCGTGTGATGATGTAATGAAATCAGTGATCACCCTTTGCATTGTAGTTAGTCTGTTTAACGATAGTCTTGTGAATTATTCTCTTGTGAATTCTTGTGACCTCTTCTCTCGACATTTCCCTTACTTCTCTTTGACGTTGACTGATTTCTGAACGATGTTTTTCTCTGTACCTTTTATCATATATTTTTGCATCATCGTTACGGCTTTTCCTTTTATGACATGAATAAAAATGAAAAAGGAATTTTAATTTAATTATGAATGAGTTTTTAGCGAATTGAAATAGATGCTTTATAACATTTATATAAACACCTGACTGATATGGTATGTCTCGTACTAGATGGATTATGTTCATTTCGAGTTTCAATAACAATATCCCCGATTTCTTGTGACTGTTGAGTACTGTAAAAATAAAAAAGAACAGAAAATTATTCATGCATACAAGTGCGGAAGAGAGAGGGAGAGAGTGAGAGAGAGATAGAATGTAACATACGTCTACATTGCACTTTGTTTGTATTTGAGACAAACACATACAACTTGAGCACGTGGGTAAACATCCCCCATGGTTTATCTGCGCATCTCTCTCTCTCCCTCTCATATATATATATATATATATATATATATATATATATATATATATATATATATATATATATATATATATATATATATATATATATATATATATATATATATATATATATATATATATATATATATATATATATATTCATGTATAAGAGAGCGAAAGAGAGAGAGAGAG
Organism: Gastracanthus pulcherrimus; assembly: GCA_949152435.1. NCBI lineage: Eukaryota > Metazoa > Arthropoda > Insecta > Hymenoptera > Pteromalidae > Gastracanthus > Gastracanthus pulcherrimus. The sequence goes on along the minus strand of OX424573.1, from coordinate 41,497,465 downwards.
AGAGGGAGACAGAATGTAACATACATCTACATTGCACGTTTGTATGTATTTGAGACAAACACATACAACTTGAGCACGTGGGTAAACATATCCCGCATGGTTTATCTGCGTGCGCATCAATTTCAAACTTCGTACGTATAACAATATAATGAAATAATCATGTCATGAAATTAAATTACCTAAGATCTGAATCACTTGATTGTGTAGCGATAATTTGTTGAGCACGTAAAGGCGGCATTTTACTTGTACTGGGTTGTTGATCATCGTGAAATTCGTTTTTTTCTCTTTTCCGAGGAGGTATATCATCTCCAAGTTCCTCACTGTCACTATCACTCATATTTTAAATAATTAATTCACTGAATATTATACTATATATTAATCTCTCGTCTGTACACTAATCTTTCGTTCGTAAACCTATACAAACTATACAGCGCATCAGTATAGGTATATCGGTTACAATTTGCAAAGCAGTAAGTAAGGAGACGGACTGGAGAAGAGACGCGCGCCGTGAAGGGGGACGCTCAGCTAGATTCTCGTGAGAGGGGACGCTTGCTGAATAACGAAGCTATAGCTGCGCGTGAGAGGGGACGCTTGGCTATAGAGAGAAAGAGAGAGTGGGAGAGAGAGAATGACGCCGAGTGTAGCTATAGCTGCGCGTGGGGACGCTTGCAGACGCTTGGCTAGGGAGAGAGAGAGAGAGAGAGGGTGGAAGAGAGAGAGAGACTGACGCCGAGTGTAGCCGAGCATTGCCAGAGGTTCACGATAAATCTCGTTTCATCATTTTAGGCGTCGTTTCATTTCGAACGCTTTTACTCCCGTACCGCGGCAAAAGATGTTTCACATCAAAAATAGTTTAAGAATCAGTTCAATTATTCAATAGGAGTGTATTATACATTTTGTATTATTACAAACATTACCAGAGTGATTAAATCTCGAAGACTAGGGTGGGCTGGACATGTAGCTAAGATGGGTAACGAAAAAGCAGCACTTAGAGGGCTCGCAGGGAAGTCGACAGGAGCAAGAACCCCAGGTAGACCGAGACGAAGGTGGGAGGACAATATTTAAATGGATCTACGAGAAAGAGGATGTTATGAGGAGGATTGGATAAAACTCGCAAACAATAGAGAAATATGGCGTGACTGTGTGAACAAGGCTATGGACTACACAGCTGCGGATATCTAGTCCCAACAAGTAGTTATGATAGCTATGGTGACTATGTGATAGCTGTTGCCCTGCAGGTACCGTTGCTGCTTACCATTACTACTTGGCCTGTATAATAATAATAATAATAATACGCGAGTACAAAAAACGAAGAGCTAACGAAATATTTTAAGTCTAATTAGCGAGGCTGACTAGCAGAGCTTCGGCCTTTCAAATAAAACTTGAAAATTAGGGACTCTCTGATGGTTGCTGTAGCTTGCTTTTTAGATCCAAAAATTGCCCAAGCTTAACTCCTTATTTGGGTAAAACTCTTCGCCAAGAGCTGAATTTGCTGGAGGTTGCCAATCATGTGGTTGAAGAAATAGGTCGCTTCTTCTATTCGTGATCTAGCTCTGAAAACCGCAAAATTGCGTTGAGATAGGTCGAGGTGGAGAAAAATGCACACACTCTTGGTCATCCTCACCTACAGGGTTTTTGTCTTCTTGTGTGCGTGAGCCCATCTAGCATAGGACAGCGAATGAAATAGAACGCGTGCGCCTTCCAATGATACTGCGTTCCAGGTAGAATGGGCCCGCCTACTACAGGCACTCGTGTCGTAGATGCATGAACTTCTCACGGCTATAGTTCTAGGTCATTTATGGCTCCAGGTTCAGCAAGACTGTATAATTGAAAATAATATCCGGTAAATTCTTTACTTATCTTGAAAGATGCAATTTTTCTCGTCCTGTAGCTCACATTAGCTGTCGGTGCGCGGTATAATGTTTGCGTTTAGTTGAAAGCTGTCAATTATAGCCCCCCGCGGTGCATGCATTTGACTATAGATGTCGTAGATGTTCTACTCTTCTTCTCTTTTAAATGATAATGACTGTCGGGACTTTAAACCAAGTACTAAAGATAATTCAATTTGTATAACTAATCTAACCTCTCATATAAGAAAATATCTTTATACAAGACAATCACATAATAATTCAAATAAATTATTAAGGTATAATTACTTTGTGTGATTACAATCTGCATTATTCACACCACAGGATTTGATATGTATATTATAATAATAAAACTAAAGATAGTATTAGCAAAATCAAATTCATTAAATTACTTAATCAATATTCGATTTTCATGTATAACACACTCCAGCCTGGAAAGTGTGTGAAGTTATGTAGATTGTAATTACAAGTAGTGTGTCAGCACTTAATCACCAAGAAATTTGCTTAAACGTTAGTAATAATCATAACTGTCTAATAGGCACTACAAACCCATAGATGTAGCCGAATACGAACTCTAACAATCAAGAAAATACATATCACTGAACCGTTTGTTACGTAGCTCAAATAAAATCCTAAATATGATCAATAATTATATTGAACCAGTCACACAACTTAATGTTTTTTCACACAATATTTAAAATGTACATAATTTGAGTTGCACAAATAAAACAAAAGAAATATATACTGAGCTTTAATCAATGTATAAATCATACCTGAGCAATAATAATTTATTAAATGGAAAATTAAACGTTAAATTTAAAAGAGGTGCCTTCTAAAGTATAGCACAACTACATTAAATTTAAGATGTACGTAACTAAATAGTAAATTTATGTTTTTAACGGGGTGCTTAATTTGTTAATAACAATGAAATATCGAGCAAGAGACCTGTTGGCGTGAGCCACACGCAACGCATGTGTGCGACTTACCGCTGTGCTTACCTTTGGGTCGGCCCGCGGCGACTCGCCGCTGTAGCCTCACCCCGGTGCAGCTGTGCACGTTTTTCTCGCGTACACGTCGAATCCAAGAGGATTACGACTTTGAGCGGAGTTTCCTCGACGCACAAATTTTCGCGACCTGAAAGAAGCGCGAAAACACGAAGGCTAATTCTCTCGCAACGCGAATAGTAATTTAGCTCCGCTAATGACACACTGATTTAGCAATAACAAATAAACTATATTCTAAAATAATACTAAATAAGGAAATTACAAGGAAGATGACAATAAAATATTAACGATGAATTAAACAATTACGCGCAGGGCGAGCGTCACATACGTGTTCCGCTGAATACGCCGCCGGAATGAGAGGTATTCGAGCGTGCGCGTACCTCTTCGTCATCGGCAATTCGTTGCCGACACAAATAATTGGGCACGACGCACAGTTCGTAGTGTGACCCTTCGCGTAATAGCGTATAACCCAGGGCTAGCCCTTACCTCTAAACGTGTGAGCGAAGTGTCGGAGATGACAGTACGCCACAGTCGGAACTTCCCTCTCTCTCTCTCTCTCTCTCTCTCTCTCTCTCTCTCTCTCTCTCTCTCTCTCTCTCTCTCTCTCTCTCTCTCTCTCTCTCTCTCTCTCCCCCCCATCTTTTCCCTTGCCACTATAAAATACACGGGCGACTGTCGTAGCGAGTTGTCTAAGTGGCGTTAGGTCATTAGATATCCTTCATTATTCAATTATTTCTTTGGATACATTATACGATATAAAAAAAACAACCCACCTCATTCGTGTAAGGGCTCTGCGCACAATTCAAGAACGAATACAGCAATTCCTTAATAAATATTCTGCAAGTAAAATGATCGCGTCTAATTATTAACAATAAAAAATGTACAACACGATTGTTCGCGACACGCACTGAGCTTTCCTCAAAATAATTATTGATGTTTGCAAGATTGAGAGACAGAGAGACAGAGAGAGAGATAGATAGATAGATATAGATAGATATACTTTTTATTCGTCAGAAGACAAAATCTTACAATTTCATGTACATGTAGTTGTATTTATAATTAAAAAATATCAGTCGGTTTAATATAATTGTTATCTTACTTTCACTTATTGCATATTTCTTATTAAAATAATAATTCACTTTATCAGTTCGTCAGTTTATAAAATCTAAATGCAATGAACTAGTCACAGTAAAATATCACATAAAACGCTTCGTCAAAAAAAAATAATAATACATAGAATAAAAAATAAATACAATAGAGATAACATATAAATATAAGAATACATACACATACTTGGCTAAATCTTTGCGTACACTATCACGTCCAAACTTAAAACACACTCATTCATAACACTTTAACAATCACGCTAATAAATACATTCACACCTAATTAACACTAAACATATTTAATAAATAAATAAATAAATTAATAAATAAATACGTCGAATAAATAAATAAACAAGATAAATAATTAAATTAAATAAATAAATAAATAAATTTAAATAAATAAATAAGCTAATTAAATAAATAAATAAGTTTTAATAAATAAATAAATTAAATAAATAAGTTTTAATAAATAAATAAATTAAATAAATAAATAATTTAAATAAATAAAAAGCCTAAATAAATACTCGACTCATTTTTTATCTCTGAACATACTAGAGAGAGAGAGAGAGAGAGAGAGAGAGAGAGAGAGAGAGAGAGAGAGAGAGAGAGAGAGAGAGAGAGAGAAAGACAGAGACACAGAGAGAGAGAAAGAAAGAGAGGGAGAGGGAGAGAGACCTAGTCATATTCTACAGCGGAAAATATGATTTCCTACAATATATGAAATATATTTCTATATATAAGTAACCCATATATTTTCCATACATCCCATTATATTATATAGTTGTTTGTAAATTATATATGATTTACGCCCTCCTCGCCAATCGCAGACAATACTCTCCCCCCTTCGCCCTTCCTCGCTCCTCTTTAAGCCCCTCCTCTTTCTCATCAAAATAAGGTAATATAGTTTCAAAAAATAAGTTATTTTGCATTTTTGACCTCTTTTGCTCTTCTTTGCCCCTCCTCGCTCTTCCATTTCATGCCCTTCTCTAAAATATAGATTTCATAATAATATTTATAAGCTTTTATTCTTTATAAAAGGGGAATAAATGCATTTTATTATACCTATATGTGAACACTTGCTTCATTCCTTCCTATCTTCATTCCTTTTATCAGTATTAACTTTTTCTTCGTTGTTCTAACATTCAATAATTTAAATATTTGTTGATACACTGTGCGTAAATGAGATTTTACGCATTCATTTGAGTGTGTAAACAGTACTTTTCTAAAGTCGCAGATTAGTTTACTCTCGTGTTGTATATAGATCTTTATTGACGACTTAACTGTGTAGCCACTTTATTGATTTGAAGAGTAGGACCTCCGGAAAGAGAAAAAAATAGCTAAAAATTGAAAATAAAGAGATAAAGCATTTGCGGAAAAATGTAGATCCGCGAAATCATATGCTACTTTTGTCCCGCTTTTCAGTTTAACAAAGTGACCATTACGGTTGAGACGGGAGTAAAATCCATTACTCCCGCTTTTGCGGGAATAAAACCCTTCACGTCCGCATTTGTGGGAATAAAATCCATTATTCCTGCTTATCTGTTTTTCTAGCTTATATTTAATTTTTACATTAATATAATCATATTCTACTATTTTTAAATAAAAAAAATAATAAATTACATAACTTACTAATTTATACAAAATAAAATTTATTGACTTGATGTATTTGACATTTTAAACATAATATTTAATTTTTATATAAAATTCGTTTCGTATTGATAGTGGATGGGTGGGTCCCACTTTTCAAGTCAACACAATGGCTACAGTCAAATCGTGAATAAAGTTCTATATGCAACACGGCAGTAAAATCGATTAACCCCTCGGGTGATTACTATCCTATCTTCGTTCGGGCAGTAAATCCACCCGCAGCGATAATTTACGACTTTACTCCCTTGTTACATAATGTACAACATTTACCTCATCGTTTTCAGAATATCGTAAAACAGAAAATTCGTTGTAAAACAAAAAAAGAACGAAAAAAATAAGCCGTACATGACAAAAGTGACCGCGCCGTTCTCAAGATATAAGCGATCAAAAAATAATTTTAAAAATACATAACTAAAAATATTTTGAAAAATAAAAGTCCTCATAATCTGGGCAAAGAACTCAGCCAACTCTAGAAATTTTCAATAGGAATAATGCTGATTTACTCAAGTTATCGTACAATATAGAAAATCAACATTTTTTACAAAATTATTTTTTTCTCGGTATCAGAAAAGTATTAAGTCTCAAAAATGTTACTATAACCATTTTTCAATAAATACGGTCATATATGCCCATATATGGAAAACATATACAGCATACATGGGCATATATGACTATATAAGATCATATATAAACATATATGGCCATATATAGCCATATATGGTTATGTATGGAATTGCATTTGCAACTTAGTATGCATCCATATATATTCATCTATAAGCATATATAATTATATATGGACATATTTCATTTATATACGGAGTTTTATTTGTACGTTAACGTGAAATGTGCCTCTATATGGTCATATATGGATGAATAAAATTAATTTTCTATTTAAAAAAATATTAAATAAAAATAAAAATATCAAAGCTTAGTCCGTCAGTTGGAGTGTTATCATCCGCATGCTACATTTAAAATTGGGCACTATAGAGCTATCTGCAGTCCAGTTTTTCAAGCCTCATTAGAAAAGCTCAAATCGGAGATACATGTAAGTCATATGATCATATATGGCCATATATAGCCAAAATTCGTATACGGTCATATATGGGGACTTATATATGGTCATATATTAAAAGAAAATTACGTGTGCGTGTATAAAAAATTTAGGGTCGTAAAAGATAGGTCATTTTATGTTCTTTTCAATGCATTATCACGGAACCAATGATATCAATTCTAAGGTATCAAAAAATCCAGAAAACTAAAACTAAAAGATCAAAAAGTGCTAAAATATAAAAAAGCATCGAAAAATAAAAAAAATTATTATTGAGTCGCCTTTCTTTAAGAAAAGTATAGAAAAGGAACCCTGAAATATTAATTTCTATCGTGGATTACTCGAAATATAGAGTGATACAACGCACATACATACACCACATACACACAGGCGCGCGCACACATACGCACATGCGCACGCACACACACATACACACACACACACACACACATACGCACACGCATACACACACACGTACACACACAAACACACACACACACTCACACAGACACACGGAAATCATTTTTTTGAGCCCGTGAGAAAATAACAAAGTACAATATAACCTCAAAAGCGGCAGAATTTATTAGATCAAAGAATTTCATATTGGTCAATTTATAAATTTTGAGGAAGCTATGTGCCAATGAATTGGCAGCGATTTTTTATCATCGATTGCTGTAAAAAAATAAATTATAAAAAATTATAAGCTTGTGATCATCAATTGGATTATCGGTTTAAAAATATCGTAAAATAGAAAAAAAACGTTACAAAACAAAAACGATTCGAGGAATCTTTAATTATTTTTTCTGATTTCGTATGTTTATAAAAAAAAAACAAATAATAATTAGGTCAATTTTTATTTTAAAAATTTTCCGTCATATGTTTCCGAGATATTGCCGTTTAAACAAAAAATGACGTTTTCGTGTATAACAAAAGAAGAGAGCTTATAGAAAATTTAGTTTTCTATTATAACTTGTACAAAGTTTAGTTTATTATTAATATAGTATAAAAGGGTGTCCGATTATAATAAATATTGAAATAAGAATTTTCTTGCTACTCAAAAAATTAAAGGATTTCATACATTAGCTTAAGTTTGCTAACGCCGTAAACAACATCGACGTAATTATTATTTATACGCATTCTATGGTGTTTAAATGTAATTCTTTGACTCCTAAAAAATTCTATTCATGAAATTGAAGTATATTTATATTTTCTCGTTACAATGAACAGTATATAGCGTAATAATGAGCCCGTATAAAACAAGAAAGTACAATATAACCTCAATGACGCCCGAAAAATAGGTTTTCGACTTTAGAGTGCCTTCCTTCCCCTCTCAAAATATGGCACATTTTTTTTAGGTTTTTTACAGTTAACGTATGAAACTACCTTGATTCTAAAATTTCATTAAAAATACACGATTGACTAATTCGTAAGAAATAATGTATTTTCATAATATTTACACAAATATTGTGTAGTTGTCAATTGCACACATGCTTGTGTAAAATTAGTATAAATATTTGTCATTTTAGCAAGTACACACGTATGTGTAAAATTTACACAATTTTTGCGTAAAATATTACACAAAATTATTTACACAGAATCCCTATTTTACACAGAATTATTAAAGGTGTATATGTATGCATAAAGCATGAATAAATCACAATTTACCCTGGCATTTTTATCATAGTAATTCTTCATCAACTTGATCAAAAACCTTCCTATGGAAAATATTTATAATTATGTATAATGATTATCTATTATAGAAAAACCAATTTATGAAACTGTCAGCGATTAAAAAGTATCTTGTGTCAATGATAACAATGTCAATAATAAGCAATGTATGTTTGCCAATCAAGCAATGTACACATCTTATTGTGGGCGAGAAACGGATTGAGTGGACTCGCAGATAGTTGAGTGACCATTCACTTTAGCAACGATTGCATTGATATCTTTCTTGCATTGCGACACACAATAAGGTTGACAAACCGTTCTGCGTAGACAGTTGTAATTTATAATTGACATTATACATCCTCTAATACTCAACAAACTATATACATAGATTATGATTTATAATATAATGAACGAAATATTAATATTATGATAACCAAATTCAATTTCCTAGTTGATCATTCTCAATTATTATAACTTATTGCGAACCCTGCTATTGTTATCAACCGAAAGTAAATCTTCTTTTGTCTATTGCAGAATAGAAACTTTGAGTCGAAAGTGCGTGTTCTAAAGTAGTAAGAAAAAAAAGTAATTGAAATCGTATGAACATTATCGTAATGTACGTATTTACGTAAAAACTAAATATTCTCACGCTCGCGGTATGAAGCTAAATTCTGTTAATTCTCGTATACACATAATGATTTATTATAGTCCATCGAACACAGGGGATCGGTCGAGTTTATCACATTGCCGAATGATCACATTAACCTTCCAGCCCCTCTCATCAAATCACGCAGCTGAAATTACTTCTCTACAACGCAGAAAAAATTCGTTTTGTTTCAGAAGGAGATCACGTAGCAGCGTCTCATCAACGCAAGAGGGTTGACTGTGATAAAGACAAAGGGAAGGGTCACACACTGCGACAAACGTCGTGTACTGTGCTCCGTGCTGTGTCCCGACTGCTCTCTGTCGCCTAGGGGGGTGGCGGAGCGCGGAGGAGGGTGGGGTGGAAAGGGGCAATCTAGCCGAGCAGAAGAAAAAGCTGGTACACACCGGGACGATTCCTCTCCCGCGCATCAGACGGTCTACTAAGATAGATAGATAGAGAGAAAGAAAGAAAGAAAGAAAGAAAGAGAGAGAGAGAGAGAGAGAGAGAGAGAGAGAGAGAGAGAGAGAGAGAGAGAGAGAGAGAGAGAGAGAGAGAGAAAGCACCGATGAACGCGGAAGTTGGAGGCGCTATCGCCTATCTCTCTCGTATGTACAGCGCTGATCGCCGGGCGCGTGACGCGCTCGCTAGCCTCCGGCTACTGCAAGCATCTGGGCACGATAATAGGGGAGGAAAGACGCGCGACGCGGGCGGCAATCCGAGACCAAGGATAGAATAAAGAACAAGAAGAAGACGTGGAAAAAGACGAGAGCCAGCGAGTGGACTCCTTCTCGGCATCCTTAGCTCGAGTTCACGACTCGCTAGTCGTCGGGAGAAGCGACTCCAATTGCCTCCTCGCTACAGCTGGAGCGACATAGCAGTAGTGACGGCAGACTTCCTTGGTCTCTAATTGCGCAAGTTTACGCGAACCTAGCGTGAGAGGCTCGCGAGCGCCTCGCAGCCGCTGGCCAGCATGAGCGCGGGAAGCGAGGATTTGGTCGTCGTCGTCGTCGTCGTCGTTATCGCCATTGCACCGCTAAACGAGCTCAACCTCGCGCGCGACAAAAATAGCCGGTGGTAGAGACTCGGCGTGCCGGAGCTGAGAAGGGCAATGGGTTGAGAGACAGGAAGAGAAAGAAAGAGAGAGAGAGAGAGAGAGAGAGAGAGAGTCGGAAATAAGGGAAGGACAGAGAAGGAACGTATACAAGGGAGCGAAGTCATTCACAGACTTCCGGGATTCGAGCTCCTAGCCCTCAGCGGACTTCCGACTGGCTGTTTATCCTAGCAGGAGAAACGAGGTGGCACGCAGGAAGCCGGAAGACCATTCACGACACTTTCATCGATAGTTTTATGATAGCGTCGTTTAAAGGCAAGCCTGAATATCACACCACTGCACGGCAGTGAAACTGCTTCTTCATCTGTTACTTCCTACTTCCTTCTCTGTCGCTATTTTTCATTTCTGCTTCGAGCATAAATTCTTGAATAAATATCGATTTCTCCATACCCGCTGTGAAAAAGATTAACTACTCCTGCAAATAGAACGTATACGTTTGATTAGTTCTGAAAATATTTTACTCGCTTGGTGTTGCAGTTCAAAATAAATATAGCATGCAGCTTTATCAATTTTTTAACGAATTCTTTTTTATTTTCTCATATATGGCCTCGAATGCAAGCGCTTATATTTCCGAAAAGTAAACTACCATTAAACAATATATTTGTTATTTAAAAAAATTTTAAAATGTGTATTACATTTTTTTAAACACACGAACACTTTTCGCGCGAGAAACAAAGACTGTCATAAAAAGCTTCTCTTTGTGAATCTGTATAGTGAAGTTATTTATTTTACAATTATTGAGCGATTGCAGTTCATATAAATGTATTTAAAGCAGTGAAAAATGGCAATAATGTATTTTTATAAACAATCATTAATTAATATCCAGTAATTCAGTCACACCAGGGTTACCAGAAAAACAAGTGATAATGTGTTTTCATGTCATAATAATAAATCATTATAAAGTATAAAGTGGGATATTTAAGGATTTTTTATATATAATCTTTGTTTGTAATTAAATTTAACTTTACTAGTCCCTATCAGCTTTTAGTACTAGGAAATAGGGTAACAAAATTTGATCAAGGTTAAAGAGTTGCAGTGATTGCAATTTATGGTAAAACTGTGGTGTTTTTTTCAAGTTTTTTACAAGTCTCCATTAGCTTTTAGTACTAGGAAATAGGGTAACAAAATTTGATTATGGTTAAGGATTTACAGTGAATGCAATTTATGGTAAGACTCTGGTGTTTTTTCAAGTTTTTTACAAGTCCCTATTAGCTTTTAGTACTAGGAAATAGGGCAACAAAATTTGATTAAGGTCAAGGATTTTGATTGCAATTTATGGTAAAACTCTGGTGATTATTTGCTAATATAGAAAAAAAAATTCATTGAATTTTATTATTATTAGTCTTTATTATTGTAAGAATATTTTAAAACCGATCAGACGTGAATACTCGATGTTTTAATAAAGTCATACGCATTCAAGTACAACAATTTATGGATAGTATACAAAATTGAAACTGTTAACGTGCTTTTCTAGAAAATAATTTTTCTAACTTTAAAAAGTGGCTTGCACATGAGATTTTCATGAATCTTTTTGAAACTTTCAAAAAATATACCTTAGAATATGTAGAACATGAACTGTTAATTACAATTGAATTTTTTCATCTAATCTCATTTTGTCCATCAGTCATTATTAAAGAAAACGTGATTTTTTAAGCATATTCATAAATAAAATGAAAACTAGTTTGTTTTAAGGAAGTAGAAGACAATTTTTTAAATTCTGTCAATAGTTTCTTTTGTTGGACTAACAAGAAAGTGACTCAATTTTTTCAGAGCCTTTTCTACAGTTGCTATGCGCAAGTGACATTTAGAAAACTGATCGTTATTGTTTAGAAAATCGAATTTTATCCATAACTCTGATCATAATCGATGTCTTGAGCTAAAAATTGGTATAGAACCTATTAATATCATCCTACACAAGCCTTTAAATTGCTAGCTCAGTAGACTGAACAATAAAGAAGTTTGTCTTTTCACCATAGTCCTTACCTTACGGTGATGTTAAACCCCCTGTTACCGGTAAATACCGAATTAGTATATTGTGTACCATGGGGGAAAAGTAGGCTTTTTTCGCCCGCGTGTGAGGTTTGCAATACGAGTCGAAGGTGAGTGCGTATTGCGAGCTGAAGGCTTTTTAGACTGTAAAATCAGCCTACTAGAGTGTTTAGGCTCACCTAAACATGTGGTATCATCCGGATGATTTTCGAAAATAATATTATCTCAAAACCTTTGAAAAGGTGATAGTTTTTGTCTGAGAATCTGAAAACTCCTAGTTTCGTAGGAGGATTTTGATTAAAACTGTTGTTTTTTGAGAATTCTGAGTTGTGCTAGTCTTCGTATGGAGCGTCGATATGGGCATGAAAAAACGCGTTTTCGTGCAAGTGTGACAGAAGCTACTTTTTTCATTTAATTTTCGATTTTGCTAGTTATTGTTTTTTATTAGGACAACAACGTTCCATAGAAATATTTACTAAAAATTGAAAATTAAATGGAAAAGTGTGTGCTCGCAATTATTGGTGGCGGGTGGGTATAAATCAGACTTAAATGTTACCTACTTTGGGAGACGGTCCTCCACTTTGGGATACTTTCGTTGTATCTTATTTTAATTACCAAAAATATGTTTTACTGTTAGTTCCTAGAATTAAAAAAAATATTACCGTATTATAACAATTATTATAATATTTTATGGGTATATATGCACTGGTAGAGACGTGTATTTATTGCTTATCTTTATTTGTTGCACGAGTGACCCAAATTTAGTGCCAAGCGACGATAAATTTGAATTTAATACAAAAAGTCCAATAATTCATTGTACGAATTATCTAAAAGTCTGAAATTTTGTAAATAGGTTTCTTTTATTATATAAATTTAAATACCCAAACCGCCGCCACTGTACATACCTGGAAAGTTTATAGAGACCAGTAGTGTACTAACCTAGGCGATGTCCCATTCTGAGCAAAACTGGTTATTATATTAGAATATCTTAGTAGATATTTAATTTATTTTCTTTATATGACACGTAAATAACATTTTGAAAGACTTATTTAGTAGTATTCGAGATTTGTCTAAATAAATTTGATAAATATGCAAATGCATTGTAAGTAGCTATCACGGTATCTTAACAACTTGATAATCTCAACCAAGTCATAGTACCATGGTACATGTAAATATATTTTATACGTAGATTTTAAAACAGAATGAAATCTATTATGCTATAACAACAAGAACACGCATTTATAAAAAAATCATTATTTTTTAATATATCAAAATAAAGTACGTTCACAATCACAAAACAAGAGACAAGTTTATCTTCGGATTACTTTGTTTAATAAGAAAATTTAAACATAGCTAGTAAGTAAGTTTGTCTGAAGAAGGCTACGGACTACGTAGCTCTTAACAGCTACTATCATCCTAATGTTGTATATGATAAGGAAACAAGTATCCTTGCAACTAGCATACAATAACCATGAAATCAAATATATAAAGGTACGAAATGTTACTAAAAAATTCAATCAAAAAAGTGCATTTGTTTCTTTTCTAAATGTAATGTCATCCACGTTTTTCAACTTTTTAAAATCTTTTAGCGAATATGAAAGAGCATCCATAAGTGCATCGAATAGACTTCAAACTATTCACACCCGGGTAAAAAAGATTCATATATGACCATATCATATAAGTGGTTCATACATGATCATATATGCTCATATACGAGTTTTGATTACATATATGAACATATTTGGTTATATATGACTATATCCCGGTTAAAAATGAATCACGTATGTTCATATATTTGGACAAACGCATATATGATCTTATATGATACATGAATTTTCGAATAGAATTTTCGTTTTTAGATGATAGATATTATAGATATAGTTGCCTGTTTACATGTATCATGCCGATAATAATACTCAAACTGAAAGACTAAGCTTAATTTAAACAACTCAACTTTCCAAAATATACCTTATTTATTAATTCATTTTTAAATTCTTTATACAATGAAATTGCAGTATTTAAAAAAAATTGAAACTGTTTGAGCCAGAAGAACTCATCGAGTGTACATCCGTACGTACATACATACATATGTACAGACAGACATTTTTTAGAAATCTATTTTTCTGACTCCGAAAACTTGAAAACATCGAAATTTATCAAAATCTCTTATATAAAAAACTTTCATCGCTACAAAGATTCTCTTTGAGATCTCAAGAATATTAACTCAACTCTTACATTCAAATTTTGTCCGAGCTGATACGGAGGGTAGAAAAGTATACATAAAGTCATGCATCCATGATACTTTCTTATTATAACATCTAGATACATCACCCAAATACTCTAAAAACATCTAAACATATTGTCTACAATTTTAAAACAGATTTATACCTGTCGATTTCTTGAAATATATTGAATTATATCTCGATTCCAGAAAAGCTCAAATACGTAATTTTATCTAACCGCTTCTCTCAGAAATGTAAGAAATAGAAGCTACATCCCGGTTTTTCTTAGTTTGAGTGGACGCGGTATTAGCGAATTACAGAAAACTTGGAATGATAATTATGGAAATTGGTCAGTCGATATCTGATCTGATCAATCCCGGTCTAACCACAATTGCCTAATGAACACGTCTTGCTCCAGGCTCACAAACCAGATCAGATAATGGACTTACTAAATTTTTATAACCAAACCCAGATATAATCTTAACCGTACCATAATACTTGTAGCCTTTTGAAATCAGCAATATTACTGCTAACCCAGAATCACAAATTTAAACTCTTTATTTGATAAACTATTTTCCTTATTCCCTTTATAGCAAAACAGAAAATAGACGTGTTTGGAAATAAGGATCAAAAGCACAGTAAAATTGCTACCATGCATTTTATTTATAATAAAATATGGTTACATAATTCTACATTTATACAGTCATAAGATTATTACAAAACAGACGTAAATAAAACTAGATTTATTAAAAAAGTGTTTAAACGTTCGATTGTTAGAAAAGATATTTATAGCCTGTGTACGTACGTTTAATACACTCCTTCGTATAAGGGTCGTAATTTGCATAAGCCTCATCATGTCATAAGTTGCATTTTAAGTATCGATATACGACTACACTATTCTTGATATATGACCCCTACGTGAAAATTCAGCTTTATTAAGGGCAGTTTATAATCTACCAAACTGAAAGTGACCTGAATTGCAAAATTTCTTTAATTTTAATAATACTGACGTAATATCTTGTATACTGATTGTAATATCTTTTGATACTGATAATACGCAAATCATTAAAAAGTTTATAACAACGCGATTATTTACATAGTTTTCGAACAAAATGTATAGAACTTGAACTACTTTACAATGTCACAGATAATTAAGGAAATTTTAGACGATTCTGGCTCCAACAGTTTTCTATCGGTTATAAAAAAACGTATCTTTCTTAGAAGATAATTTCGAACATATTTTAATCAATATCGCATGATCTTAACTTTTTGCTTCAATTTATTGTTTTATAATAGTTTTCAAAGTTTTTCTTTACTTCATCTCTTGCTAATCTTAAAGTTTTTAAACATTCTTTTATAATCATATTAGAAATATAATTTTTGTAATTAATTATTTCAAATGCAGCCTGCACAAAAGAAAAATTTTGGTACCTAATATCGATTTTGATATGAATGTAGATAAAATAATGAGTTCTTAATATAAATTCTAATAAGTATTAATATTATTGCGTACGGTGACATATATATCAGTCATCGCGATACCTACCTATTGGTACTGAAAAAAGGTGAATGAGGAACCGTTTGTTCGAAAATAGGTGACTATAGGGGACAAATTTATAGTAGAAAAAGATAATAAATAAATAAACATTATATTAATCATAAAATTTTATATTACAAAGAACTTTGCTCTTCTACTTTATAAATTTCTATACTTTGGTTCGAAAAATACAATATTGCTTACTAGTTGATTAAATTCAAATACTTTTATGAGATCATATGATATTTGTACACTATTATTTATTCTTTATTTTGCTTTTAATTGGAAGTAATTAAATAAAACGACTTTGAGTAAATTAGTAAACTAATTAAGAATAAATCACAGCACAGTATTTTAGACAACTTTATACTATGAAGGAAGCTATCCCAATTTATCTTCAACGTGCCTTTCTTTTTCTGCACTTTAACTATTGTACGCGTCTTCTTTTATAATATACAATATCCTTATTTCAATTGGCGTTAATTATATTTTTATTATTTTATTTATTATTAATAAATTAAAATAAACCGCTATTATCGGTTCACGCGTTACCTATACTAACCCGAGCCTGGGTTATTACAACGGGCAACTTCTAGCGCCACCTAAATTGTATGGGACACTGTAATCGCAATTATTTTAGGCATTACACAGGTCATCTTTGATAAAAAATATAACATGAGATTTTTTTATGAAAACAGGAGTTTTATTTGTAAAAATAATCATCATATAATGAAAATTGAAAGAAATATTGATATCTAATTTAAACCCTACGATATATACTTGAGTAAATAAATTAAGGCCAGGTTACTCCAAAAAACGTGATTTTTTTCAATAAATTTTATTCATAGTACAAAACATGTTGAGTAATCAATTTTTTTTACATATGAAAGCACATATATTAAATTACTTGAAAAAAAATTTTTTTTTGTTCAAAATGGCGGTTTTGAAAATGGCTGATGAAACTCGTCTGATTAGTAGATGGATGACATCATTTCTTGGAAACGAATTATCTGAAAGCAAAAAACAAAACGGTTTCATGTTCTGTATCGAATTGGCTATGGCCTCAAGCAGAATGAAACATTTTCAATAAAAAAAAACAAAATGGCGAACTTTTGAATTTTTTTACCCTTTTTTTCACTTTTAATTGTTTATAACTTTTTTAAATAATAATGAATATTTCTGGTTCTGCTTGAGGATATAGCCAGACATCTAAAGAGTAAAATGCCGTTTGGTTCATGTCGATAAGTGCAATAGTTTTAAAATGAGAGTGTCATCCATGCGAAAAAACGTGGTTCGGAGAAAAATCAGTTTAAAGTTTTTTCACCTCACTGCGCGTAAAGTGCTGACTGTACGCCCTCTCAGCAGGCCGTACAGTACCGCATGGACTGCCTAGGGAATAAAGTGACTTGCACATGCGCGATGCGCCTTTTTCCGCTCTCGACTGCGTCTCGAGCGGTAAAACAGCGCGTCGCGCGTACACAAGTCACTTTACTTCTAGGCAGAGCATGGGGTACTGTACGGCCTGCTGAGATGCGTACAGTCATTTCTTTACGGGGGTGTGGTGAAAAGTAGTATACGCACCTCTGGAGTACAGTAGGCAAGCATGCACTGTGTGAAATGCCGACCTCGCTTCGCTCGGTCGGCAACGTCACACAGTGCGTACATTGCTCACTTTACTCCCTTGATGCATAATGTACTATTATTCGTGCTACCGAAGGCGTTCGAGCGGCCGGATTTACCGCTTGGCGCGCACCGCTCCCCACTCTTTTATACCTGCTTCTCGGTCTTGCTGACCTTCGGGACTAATTCTATACTATTTCTACGAGTATACAGTAGCAATTTATGAAAAAAAAAATTTCGATTTTTTCAAAATTGTTTAGAGTAAGCTGGCCTTAAGTAGATTAAAAATCAATTTTCAGTAAATATATCTCTGGAATGTTATTGTTCCAATCAAAAACTACAACCTTACTGAGAGATATTTTATTAAAATTGAGAATTATTGACTAAAGTGTTTCCCCGTATTCTCGGTAATAGGGAAGTTTAACATCAATTTAATAGAATAATATATTTATTAAAATTAATAATTTTTATTTTTATTAACTCTTATCAGGTTTTGCAATTTTTCAATTCGGTCAGGACTTGATTCTTAGATTTGTTGACTGCTCTGGTAGAAAATTGACCATCATTCATGGCCTGTTCGCTACCTATTGACCAACTTCCATGGTCAATTTGTAGCCAACAATTACACCATAAGTTGACCATAATATGGGTAAAGATACATTTATAACCTCAAATACATGTATACAAGTTTAAATTCGCACAATTTTTTTCATGGGTATAATCGAATTTACAAAAAAAAATAGTTTACTAATGCGAGATATACAAGCAAAGTTGCAGTATTGCATGCATTCTAAGTTCTAACTCCGATTCTACACATAAAATATATGTCCATGATGCCCAGTATAGGTATAGTTGGGCATTCGCACGCACACTGTGTCGGACACGTAGGTGGTTTGCATGCTAAAAGCATAAGGGCATAAGACATAAGAATATCATTGATTAGTATATCTATATACACAAGAAATAAAAGAAATAAGTTTGTATTCCTTTTATTTGTATTATATATATATATATATATATATATATAGATATACCAATCAATGTTATTCTTATGTCTGTCCTAATTATTTTAGCGTGCAAAAGTCCTTAACTTTCCCAACACACATGCAGACATTTACGTATACACGGTGTGTCGACAGCCGGGAGTACCTTACCTTTTTGAAACATTTTAAGAAAAACGTAGTTTGCTTTGTGAGCAGTTTATCAGATTTAACTTAAAAAGTTGAGCAGGATTGCTGAGTAAAATTTTCCCAATAAAGTAAAGAAAATTTGAGTTAACTACTAAAGCAATCTTTACTTACGTCATTGAGCTAGAATAGTTGGACAAGTTCAACACAAATAAATAATCAGTGTTTGTTCCAATTTATGTATTTATTTGGTAATTAATATATATTTATTAATGCAAACGATTAAATTAAACCAAAATTTATCATACATATCTTAAAATAAATAAAAGAGAAAATATTTGTAGTTGGGTTTGAATATTTTCAATATGTAGGCTCGACATGCCACATGCTAATATAATTTTTTAATTATTTATTCTCTTTTAAGTATCTAATTCGTATTCAATTATTTCAGATTCATTAAACTTTATTTATAAATAATTATATAAATTACACCACCATTTGGCCATAAACCGTCGGCCATAAGCTAGGTTGTTGACCATAACATGTACTATAAATTGACCACACGCCATAAAATTAGGCATTATATGGCAAGTAGTTGGTCAATGTTTCTACCAGGGTGCCGATTTCTTGAACGATTACCTTAACCCTTTCAGTCACAGAAGCCGATATATCGGCTCCCTATTGTTTTTAGTCACAAAATTTGATTTCTATTGTTATCGCAGTACAAATATACGTTTTCTATGTATTTTTGATCGTAGAATACGAATCTGATATCAATAATTTTATAAATATAAAAACAACCCTTCAAATGGGGTGAAAACCACCCTTTTAGTCATGAAATTGAATTCGTTTGGTTATGAAAGTAAAAAAACCCCCTCCTCATTAGAACACGGGCTTGGGACCGTCTGTGGCAGAGTTATGTTTTTTTCTTTTTTTTTTGTTTTTCTTTTTTTCTTTTTTTCTTTTTTTTTTCTTTTTCTCTTTTTTTCTTTTTTTCTTTTTTATTTTTTTTTTCGTTTTTTTTTATTTTTTTTTTATAATTTTTTTGACACTTGATTTGGATTCTTCGTTCAAAAATACATTGGAAACATATATTTGCACTTCCATAACCAAATGAATTGAATTGCGTGACTGAAAGGGTTAAGTGACAATTTTCTGCTATCGTAAATAGTAAAATCAGAAGCCATGACCCTTGAATCTAGCTGACCCATAGATATTAATTTTTATTTTACAATAATTAAATGTTATTTAGATAATTAAGTCGAGAATTACAAACCCAATTAACCTAGGAAAGCAGCAACATTCTTAATAGCACTTGCTTTGTATCAAAAATAAATGTTCAAATAATAAATTCGTAAATGATAACTATCTCAGGGAAATTCCAGATCAACAAGATTTTATGACCTAAATAAAATACGTTCTTTTACATGAAAGGGTAATTAGTTATACTGGAAACTAAGCCTAAGGCACAATAATCGACTACCGCTCTGTAATCGATACACCTACCCTACCCAAGAAATAAGCAGTCAAAAATTAAAAAAAAAATAACCTCAAATATCTTGAAAAATAAAAGTTCTCATGATCTGGAAAAAAAATTAGCCAAGAGATAGTAAAAAGCTACCTTTTTGGGAAATTTCAGAAGGAATAATGCTGTTTTACTCAAGTTATCATTTACCATAGAAAATCGATTAATTTCAAAATGATTTTTTTCTTCACGTATAGAAACACACACACACACACGCACACACACACACACACACACAAACACACACAAACACACACACACACACACACACACAAACACACACAAACACACATAAACACACACACACACAAACACACACAAACACACACAAACACACACACACACACAAACACACACAAACCACACAAACACACACACACACACACACACACACACACACGCACGCACGGACATTTTCTAAAAATAGTGTATTGTGATTCCTTATGTCGTTGCTTTTACTATCACAAAGCTTCCTCTTTGAGAAAGCAATTTAGATAAAAATAAGTAAATAATACATAAAACAGATGAATAAAGTATTCCTATCTGTAATATAGTTTTGACATTTTGATGTAAGAGTATTTAGGAGTGTGGATTTAGCACCACTTTAAAATATAACTTATTATAATATAACTTTTATTTACGGAGCAGTCGAAAGACGAATAATGTTGAATCCAAAGGAAGTGCTATTAAGTTTGTTTTGATTTTATGGAATATTATCATTTACTTATTACAAATGTTTTTTTAGATAAAAGGAAGAATATTATAAAAAGAGTAGTACTAATTATACAGTCTTGCTTAGGTTATTTTGTAACTAAAATATTATTACATAAAAATAATCATTTTTTACGTTTTAATGTTATAACTGATTTTATGCCCATCTGAACGAAAATGGCCACTCTTTTCCCTGAAAAGCGAAACCAAAATTACACTTTTTTCCCGCAACTGCGGGAAAAAGATAATTTATTTCCCTAGGGAACAAAATGACTTCACTAGAAAATAGTAAACATTCCTTTATTTCATCAAGTTCTACCAATAACCCTGATTTTCGATTGTCTTTTAACAGTCCATTAGTCCCGCTTTCCAAGTCAAAAAGTGGCCACAGTTGAGATGAGCATAAAGTACTATATGTAACTCGAGAAAAAAGTCGATTTTTCCCTCTGAAAAAATTTTCGACTTTTTGCCCTTGTTACATAATGTACTATTAATTAAAGTTAACAGATATATAGAATGCTGAACTCTTAAAAGTAAATGAAATCTCCCCGAAGGACCTTTACAAACGTATAAAATAGGCAAAGTACGATATATATTGTGTTATCAATTAACAGATAAAAAGTATATTTACTTTTTAAATACGAATTAAAATAATTATAAATCCGATTTAAATTAACAAAATAACTTAATGACTCTGAAATCTAATATTGATTATCAAATGATTACATTGGTTTGTTGTACATAATCTATATTAACAAAATTTATATTATATATAACTTCTTTAATCATGCTAATTATTACTCTTTACATACTTCGGCGGCACATACTCATAAAGTGATAGAAATAAAAGTATTTATATACAAGTCGTAAGATACTGAACATTCAGTAAAGTACGTACTAATAATTATTAATTATATTTATAAATTGTAGAAGCAAAATATTGAAACGTTAGATTCGGATTCAAAATTTGTATTTGCTTACCTCTTAAATGATCTTAAACATATTCATAGGGTTGAGAATATATTAAAAAAGCTTAAACCACTTTTAATAAACTTATTTAATTTTTTATAATAATTTTTAATTAACATTTTAAGCAAGAATCTAATTGTACTTTCTTCATATGAAGCGCCAAACTAGATGTTACCGAGAAAAACTTCCGGGTATTCGTGATAACTTTTAATATTACAGTAAAAACTTTGAAAATATTAATATAGTTACCACAAAAATGCTTCGATACATTTTAGAATATATTACAAGCACGCAGCTAATTAATTTCTAAGAATTAAAGATGGAACAACCTTTCATTGCTTTTAATATATTATTTCAGAAACTTCGAGTTGGTAATAATTTTAAGATACTTTGCGAATTTGTCACTATTCCCCGTTCTTCATACGCGATTAATGCTTTAGAGAGTCGTGACTTTTAAATTTTAAAGATCCTTAAAACATGTTTTACGGCTAATAAATTTGCTTTAAAATCACTCTGCAATATATTAAAAAGTGAACGCAACCCAAAAAAAAGTAACGTCAATAGCAGCTCGTTTATTAGTATTGCAAAAATACTACAACAGTCCAGTACTTATACATAACTCTAAAAAGTAAAAGTTTATAAAAAGCAACGACCGTGCTCTTCCATACCCATGCGGTTTCCGCGAACTCCACTTCAGTAAACCTCCTCAATCCAAGACTTTCCAAATGTACATTCTCTCTCGAGCGCAAGCACCGAGTCAAAAGGACTCGGCTTTTCCGAGAACACCGTGCAAAACAGTGTCGAAAGTAAGGGCACACGTACGTGTAACAAAGATTTTTCTTTCTGTTTACTCCACAGCTCGCTGCAGAGGCAAAATGACAGATAGTCTGTCCTTCTCTCTCTCGGGAAATGAAGACTCGAGTCAGTGATTTGAAATTGAAATAGCGCGGTGCGACGCTATGTCGCAAGCTCGTCGCAGCAACGGCAGCGGTAGCAGCATCATCTCGTGCAGGTAGTAAAAGGCGCCCGTAAAGACCGCAATTGCGCCGAGGCTGAAAAATTCCGGCTGGCACCAAGCGAGACACAGAGCTCCGCCGTATTTACGCGACCGCACGAAAAGAAAAGCAGGCAAAAAGGAGAAAGCCTGCAGGAGAGAGGCGAGAGACAGAGAGCGAGAACCAGGGTAAAATGGCGTACACGACGGCGGGCCTGCCGGAGGAGCTGCTGACGCTCGGACCGGGCAACGCCACCAGCAGCGGCATCGACTGCGGCAATGCGACGACCTGTGTCGAGGAGAACTACACGCCGTATGGCGACCGGCCCGAGACTTACATTATGCCCATAGTCTTCGCCTGCATACTTGTTGTCGGCGTCATGGGTAACGGCCTCCTCATGATTACGATATGCCGGCACGCCAACATGCGCAACGTTCCCAACACTTACGTGCTCTCGCTGGCCATCGGCGACCTACTGGTGAGTACTCACTGTGATCACTGCGTGTCAATATGCATAGTACATACTGCACCCCCACAACAAGACTATGACAACGCAAAATTCTATACTTTTGTAAAACCAAGCAAGCGACGTAAACATTTTTCCATGATTTTTATTATTCTATTAGTTTCTTCGCCAATTTTCTTTTTCTTCCAATAACTTAACCTTTTTTTTACCTATTTTGTTTCTTAACCCTTTTAACCAATCTTTAAAATGCATGATGGGCTTTTATTTTCATAATAAGCTATTTTCTGTAAACAAAAATAGAGGAAGAAAATGTTGAGCTGTCTTGTTCTGGAGGTGCGTTATTATATATATACCAGACGCGTAGCATATAGAAATAAATGCTGCAGTTCGCAATGCGCGCCCTAAGCTTTTACCGGAACTTTTACGAGAGCGCACGTTTTCCCAGCGTGTGGTTTATAGACGCACGCATGACCATGGGCGACGGGAGCGGCTCCCGCGTACAAGCTCCTCTTCTTGCTTCGCGCTTTCCCCTCTCGACCCCGACGAACGAAAAAATAATAGTCCATCGGCAATTTTACCCCTTTCAGCCGTACGAAGTCGTAAACATATTTTCGAGTGTATAGCGCCACAGCCTTCTTTTTTCATCGAGCTCAGCTGAACTTCAGTCTTTTGCGAGCCATAAATCTTTATTATATATACCTACTGGATATTAAAGGAAACTTCGGATCTTGTATATAATATACAGATGACATAGGAGTGTCACTCAGGTATTGGATAACGGGCAGTATATTTTGTTCATAATAATTTAGTTTCTTATGGGATTAGATTACTGGTACGTTCAAATTGTAATTTATGCTTCGACCTTTTCGTTATATTAATTTGCAGGGTGTCAATTATTATTTCATATCACGCTATTGTAATTCTTAATCTCGATACAACCTCATAATAAGTAAATTTAATTAAAAATATCCTTCATCTATTATACTAATTTCCTTTAATCTTTTTGTTAACGTCGATGAGAGACCTTTTATAAGCAAATCCTTGAATTGAGATTACTGCGGTTCGAACACTACACTGAGACAATTTTTGTTGTAGTATTGGAAAAACCCAATTAGGTTTTTTCACCTCTGACGTCACACCAATCAAACGGCGAAAAAGCTGGGGGTACAACCACGTGTTGCCAGGTTACCAGCAATGGCAATGAAACTTCGAGAAAGCTGGAGGTATTACAAAAATTACTTCAGACGTGAAAATACATTATAAATAAATTGTAAACTTTCTTATTTAAAATGTTCTTAAAATTTAATATAATTAAAATGTAAAATATTAGAGAAATACATATTATATTATACTATCATATTCTTTTCAGTAGTTCATAATTATCTTTTCATTCTTTTATTCAAGGGGATTAAATTTTTATTTTTTTATTCAATGTCGAGACATTATATTTACATTTCAATTTTTGTTTAATATTTTGGAAACTTATTTTTATTTATCTATATATTTCTCAAATTTTAACTTTATTTAAAAAGGTGTATTATTGTATTACGTTACAGGAAAACATTCATAAAGTACGTAATTATGACAAGAAAACTTTTAGCTTTAAAATTAAATCCTTATGGTATTTAACATGGGGAAATTTATTTTTACCACGGAGGTGGCATTGCCACGGAGGTGATACATTGTATTTAAACTGTTTTTATTTAACAACATAATTATGCCATCATTTTTCCACTCATATTTACTTCTAATATAGCAAGAGCTAATACAAAACATACTTTTCGAACGGTAAAGTTTTGAACTAACAGCAGATTTGAATACCACGGAAGTGACTGAAAAATTCGTACCTTCCTTATTCTCATAAAGAATAGTCTCAATCCCAAAAATGATTGAACTGTCCGCGTCTGGAACTGTTCTGATTTTCTCTTCATATGTCCCTAATTTGAAATAACGACGCTAGGTGGTGCTATATATCAAAGTTTAAAATGTATTCGTTAAATTTCGAAAAAATTTGAATTTTTGGAAAATCGAAGGACAAAATACTAATATGCATAAAATGTATATTTTGATATATTAGACTGTCGTTCAGGTTTTATATTGTAGTTATATACCCATAGTTTGAAAGTATAATGATTAAAATAATAATTATTTATATGTATACAGAAACTAATACTTTATTATAAATTGTACAGAAAGGACATGCCACGGAGGTAACATTTTAGTCATAATTTATTAATTTACTAAGGCATACAAACTTTTTTGTGCTCAACCTAGTATTTAAATATAGTAGATAGGGGAGAACGGAGTCAAACCGATCACTTAATTATGAGAAATATTAAATTTATTGAATGGTGAATATATTTTTATATTCTTTAAAATGTATCTTTCAACTTAATAAATGCTACAAACCAAACATACAAAACAGTTCTATAAAGATATTCATAATTTAGTGGAATAAGGAGGGTTTAAGTGCGAGACACAAGAAAATAACATTTAAACTTTCAAATTCAAAATTTTTTATTTGCCTAATGATATTTATTATTTTTTAAATGAATTTTGAAATTTTTTAGTGAAATGGGGTCATTTCGATTTGTGTGGAATTAAATGGCGGAAGCTCAAAAAGAGATATTAGGATTGCCGTATATTTTCATGAGGCGATGAAACGTTTATAATTGCTCTTTCTTGACTTTGCTAGTGCAAAGTAGTGTCTTGTATATTAAAATATAACATTACGAGCATGGAAAATATAAATTTTCGGGAAATGTAACTTTATTTTACGTTTTGTCTAACTGATCGGAAGTGACCCGCCTTGTACGATTAACGTTGAAAATACGATTTTTTATTCAAAAAGAAAGTCTATCTATCTGTCTGTTACTGTCAGTTAAAACTATTAAAATTGAAAAGATAAAGGTTGAAACTTATTCTTAAGCCTATAAAAAGCAAAGAAATGCTAATATTTTTCTATTTATAACAATTAATCGTCCGCATAGCGGGTACATTTTTTAAATTTCGAATCCTAAATTTAACGATGCCCACGATACATATAGGGAACGGACCCCTAAGAATAACCTATAAAACTTATACCATCGTTTACAGCATTAAAAACTATGAAAATAAAAAAGTAAGCTTCGGAGACTCATGGAAACTTGAACATTAAAGTTTTCAACCCCTAAACTCGATACCTAATATCTATACTGGGAACAACAAGTTTTACGTTGGTAAAGAGATAATTTTTCTACCAACAGGTAATTACGAGTTTGAGGATATAGAGAACTATCTCAGTGAAAGTCTTTCTTTGAAGGGTATATCCATCAGTTTGAAACCCAATAACAATACTCTTCGCAGTGTAATAAAGTGCAGTCACACGATTGATTTTCAACCCCAAGATTCCATCGGGCAATTATTAGGCTTCACCCAACGCCTTCTTCCACCCAATATCACTCACAGTTCTGATCTATCTATGTCCATTCTCAAGGTAAATAAATTCAAAGAGATTCCTATTATTTTCTAAATTAATTTTAATAATACATACATAACATAGAGATTTTAATTCACCCTTCACCCATTAGCGCCAAGGTATTCGAAATTACTTTTTCACTTTTGAGCGTATTTTAATCAACTTATTGTTGATCAATTTGTTTAAAACTTTGTATATAAAAGTTTCTGGGATCGCTCTTTACGATTTTGTAACTTAAATTATGTTAAAACAAAATAAAACATTCAAAATGGCAGATTTATTAAAACATCTTTTGTGAAAATAAAAAAAACCGCTGCCAATTCATTGGTACTTAGCTTCCTCAAACTAAATTAATTGTTCTAATATAAAAAATTTTATTCTAATAAATTAATTTTAAATTGCTATATCTCTTTTTAATTAGAATCTCAAAAAATGTGTGCTGATTTATCATTGATGGTTTATCAAAAGATAATTTTTTATTAAAAGTACTTACACATTTAGTTTAAATTACATTTTTCTACGTCTCCTTAGAGATACTGTTGTAGGCACGTTGGGTTTATAATTATTAAAAATTCCCGTTTTTGAAGAGGAAGCTTTCTGTTTTTTTGTTTCATTACGATTGAAAATTTACGACTTTTACAAGTAATTCTGCTTTGTCTACTTTTAATAAAAGAAATTTAATTAAGACCTAAACATAATGAGTGTGTATCTTGCATCACCTGCAGTGGTAACTTACATTATGTTAAGATAACCCTAATAATTTTTGTTAACTATATTTTACATTGTAATGAATAATATAGAATATTATATTTGATAAATTTAGCACGTACATATTAAATATGACAGTTGGTGAGATCAAATCACAAAAGCTAGTCGATTAATTTATATGAAAGTGAATTAAAGTTATTTTTTATAGATTTTTATATAATAAATTATTAACAAACTGAGTAACAACGTTTCATAAAAGTCATAATACTGTGACTTTATTTTGTATATTTTGGTATTATTACTGAAAAATGTCTATTTAATCACTCTTGAAATAATATAAACTTAAAAATGAAAAAACAGGTTAGTTTTTCGTCGATGTCTATGGGTAAAGTATGTACGCTAAAGTAGATTGAGATTTCACTCTACTTAAAAGTGAAAGATTTCCAATCCAATTGTTAGAGTTAAAAGTCCACTCTAATTAGAGTAATATATTTCCCTCATTCTTCAAGTGGAATTTTACTCCGAATAAGTGAAATTTTACTTCAGCGGTTTAAGCGTGTAATTAAATCGTTCATGCGTATCATTTTTACCCAGATTAATAAGAAATAAAACATAAAGAATACTAATATACATTATTTCATTAATTTATATTATTTCATTAATTAATTCTATTATTATTTCATTAATTTCATTAATTAATATCTTCAATTCCCGATAATTTTTTCTTCGAATTGTTCGTCGGGAAAAGATCTCTGACTACGCATTGTGCTATGATGCAGGACGAATGGTCCCATATAGCCTCCTCAATAGTGCTCGAGACACTAGTAAACGGGTGATGGGTTTCGCTCGACCGACATCGTACAACACAACACAACAAACAAGTATATAAAATACAAATGTAAAATACAAAATCACATATGCATTGTGACATATCGGAGTCTCAAATAAGGTGGGACACATGGCCATTAAAAACAAAGAAAAAGAGAATTAATCAATCATATTATTTCTGAAATACAAAAATAATTTACCTTATCGATTTCAGAATATTGTAAAATATCGTAAAATAAAGAAATCGTTGTAAAGCAAAAACGGATCGATGAATCTCAAAATTTCTTTTCAGTTCAGAATCTTCACTGAAGCACGAAAAAAATGAGTCCTGATATACGGAAAATGAGCGCGCCGTTTTCGAGCCATAAACGATAAACGATCGATAAACGATAACAAAATTAAAGACAAAACATAACCTCAAATTACTCTGAATGTAAAGGTTGTCACAATCTACGATTCTAGTAGTCTCAAAAGATAGTAAAAAACTACCATTCTGGAAATTTTCAGATGGAATAATGACGTTTTGCTTAAGCTATCGTTCGCAAAAGAAAAACGATTTTTTTTACAAAATTATTTTTTTCTCGAAAAAGAAAAGGGTTAAAAGTATTACAGAATATTTCTATCCATATTCCTCAAAAAACTTACATTTTTTCAAAAATTTTCCATGTTATATTTCTTAGATATCACCGTTCAAACAAAACATTCATATACTCTTTAATAAAAAATCTACTATATTCATTGGAACAACAGAAACAGCTACTCTGCGGGCAAATACCCCTCCCAGCATTGGATTAAACTGTTAATTCATAAAATATGTAGATTTATTTTAACATTAAAAACCCAAACATTTTTTGTATTTATCCTGCAAATGTTTGGGTTTTTAATGTTAAAATAAATCTACATATTTTATGAATTAACAGTTAATTCAATGCTGGGAGGGGTATTTGCCCGCAGAGTAGTTGTTTCTGTTGTTCTAATAAATATTGTAGATTTTTTGTTAAAGAGTGTATGAGACACTCTAAAAATCTCGTCTACAATTTGCTGTTAGAAGCAATCATCGAAATTTTATCAAAGATAGACGTTCAAATCATTTTCAAGAAACGAGTGTTCGTATTAACATCATACAAACATTCCAATCAGTAATAAATAATCTTTTAGAGATATAACTTTAGAAAAATATATTATAATATTACGTCGAAATTGAATAATAATAAGTGATTGTATATAACAGTGCACGGGCCATGTGTTTCTTTTAGTCTTTCGTAAATACAACATTGTCAAAAGTTATATCTCTAAAAGATTATTTTTTACTTCTTAGTACGATTTATTTTTAAGAAAAACGAGTTTTTAAAAGAATTCTTTTTATTTTATACTTTTTAGTCATAATCTAATAAAATTATTATGAAATCTTTCCTAAGTTATATCAGTAGCTTGATTAAAAATTTGAATAATAATAGTATATATTTGTAAAAGACAAAACAAATTTTTATATTAATCTTTTATTGTATAACAATGTAATAAAAAATTAATTGTTTTAGACTTACAAATTTATTTGTTACATTATTATATTGTTTTTGTAAACCAACAATTTAAACAAAATTTATTAAAGTGCTATCAATAAATAAATTTCTTTATTAATTACGTATATATGTGTGTATATACATATATAGGTCAATTTCTTCATTTTTTCACCCCCGCAACCTTAATTCAACCCTTAAAATAGTGGATGATGACAAAAGTATTGTCAAAGCCGTATTCAATGATCCCGAAAACCCTCTATAAATATTTTCATCAATTTTTCATTTTTTCACCACCGCAACATTAATTTCACCCTTAAAATAGGGGATGATGACAAAATGGTTGTTTAACAATGAAATATTGTATTGTTACCCAACTTATACCACACTGCAAAATTTAATTCTCATACACCGTCTAAAGATTGTTAAAATCAGGTTGCAAGTTTCCACCACATGAAAAAAGAAAGAAAAATGAAACATGTCAAGTTAAAGAAAAGCATGTAAAAAGTGTATTGATTTATTGAAAATCCGATTTCGTAAGGCAATACTTTTTATTTCTTATTGAATATCAACTATGTTAGGGATATTTGGTTGTACTTTAAGGAAAATTTCGATTGAAAGTTTAAATATAAGATAACAATGTTAAATTTACGGCTGAAATATGGAAAAACTGACAAATTGGGACTTTGCATGATTTTCAAAAATGCAGAAATGACTTAGAAAATGGGTCTTTATTGGCAGTAAAGTATTTTTTAGAATTTCACCAACTCGAATTTATTGAAAGAAATCAATATTTATGTATTCGAACGATTCCTATTACCCAGTCGATTTGTGACGTCACGATGGTATAATTTTGGAAAATTAGTACGGGAAAATGAATAATCGATCCAATATCTCAAGGAAAATATTTATAATCAAAATAATGCGGTGCAAATCCTTTATAATTTTCGACCAGGAACCCAGTGGTGATATTTTATTTTGGGCCCAATATATTTTTAATTTAGTGATAATCAGTATACAGGGGTTTTTCGGGACGCTGATTATGAATATGAAATCAAAATTTAAAAATTCAAAAAGGCAGATCAAGTATGGCGGTGATAAAGTAAAAAAATTACTGCTTTCTCGTAAAAATCAATATCCGGGAGTTTTCCGACCGCTGATTGCGAATCCGATGTAAAAAATTCTAAATATAAAATGGTCGATCCAATACGGCGGACAAAAATTAAAAAATTACTATTTTGGGGTGAAAAAGAGTATTGGCCATATTGGATCGGCCATTTTAAGTTTTTAAATTCTGACATTGAATTCGTAATCAGCGACCCTAAAAACCCGTATTTATCGACCAGAGAAACTACGGAGTACGATAATTCAGAAATATTTGCTGGAATATACACATTTGATCAACCTTTGCCTTTAAACTGCAAAATTTGTCAGTTATTCCAAATTTCAGCTGTAAATTTAACAACGCTATATTTAAAGTACAACCAAACCCGCCTAGCATAGTTAATTTTTATTAAGAAATAACGAGTATTTTCTTAGAAATTGGGATTTTCAAACAAACATACACTTTTTTCCACAAAAATTGTTTTGTAAAATCCGTTATTTCGAATGTTTTCTTTTGTTCTTACATAATTTAAGATGCAAAATGGCAAACAGAGACCCTAAAAACCCTTATATACAAAGTTCTTAATAAATTGATCAACAATAAGTTGATTAAAGATACACTAAGGAATGAAAAAGTCGTTTCGAACGCCTCGGCACTAATGGGTCAATTGCGTGAGTGAGAGGTTTAAGAGAAACAAGTAAAAACACGTATACTTACAATAAATAGTATTTCTTTTCCCCGTTTATACTAACTATACGAACCTCTCTCCGAAGTATAAAACTAGACTAAGCCACGATTCCGAGCACAAAATCGAGAACGTGCGTAGTATTAACTGAATATCTACCAGAATTTTATTAAAAAAATTTTTTTTTTAATTTGTAATGTTCCTATCTAGGCAATTACATAGATTAGCAGTTTAAAATACATACGTTATTAATGAAAATTAAAATGTAAATATATGCACG
Source organism: Gastracanthus pulcherrimus (assembly GCA_949152435.1). NCBI lineage: Eukaryota > Metazoa > Arthropoda > Insecta > Hymenoptera > Pteromalidae > Gastracanthus > Gastracanthus pulcherrimus. Next base: position 41,465,626 of record OX424573.1, on the reverse strand, counting down.
CTTTTTATCAGAACGCAAAAAATCAATCCAATTTAATAAAATCCCCACGTTCAGTCGGTATAAATAACAATTTTAGAGGCGATACCTCCGCGTTTGCCTTAATTGCGGCCAATAGCGCGACTGCGATATCCGCTCGGGCTACTCCGTGCGCAGAGTGCAAAAAAAGTCCGCGTCCTGCAGGCTCTCGCGCATATATATTCTCATCGGACGCGCGCGCCGTAATTGGTTCGAAATTAGTACATAGGATATATAGGGTGCACCGACGCCGAAGCGCACCAGGACAAGTTCTCTAAAGCTTGTTACACGCTCGAACAACTTGTCAATGAAATCCCCAGAGACTCGTCGTCGTCACCGCAACCGCTACTGCTACTGCAACTGCTGCTATTACTCCTGTTTTTGTTTTCTACGAGCCCCGCGTAAAGACAATGCAACGTCGATCGCTAAGCCCTGTTCCTATATATAGTCGTTTATTCCTCTGATATACAGGTGATACTGACATGCGTGCCGTTCACATTCACCGTCTACGTGCTGGACTCGTGGCCTTTCGGCCTGATGCTTTGCAAAGTATCCGAATGCGCCAAGGACATCTCGATTGGCGTTTCGGTATTCACGCTTACCGCCCTTTCGGCCGATCGTTTCTTCGCCATCGTCGATCCCATGAGGAAGCTGCATGCCACAGGTAAGTAATGGTGCAGATCGGATAATCTCTTTTGGACTGTATTAAAAGAGATGAAAAATTGTGCGAATTTTACTTATTCCAAAGCTTTGTTAATCTAGAATAAAGCATAAATATTCAATATATGTATGAATTAAAATTTTCTTGTACAATAAATATTATTAATAATCGTCAAGTAATTATGCATCATCCGAAAAGAATGCAGATGGATTAGGGTCTTTGCAGACCTCTAGACATTACACAGTTAACTAGAAAAATAACTTTTATCCGGTTCAAAAAATCACATTTTATGTTTGTGTTTTGAATACTTTTGCATCAAACCCCACCAAACTTTTTTCTCTCGATAATATAGCATCTAAAGTAAAATATCCTGCTGCACGGAGTCGAAAAAGAATATATTCATTGTGTGCAAAGTGAAGATAATAGTATAGATAAAACTCATATTACCAATAAAAATACCGATAAAAATTAAAATGAATCTTATCTTAAGGAATAGTTTATCGAAATCTTGAAGAAAAATAAGGTATAAAGAAGTTTTTATAAAGATCTGCTTATGTTATTGCTTTGAATAAGGGGGACTCTAAACTTTTCGCCACTACTGTAGGTTTCTCTAAGTCAAAATTTCAAAAAACGAAATAGTACACCAAATACAACGATTCTCTTGCGACAAAATAATGTATTTCAAACTATTTCTCTTGCCAATGAAAAGCAAATAAACCAAAAATGTGTATATATCGGTTTTTGGTTTTCGGTCATAGATTCACAATCAGAAGTCTAAAGTTAAAAAATCTGCGTAGCCAATATCACAGTTCTGTTGCCTCGAAAGGCTGGCTAAGATGTTAAAAAGTGGTCGATACTTTCCCCCTGTGTGGAAAATAAATTTCAAGTGATATCTGATAGATTTTTAGACGTAGAATCACGTGGTTTAGAACTTATAAAACAGAAACATGTTTGGGCCATATGGAATCAAAACACACTATTGCTTAGAAAATGTCCGTATGGATATGTGTGCGGCGCTGTATGTGTGTGTGCATGCGTTTGTGTATGTGTGTGTGTTTATGTGTGAATATGTGTGTGTGTATCCCTCTATACCGCGAGTAATCCTCGGTCAAATTTAATATTTTATGGCTCATGTTTTTTCGTTTCTGACGCAAGAAGGCTGCTGTCAAATAATATTTTGGATTGGTCGATACTTTTTTGTGTTTTAAGCGATTTTTCGATTTTTGGGTTCTAGTTTTTTAGGTTTTTTAATCTTGATTCATCGATTCGGTATTGTTATATAACAATCTTTAATTTTATGATTTCTTTTTTAAAAAATTTTTTGATAGCTTATTTCTTGGATATTACGCGGTAATATTTGACCAATCAAAGCTAATTTTTTACATTTTTTTATGAAAACTTTAAATCAAAAAGTATTTTTATGAATTTTTGATTCGTTTTTCTTTTATATCGATTATTCATTTTCATGATTTTTTATTTAACAAGTTTTTGATCACTTATTTCTTTGGTATCACGCGGTAATTTTTGACTAATCAGAATTATTTATTTTTCTTTTTTTGATGAAAATTTGAAATTAAAAAGAGTTTTTAAGATTTATTGATTCGTGTTTGTTTAATAAAGTTTTTCTTACTTTTATGATATTCATTGTTTTTCGAAAATTTTTGATAGCCTCTACTTTGATATCACATGGCCATTGTCAGTCAAGCATAGCTCATTTTTTAAATGACGATTTAAAATCAATAATAACTTTTAAGATGTACCGATTCCTTTTTTTATAGTATTCTTATTTGAGTAAATAAATTCGTTGTTCGTAAACTCAAATATAATTACAAAATTACAAAAAAAAATTATTTGTAAAACGAGTATGCATTTTTTATATGCATAAAAGAAATTTAATCAATAATTTTAAAGTGTTGCAAAATTTATTGTCAATTGAAAATTTGTTACTTGATGCAAGATATTTTAAATCTTTATACAATTTAAATACTTTTTCATAATCTATGCTACACTTTCGTATACGTTTAAATGAGATTTTAAAAATTTAAATCTATGTTTCTCGACATTTAACAAAAATGAACTTGTCGTTTTAACTTTTAACACCGAATTAAATACAGCAAATAATTTTTTATTAGAACATTTAATAAGGTTGGAGGAAGCTAAGTGTCAATGAATTGGCAGCGGTTTTTTTAATTATCAAACAAAATAGCGGCGCACTAGCACGCAAAGAGAGTTGTCTGGTTTTGAAGGTGCTCTATGCTTGGCAGTAGAAGAATATTGTACATGTCCACCTAGGGCAAAAATAAGAATTTTGTTATTATCTACATTATTTTTACTAGAAAAGTAACTTCGCACTTTCGAACATATTTAGGTAGCTATCAGTTATAACCCTGGTAGAAAAATATCCGTGAGAACTGCTATCTGGCAATATAGAAGAAACGGCTATTAAACCGTTAATAAGGTCCCATATTTTACATAGAAACTGTCAAGAAAAACTATTTCATGTAAACCCTATTAATACTGCCGATAAACTACCAAGTTTTACTGTTCAATTTTTATCAGGGAATATGCTGTTGTAAAAGCATGCCTAGCGCCCTGAATGCATGCTTTTAAGCACGTCATTCTTATTAAAATTATATCTAAAATCGGGATGATAATCTTACTTGTAGATTCCTAAATTTTCTTAATCTTCTAGCTTTCTCTTTATTGATTTGATAATTATTTTTAATATATTTTAACATAAAAATATACTATATAACTTAGGGGGCTCGTTAAGCTACTCTCAAAAATGTCCAGTGTGTATTGATGCGTGTATATGTATGCGTGCGTGCGTGCGTACCTGCGTGATTTTTATTGCTTATTTCTTCGGTATCACACGGTGATTTTTAACCAATAAATGCTTATCTTGTTCGTCTTTGGATCAAGAATTTAGACCAAAAAAAATCTTCAAGATTCATCAAATCGTTTTTGTTTTATAACGGTTTTCACTTTTTATGATATTTTATTTTTCAACAATTTTTTGATCGCTGATTTCTTGCGTATAACGAGATAATATTTTACCAATTACAGATCCTTTTTACGTTTTTCAACGAAGATTTAAAATCAATAAGAATTTTTAAGATTTATCGATTTATTTTTGTTTTATAAAGTTTTTTAATATTTATCATTTTTTCAAAAAAAAATTTAATTGCTTTTTTCTTGAGTATTATGCGGTATTTTTTTGCCATTCAAAGCTCTTATTTTATTTTTTTATAAAGTTTGGAAAAAAAGAAAATTAAGAATCATCGATTCAATTTTTGTTTTATACCGTTTTTTTTACTTTTATGATATTTTAGTAATTAATGAATAAATCCGTTGTTCATAATCTCGAACAAAGTTACAAAATTACGACAATATTTTATTTGTAAAAGTAGTATACATCATATTCATAAATAAAGTTTAATCAACAATTATACTGTTGCAAAATTTATTATTGACAATTGTAAAAATGTAATTTGATATGCAAAAACTGTTTAAGATTTTACACAATTTAAATATTTTTTCATAATCTATGCTACACTTTTGTATAGGTTCAAAAAAAGTTTTATTTTTTCAAACCATAAATGAGTTTAAACATAGTCAAAAATATTAAATTTCATTCATTCATAGCTATTATATTGAAACAATTTATAAAGGTTGAGGAAGCTAAATGCCAATGAATTGACAGCGGTTTTATATGATATATGTAGTAACATTTCTCTTAAATTGCTTAAATTAAAAAAAATAGAACATACACTGAGAAAAATGTATTATTCGAGCAGCCAGATTATGGTTGAGCGAATCAAACTGTCTATTGCTGATGCAACTAAAGTTTGCTCTCATAATAGTCATTCTGATTTACAGCGACAAACGTGCAGGATCGACGGCAACCATAACGTTGCTACGACTGAAATCTGTATGGTTGCTAGCACCACATCAGTATAGCTGTCCTGTAAATTTGAAAGAATGGATGTGCAAGCAAATCCTTTTTCTGAGTGTATTGCTTCCTCAACGAGAAAGCTTTGTGATAGTAAAAAAAGGTTTGCTAAAAATATGTGAGAAATATGCAACGATAGACGATGCATTTTTAAAATATTACATGATTTCCTTGAATATTTCATTATTATCAGCCGCCATTTAGAATCCATCATATAAAACTAAAGTCAAATTAGCTTATGAATCCGTAATTTCAATGTCATAACAGAAACCCTCTAATATTCAACCAGCTTAATACTTTTTTCCGGCAAAATAGACGATTAGTTATGTAAATTGAACATTTTAGCCGCCATTTTGACGACGCCATTTTGAATTTATGAAAAGAAATATTAAAATATAGTTTTATTATTATCGGTGTTTTGTGTCAGTATAATCGATGCAAGACGATGTATTTTGAAGAAATAACTGGTTTTACAATAATATGTCATGATTAGAAGACGCCATTTTGGATCCGCCACACTACAATGCATTCAAATTATCTTATACATTTGCTATTTAAGTGTAAAATAATAAATCCGCTACCGTACAATCGAGTAGAACCATTTTGGACGAGATATATACTTGTTTTGAAAGTTTCTAAACGCGTTTTTGTTCTGAGAATTGGGTTTTAACATAGTTTTTCTTTCTTTGGCGGTGTCTACGATACGGGTAGAAAATCGAAACTGATTTATAATTCTGTTTGAATTTTTTCAAAAAAGTTCTAGCTTATTTACGTTCCTTTGAATGACGTCAAACCGTAGTAACTTAAAGCGTACCGCGTCTACGGTCTGACGTCACGAGGATTTTCGGAGCGCCATATCTTCTTTAATTTTGGATATTTTGCAAAAATTCAAACAGTTCACAAAGAAAGTATGCTATAATCTGTCAAAATATGATATAAAAGAAAATCATGTTAAACCCGAATTACTTATCAAGCAATAAAGATTCGAAAATTTCAGGCATTTTTTTTGTTTAAACAATCATAACTTTCATGTACTTCACTTTTAGCTTAATTCTGATTGCGCCATCTAAAAGAGCGACCTTAAAATTATAAGAAATGACCCTTCCTGATTTTTTTTTTATTGCTTTAACATATTGAGAAATCAAACTCAAAATGACGGAAAAACTGGGCGATAGATAAATCAAGTGGTAAACGCCTACCTCTTACGCCTGCGATCGCTCAAAGGTCGTGGGTTCGAATCCCCGTCAGTCCGAATTTTTCGGGGACATTTTAAGAAAATGTTTTTCCGGATCTTTCTGTGGCGAAGATCAGGCTTGCAACCCGCTAAGTTGGTAAGGGCAGTAATAATGCCCGTATATAATTTTAAGAAAGTGTCTGTTAGGTACTTAACGGGTTAAAATAACTTTCACTATATCTCTACACAAAAATTTCTTATAGTCAATTTTTATTTATTATTGTTGATTAAAAAATAATACACTACTGATCTTTAACAGTATATTTTATTGTTGAGGTGTATCAGAATAAAATTTCTTTTCCGATTTTCGAAAAATACGTATTCAAAATTCAATTTTATTTCTTCCTTTAAAATAGCGTTCAGGTTATTGCTAGATATATAAATAGGAAGAAAATGATGTCAATATGAAATAAACGTACATGTTTTTAATACGTTTGACAAATGAAGACAAAATAAAATATTTTAATTTTTACAAATTTTGAAAAATTATATTTTTCTTTTTCTTTTACAATAAAAAAACTATATAATAATTGCTAAATTTATCAATTAATTTAGTACTCTCGGTTATAGAATTACTATTCAGATTTTGATAAAACTCAACATACATATTAGTCTAAAAGTGACTCAAATAAATTTTCATAAGCCAGGGTACGTGAGAGAAAAGTTATTAGCATTTTCATTATTGTGCATTTAACACAGAGTCTTATGGGAAATAATAAAAATTTACGTATATTACGAAAGTGACCGTTAATTTTTTGTGGGAAAGTTTTGTAGTAAGAGATAAACGTTTGACGGACATTTATCACTTTGGAAAACTTTGATTAGGTTCTTATAAGTTTAAAAATAAACTAATTCCACACAAGAAAGGTGCATTTAACCTCAAAAACGGTATCAAATCAGCATCTATAATAAATTTTTTTAAATAAATACTACGAATACATTTGTTTGACTTCAATGTACAGTCGTTATTTTGAGTTAGTTTATTTATGCGATAATTTAAACAAATTTCATCTTATAAATAAATAAGAAAATGAATGTAAGAAAAGTTTACACATTTTGACTAGATCAGTACCGGGAATACTACTTTAAAAAAAATTACGTTTACTTTATGAAAACGTATATATTTTCAACATATTTAACGTATAAAAATACGTAAAATTGTTTTCGTTTTTTAAAAATTTTCTTAAGTTGCTATTTTTGATACAAAATGAACTTTTTATTATCAAATCGGCTCCAAAATCTAATCAGTTCTAAGTTGAGCAGTACCTCATATGTCGGCAAAATTTCAGCTCATAGCATGCTTCCCTTGAAGAGTTATCGTGACACAATTTTTATGTTACATAGACACATACTTACATACATACATATATATATATATATATATATATATATATATATATATATATATATATATATATATATATATATATATATATATATATATATATATATATATACAGACAAACATTTTTTAAAAGCATGTTTTTCTAACTCAGGAATCTTGAAAACATAAAAATTCATCAAAATCCTGATAAACAAATTTTCGTCGTCACAAAGCTTTCTCTTTGAGAAAGCAAAAAGGAGGGAATTAGCTTATAAAATATTTGTAGCCGCGAAAGATAGGTAATTTTGACCTCTTTCAAATGCATTTTAACCGAATTGATTATATTAATTTTAATCTATTAAGAAACATGAAAAACTAAAATCCAACAATCCAAAAATTGCTAAATAAAAATCCAAAAATATTACTTGTCAGGCACCTTCGTGCTTCAAAATCATAAATAAATGAGCCGTAAAAAATTAAAATTGGTTGTACCATTCCTGAGATATAGAGGGGTACATAATACATAAATACACACACACATGCATACACACGCAAGCACACGCACATACACACACACTCACACGCGCCTAAGCACACACACACACTCACTCAGTCACACACACTCACACACACACCAACACACACACACGCACGCACGCACGCACGCACACGCACATACCCACACACATACCCAAGTACACACACACAGACACACACACTCACACAGATACACACACACTCACACACACACCGACACGCACACTAACCCACGCACACACGCAGACACACAGTCACACACACGCACACTTGCACATACACACACACACACCTAAACACACATCCATACCGACGTTTTATAAAAATAGTGTATTTTGATTCCAAATTGCCCAAAACATGTTTCTAACATGTTTTTTCTTGAAACTTATTTTTTACTATTACAAATCTTCCTTTAGGATAAAGCAAATAAGGTGTGTAAGTGGGTGGAAGGACTTCTTCAGACTCAGCAGACTTTTTTAACAACTCAATGCTTATGCTTTGACAATAAATAATCTGACTGTAAATAATCATTTTATAAAAATTATTCAGTAAAGTATTACTACCGTCAATATTAAATGAAAGTTACAGGAAATTGCTCAATAATATATAATTTTACTCATAACCATTGTTAGCTTTAATAATACATATTTTGAGAGAAAAAAATATTTTGTTAACTATTTACTTTTAAAATACTGTCTATTTGCTTGCTAATAATATAAGAATTTTTTAATTACCGGAGAAATGCATTAATAAGGTGATCCCTCTCAGAAATCTAATTATCTTAAAGCTTGCAGTAAGCTCATCTAAATCGATCTGCGAACGAAATTTGAAATTTCAGGAGGAGGTAAGCGAGCGACAAGATTCACGAAGATGGTCGCAACCTTGATATGGCTCTTGGCGATATTTTGTGCTATACCAGCCTCATTTTCCTACATTCGTGTATTCAGGGTCAACAAGAACGTCACGTTCATGGTGAGAGACACGCAGTCACATAAACTTCTCATTTAGAGTACTTTAAGTGCTAACTTCACACAATTTTCATTTAATGATACTCTCGAGCGTCTTCTTAATTACTTATCATAGTTTTAATGCCTGTTTTCTACAGACTTGTTATCCCTTTCCGGAGGAGTTCGGGCCGAACTATCCTAAAACCGTTCTTATCTGTCGCTTCTGCATCTTCTACGTGTTCCCGCTCACCATCATAGCCATTTTTTACATGCTGATGGCAAGACACCTCGTACAAAGCACCAGAAACATCCCAGGCGAAATGCAGGGTCAGGTGAGCGCTATAGTTTGATTAGGTTATATATAGTATTTATTATCTTAATTTTTATACAGACAATAATACCAAATTTTCGTTCAAACTACTTTGTATTTTAAGGGGGCAGGCGTACGTCAAACCCAGAAAAAAACATTTATTTTTAGGAGTCCAACTAACTTTTTATGTTTAAAAGCAATCATTCTGAAAAATGGTATACTACAAATACTTATTAGTAATATCATTAATGTAACCGTTATAGAATCGCAAAATCTTGATCCTATACGTCACAATAAATTACTATTTTCAACACCATATATATTAAAGGAGCTTTGCTCCTCACACGATTGTAGGTGACATGAATACATGATGAAATAAAATCTTTTTCGACGATTGTTCGACTGCCTTTGACATGTATTACAAATTAAGTAAATCACATTTTCGTTCATTTTTTCCTTATTTTTTTCGAAGTTCTAATCAATTAAAATAAAACTGCTGCCAATTGATTGGCACTTAGCTTCCTCAAATTAAATAAATTGTTCCAATATGAATTTCTTTATTCTTATAATTTTTTTTAATTGATCTATTTCTTTCTTATTAATATCTCAAGAAAGGTGTGTTTTTATCATTGATTGTTGTCAAAAGATAAATTACAAAAAATTATAAGCTTATGATAAAAAATTGCATTATTGATTTCAAAATATCGTAAAGAGAAAACGAATTGAGGAATCTATTTCTTTCTAATTTCGTATTTTTAACAAAAATACAGATACAAATTCGTTTGTTTAATAAATAAATATATATGGAAAATTATAAAAAAATTTAAAAAAAAACATAAATATGACAAATCATTATAGAACAAAAACGAGTCGACGAATCTCAAAAAAAATATTTCTTTTCATCAAAAAACAAAACAAAATGAGGGATTCGTAAAAAACCGTATAATACCCAAGAAAGACAATAAAGAATTAATACAAAAAATATAACCTCAAATATCTTGAGAAATAAAAGATTTCATATTCTCGTCAAAGAACTCAGCCAAGACTGCCAAAAGATAGTGAAAACCTTTTCCATCTTAATTTATTTATAAAGATTTTCTATCGTATGTTTCGAAAATATAGCCGTTTAAAAAAATGACGTTTCCGTGTATAACACAACAAGGAAAAAAGCTTATAAAACATTTCGTATCGGGGAAGATACCTAATTTTATTCTCATTTAAATGCATCTGAGGCGTGGGTGCAAAAACAACTTAACCTGGTTTAAATTTTGGGGGAAAATAGACGTTTAAAGTTTATATTATATTGATGTATCTTAATATATAAATAAAACCAATCGGCTTTCCTTGTTTAATTTATTAGTCCTACTATTCCAGCATATAGTTATACGTGTTAGAACATTTATTTAGCAATATAAATTATTTAAATAACTAATAGAAGCTTATCCAAGTTAAGTTGCTTTGTATAAGACGGGTATTTTTTGCTTAGAACGTGTCTTTTTAGCTTCAATCGAGCTTATTTTCATTAAATAAATCTCAGAACATATCTTTTATTGATAAAATTGTTCATACATGAATTCTTGCATCTAAAATTTATTATAAATATATTTTCAAATTTATAAGTATATTTTTATTTAATTTTTAGCTTAAACTTGCATATCCCTTTAATCTGTTCTTTCGCTACTCGGAACTGTCATTATTGATACTTCAAATAATATTTTCAAACCGTTATCGATTATAATCCGTTAGAAATTCCGTCTACAATTGTAAGACTGAAACTTTCGTCTTGAATCATCCAAGTGGAGGTAAACATCGCGCGTGGTTCGCGCGCTCGAATTTCGGACTATCTATACACGGAGAGACTGTCGAACTGCAAAGAGCATGCATCACCGCGCGGTAAAAGATCGTGCTGAAATACACCACATATCGACGTGCGTAAATTGTTTTTTTAAGTCGCAAACGTTCATAGTCAATGCATCTTATTACTGCTGTTTTTTTGTTCATTATGCACGGCGATTTGACGTGCAAATATCAACTTTCGTTCACCTCGTCGTTCGCACTAGCGACGACATTAAAAATACTTTGTAACATATCTTGAACAGATCACTTGAGTCATGATCAATAGGTATAATATTGTCGATTAGTTCTTTCATTAATTGATTTAACTACAAATTTTATATTTTCATTAAAAATATATTTATAAAATATAAAAATGAAATTATATGTAAATTACATTGATTTTAATATAATATTTATAAATAGGATTTGAATGTTTAAATTGTAGTCTCAAAATTGTAATAAATAAATAAACAAACATATATTTACCTTTAAAAAAACCACTATAATAGTCGGTGATCGGAGATTGTGTATTTTTGCACGTCAAAACGCCGTGCATAATGAACAAAAAAACAGCGGTCATCACATGCATAGACTATGAACGTGCGCGACTTAAAAAAACAAGTTACGCGCGTCGATATGTGGTGCATTTCAGCACCGTCTTTTGCCGCGTGTGATGCACGCTCTTTTGCAGTTTAACAGTTTCTCCGTGCAGCGCAGCAGGAGAGGCAGCGGCTACGATCTCCAGCGTATAGGTAGACACGGCATTTTAATATATTCTGCTGTATACGTTCTAAAAAACTTGTTTGATGCAATATATTTATAAATAAAGGGTCGTAGAATATGTATATTTCATCAAAAAGAAATTAACCCGGATTAAATTGTTTTTGTACCCAACTCCTTATTTACGCTGAATTGATCATATTCTTTTTACGTACCAAATTAATTTACCTCATTCGTTGCAGAATAACGTAAAATAAAAAAATCGTTGTAAAACCAAAACACGTCGGTGATTTTAAAATTTCTTTTTAATTCCGAATCCTCATTAGGAAATGAAAAAAATGAGTCCCCGTTGACAAACTATGACCGCGCCGATCTTCAGATATAAGCGATAAAAACAATTTGATAAAAAACATAACCTCAAATATCTTGAAAAATAAAAGTCCTCATAATCTGGGCAAATAAATTAGCCAAGAGGTACTTAAAAGCTACATGTCTGGAAATTATCAAAGAGAATAATGCCGTTTTACTCAAGTTACCGTACAACATAGGAAATCGATTTTTTTTACAAAATTTTTTTCTCTCAAAAGAAGTAAAGTATTAAGACTGAAATTTTTTACTGAAGCTTCTTCTTCATATTCCTAATCACCTCAAATATTTTCAATAAATTTGATATATATATATTTCCGAGATATAACCATTTAAAAGAAAAAAATTACGTTTTCATATATAACAAGAGAAGGGATTTGCCTTATCAATAATTTCGGGTAGAAAAGAATAGCTAATTTTAAGCTCTTTCAAATGCATTCTATTCGAATTGATTATGTTAATTTAAACCTTTAAAAGAAACTAATAAATTAAAACCCAAATATCGAAAAATCGATAAAAAAAAATCATCGAAAAAATAATTTTATTCGTCAGTTTCCATTCATACATCAAAAACAAAAAATGAGCATTAACACACACATACACACACACAGACACATGCACGCACACACACACAAACACACGCACGCACGCACGCGCGCACGCACGCACGCACGAAACGCACGCACACACATACACACACACACACACACACACACACACACACACACACACACACACATGCAAGTACGCACGCGCGCACGCATGCACACACACACATACATCCATACGGACATTTTCTAAAAATAGTGTATTTTGATTCCTTATATCTCAAAACATATTTTTAGCAAAACTTTTGTTTTACTATCACGAAGCCTTCCTCTTTGAGGAAGAAATATTCTGTAATATCTAACATGTGCACCACACAAAACTGTGAACACACGAAACTGTGCACAAACACATCCATACAGACATTTTCTAAACTTAGTGTGTTTTGATTTCCAATGGTCAAAAACGTAATTTTAATATTTTTTTAATAAAACTTTTTTTTTACTATTACAAAGATTCCTGCACGAGGAAGTTAAGAATGAATTGGTTCGATCTCTGAAAAAACTAATAATAAAATTTTTCGTTCATTATGTCACTGAGATTCTTGTGAGAAGCAAAGTTCCTTTAATAAATATGGTTTGAAAATAGTTATTTACTGTGCTGTGTAGGATGAAGATTTTGAGAATTTATAACGTCAAAATTAAAGATATTACTAAGTATTAGTAGTATAAAATTTTTCAGAATGATTGCTTTTAAACATGAGAAGCTTCCTAGACTCATAAGAATAATTTCTTTTGAGGAGTTTAACCCAAGCATGTCTTCTTAAGGATGCCGGCCATCAGGATTATTTTTTGTCAAATAGGAGACAAACTTGAAAACATATTTTTTTGAAATATATTTTTTAAAATTATAAACTTAAAAGATATAAGATCCTAAAAATACCTTAAGGGGAGATCGGAGTCCTTTACCTTGTACCCGTTACCAACATTATCGATTTTTCGTTTTACGCAGTCAATTTTTCCTTTAACGCAAATTTACGAACGTACGCACATTTTAAGTGATAAACAAATTGTGTGTACGTTCGCGATATTTGAAAATCTCATGTATTCACTGAATAAAACAAGAAACTGTAATGTCGGTATCTTGCATCCCGTTAAGTTACTCGTATAATTAGAGTAACTCGTTCTTAATCCTATATAGATGCGAGTTTACTACGACGTAGTGATTGGAAAATCAATGGGGACGAGATGAATAGGTGCAAGAGCGTAATGGGAATACATTAAGATGGGTTAAAAAAGTGGTGGGGATAATGGTGGAAGTAGAAGGGGTATTTTTCAGAAATTAACCATGATATTGTTACAGCCGAATTAGTATTCGGACTGCGCTGGTTATGTCGCGAACAAATACATTTGTAATTCGCGTGAAACTAGACTTTGCTTGCAAACTTTTATTGATCTACTACTTTACGCTACGAATGAGTGATGTATTTGGAGTATCGTGCTTTACAGTGTGAGCACGAACTGAGCGTATTGGTCCCGAGTCTATAGCACGAGGTCTCGTACCTCGAGTTGGAGTATCGTGTATCGCTGTGTGAGAACGAACTGCGCGTTATAGGTCCCGAGCCTAACACGGAACTTCGTACCTAGCGTTGGAGTTTCGTGTCTCGCTGTGTAAGAACGAACTGGGCGTATTAACTCTGAACATGTGGTAATGTATATGTTATCTTATTTTCAAGAATAACGCCATATTACGGTAAAGTGACGTGATCGGGGTAGTACAAAATACACAGGCTCTTATGGGCATTAAATGCAAATAACATTTTTTTAATTACTAATGAATTGAGAATATCCTTATAATGTTTTTTAATAATAAATAAATATGTCAATTCAAAAAAAAATTGAGATCACACAAATTGTCATGAACTTATAAAAAATTATTTTCATTGAATGTCCATAACTGGAGTCTGTGTATTTGGTTCTACCCAGATCACGTCACTCGGCCGTGAGATAACGCTATTTTTGTGTATAATATCTGTCGTGCTCACAGTGAATAGGTCCCGAACCTATTACGGAGTCTCGTACCTCGCGATGCTGTATCGTGCCTCTCGGTGTGAGGCGACTCGCGAAGTTCGATCCATTTTTACTACGATTCGTCGGAGATACACACTTACCTTATTCTTTTCTGAATAATTATTTATAAATATAGAGATTTATTTAAGGAAAGTAAATAAATAATAAGGTTCTTTTGTATTTGTATTTTTATATCGATAAAAATGTATATATTTTCTGTATCATGTTTATTACCCTTTTATTTTACAATTTAAATGATTTCGCACGAAATTAGGGTTCTACACTAACGTTCGCCGAAGTTACTAATTCATTAAATAGTTTATATTTGAACAATTATTCGCTTGACTCGGTTTTCTAGGCCTAAACTCACGATTTGTGCTTAATAATTATATTGTGTTAACTTGCAATTAATTACTATTACACGCTGAGGGTCGCGTGGCAATTTGACATTTGGCAAATGAATCTTTTGATATGTATATATATAATGGTATAAAGCCATATATGACCATTATGTTGCCATAATTCGTTTATGCTGATACATAGATTAACATTTACATATATGATCATATATATTCAGATATTTTAACGTATAATTTTCTTATATAATCATATATAATTATATATGATCTTACATGAAGTAATTTCTTCCCGGGTATTTCGGATATTATATTCAAATTATATTATTATTTATAATTATTATTATTAATATTATTATTATTACTATTATTATTATTATCAATCTTATTATTACTGTCTGGATATTATACTTTAATTTCTCTTTTATACAGTATATCATATTATTTTATGCATGGTTCCAGCAAAATAAGTGATTTTGAAGCAAATTTGTTTGAGGATTTCATAAGTAACTACTATAATATCATATAAATTTGTTTGGTACAAAATATAAAATCACTCCAGTTATTATTGTTCAAAACAAATGCATTTTTTGCCATTTTTTTCTTTTACTCTGGAAGGAATGAATCTTATGATTTGAATATTCAGTAAAAGTTTAATTAAATTATATCCTATAGTTTTCAAATTATATAGAGGTTTAAAAAAATTCTTGAATAGACAGTATAAAAATTGAAAAACGGCACATTTCTCAAGATTAAAAAAAAACTTCTCTCTATTTCGGGAGATAATAATATATTTAAATTTCAAGACATTCGGGAATATATTGCGACGTGCCTACTATATGAAACTTAATTATTAATAAATACATGTAGAAAGTAGTTTTATATTTTATGGGCAGTTAAAATCCAATCCTGGACTCAGGAGAAATATTGGTTTTAAAATGATCACTATCAAGTGGAATCCTGGGTCTTTATGTCTCCAGCTAATCGTAAAGTCGATATGCATGATTTGAAATAGTATCCGTTTTACTATTTTATTTACTGGTATGTTCACTCTTATTACAGTATCACGTTCTAGACTCTAATTCAATCTGTTCTTTCGGTAATCGAAATCTTGCACGTTTGAGTCAAGAATTTCTCTGGAGCTACGCTCTCTTTTTCTCGCGTACACAATATCATCTGTGTCTCTATCTCTTTCATTCCGTCCGTCCGGCTGCACTCTATCTCTCTATCTCTTCCTCTACAAACCCGTTTCCTCTTGGGTCTCTGCGCTGTCGCATTTCTGAAGGCTGGCGAAGCGCCAAAATCGCCCAACAATAACAACAATACGGACACCGCCACTATACTGGAAAACGAGCCTCGTAAAAGCGCCGCATGAAACGACAAGTCGTTAAGTATTAATCACAATAAGCGAGACACCAATGGCTCGACTTTGTGGCTTCGAGTTTTCGTTGGGCGTGTTTTAAATTATTTATCAACGAATTAAACGGCCAGTCGCAGTTCTTGCAAACAGGATTATACCGCGGCATTAATATTTTCGATTAAAGATAGTAAATTAATTTAATGTATATCATTTTATTTAAATTTAATTCTTATGCCTTTATGATTTAATTTATTTGGTCAGATTATACGAGTGTGTAAGCTTCCATTTTCTTGAAGATTATTTTTTCATTGAAATTCGGGTTGCCTTTCAAAGATTCATATTCCTTATAGGCCCTCATCCTTTACTACTTTTAAATAAGTTTTTAAAAATATAATTGTATATTGTTATACTTGTTAAGTAAAAAATGTTTTCAATCTACAATAAAAAAAAGCTTTAAATCAAACAAATTTATTTTGTAATAACGTAGTTGAAATTACAAATAAAGATGCTGAGCATTCTAATTGCGTAATTAAAAGTTTAAAAGGATTATACTCAACGGACCAAAACCCAAAGCAGGTGCAGCGGTAATAAACGTTCGGACAATTAAAACTCTGCTTTATTCAAATATACTTACAAAATCCCTTTAAAATCAACAAACATACTATAAAAATAATTTTTAAAATAAATGATAAAGAAATATGAAAAATAATTAATAGATATCAAGAGAGAGAGAGAGAAGACAAAATTGGATAAATCTAGATGCTCTATCAATACAGGGGTAAATAAAAAACATACAGATAAATGCTTGGCGTCAATCAATTGCAGAGTCACTCTGGCAGTTTATTGACATATTTTCATCCATAATTTTTACGGTGTCATAAAAGACCGACTATTGTGTCTAGGATACATAACGGCCATCGATATCGCTACGTTTCCTACTGATTAAACAAACGTCTGATTCCCAATCGACTTTACGATTAGCTGGAGACGTATACACCGAGGATTCACCTTAATAGTGACCATTTTAAAACTAATATTTTTCCTGAGGCCAGGATTGGATTTTAACTGCCCATAAAATATAAAACTACTTTTCTATATGTATTTGTTAATAATAAAGTTTCATATACTTTTGGTTATTGTAATTAGTTTACTTGTTGTAGTTTATTTATTTGATTGTTTGTTGCTTCAAAAAAATAATAATAGTAAAAAAAAGTTATGCTAAATGCATGTTCGAAATATGTTTTTGAAACTCTTAAGAACTGTGTATGTGCATGCGTGCATGCGTACGTGTGTGTGGGAGGGGGGGGGGCAAAAATAATTTTTTTCGTTTTTCGATATTTCTTTGTTATTATAACGGTTTTTCGATTTTCAATTTTTGGGTTTTAGTTTTTCAGGTTTTTTAGCTCATTAGAAATAAAATCATCGATTCAGCGAAAATCATTTAAACCAGTATAAAATTACCTAACTTGTCCGACGTGAAAGTTTGAATAAGGTTATTCCCTTTTTTGTTATACACTAAAACGTAAGTTTTGTTTAAATGGTTATATTTCGAAAACATACAACGAAAAATTTTTGCAAAAATTGGAGATTATTACGAATATTGAGAGGAATGTTCAGTACAATTTTTAAGTCTTTACCTTTTTCTTTTGACGAGAAAAAAAAATATTGTCATAAAATAGATTTTCTTTCTCCGAATACAAAGGAAGTAAATCGGCAACTTTCTATCGTAAACATTACAAATAGGTAGCATTTTACTATCTAATAATCTGTATATTTTTTCAGATCATGAGATCTTTTATTTTCTTAGATATTGAAGTTAAGTGTTTTTTAAATATTTTTTTATCGCTTATATCTCGAGGCATAGTGCGTTTCTTACACATAAGAATTATACACGTAATTATTGTGCACAATATAGCATTGGTCATGTATATCTATATATAATTTGACCAATGCTAAATTGTGTAGAATAATTACGTGTATAATTAAACGGGGCTCATTTTTTCGTTTTTAAATGAAAATTCAAAATTCAAAAGAAATTTTAAGATTCATCGACTTGTTCTATTTGTTTTATAAAGATTTATCGATTTTTCGATTTCTGAGTTTTAGATTTTCGGGATTTTTGGCATGTTAGAAATATTATAATTAATTTAGTGTAAATGCATTAAAAAGAGCATAAAATTACCTTTTACAACCACAAATTTTGGATAGGCTCTTTCCCTTCTTTTGTTACACCCGAAAACGTAATATTTAGTTTAAACGGTTATAATTCGGAAAGATATATTGCAATTTAAAATTAATTTATAAGAACAAAGAATTTCATTGGAGCAATTAATTTGAGGAAGCTAAGCTAAGTACCAGTGAATTGGCAGCTATTTTTTATATTGACCAGGTGAGTATTCACACTGAGGGAATCGATTTTTTATCATACTTAAGGAGGTGGTTTCTGGTACCTAAAATGAAGACTAGCACCCGTAACCTTTCCAATGGGTCCTGGTTCTCGATATATGCTTATTTTGACAACAATTATGCAAGTTTTTATGCAAGAAAAATTAACTCAAAATATTAAGGTAGGTAAATAGAGCTACAATTTAAACTTTGTTTCGTATTAAATCATTATTCTTAAGCAAAATTATTAACAATTAAAGATGATTATTATTATTTTAGCATCGTTATAATGAAATCAATATTCATGTATTTTTAATCATCATCTTCAAATGTTAATAACTTTGCATCTGAATAATGACTTAATAAAATAATACATGGTTGAAGTAACATACCTCATATCTCGAGAACAAGGACCCATTGAAAATGATTACGGGTGTTAGACTTAATTTTTTGGCACCAGAAACCACCTCCTGAAATTTGATAAAAAATAGTTTCCCTGAAGATGTGCACTGTGTATGTATGTATGCGTGTGTATGCGTGTGTGTGCGTATGTGGGTGTGTGTGTATGCGTGTATATGCGCGTGTGTGTGTGTTTGTGTATGTGTGTGTGTGTGTGCGTGTGTGTGTGTGGGCGTGCGTGCATGTGCATGGGCGTGTGTGAGTGTACGAAATAAACTAATAGTAGATTAATATAGATAAGATATGTGTATAAGAGAATGTGGAAGGAAGGCTAAAATGACAGTGATTTCGTTCATCCCATTATGTTTTGGATATTTTTTAAACTAACAGGAAATATTGGTTAAGGCATTTTGAAAAAAAGTTAATATTTTATTTTGAGTTATACAGATTATAAATATTTTATTCTCGAATTGTTAAAGTTAAAACACTAAAGTAATTTTGTATATTTATAAAGTTCAACAAATTTATCAATTATTTCATATCATAAATTGAATATAAACAACCCAAAAAATATTAATTTTTGTTCATTAAGAATTGAAAAATATTTTTTGCCTTTTTAAACGGTTTTTATCAAATAAGTTTGCGCTATTTTTAAGGGGATGTAAAAGATTCTATACGCATTGCACGGAAAAGTTTCATAAAAGTTTTCCGGCTGCAAATAATAACCAAATCTTTTGAAATTTGAACCAGACAATTCTTATACAAATTCGAAGGGCATACCCTGGTAGAAATCTTATCGTGGCGCCCACATTCGCTATAATGGCCTTTATAGGCAAACTAGATAGTACTAGACTGTACAAAACTCGATAAATCCACACAGATCTACATAGTTTTCTCAATAATAATATGTACGTATAAAATCTGTGAGGTTATATATTATTTATTGAACAGAACTTTTATTGTAAAAATTAATGTTAAAGAAAGTTTAACATGCAAGTTTTTAATTATAATAATAAGATCTACAGTTCTATTCATACTATTTACATATAAAAGTAGTCAGAAAGCATATGTAACCTAAAAAATGAAATTTTAGAAATAATTTTCCTTGCATATGAAAAACAGTGATTACAAAATAACGTTATTGATTGATGTAGTTGTTTCTTGAAAAGTAATGTATAAATAATAATATCATATGTACAAATATGTACTTTATGAGATGCTTTATTTAAATACTAGAATTTTAATTTCAGAATTGCAAATAATTTTGTATCCGTATGTGAGTTTTTATAATACATAAACTGCTCGTCCGTGACAACATTTTCAAAGACAAACACATTAGTCGAACACATGTAGACGATAATTTTCTTTATAAGTAACAAATTACTATGTTTTAACTGGCCATAGATGTCAAATGAAAGTGTTTGATTATAAATTAATCACAGTAGGGAAATACAAAAATAGAACATATATATAATAACTCAAATACATTATTTCTTTTTAAAAATAGAAAATTAATCAGTTGATAATAAATGTATGTGAAAATAGTTTTCCTTACATAAACCATACAGGTTTTGAAACCAAGCATGTATTTGAGATGGAACATAATCAAATATAAAGAAACCAATTTTACACAAAGAAAATAAATATTTGCACTAATACTTCATATAGTTATTTAGATATTCAGATTATTTTCTTATTTTGATTGTTTAATATATATGTGTAACATAATATTGTTATTGAGTTCTTAAATACAAAAACTCGATGCATCTAAAATTTGATAACCTTACACTTTAGAGGTTATTTACATTTACTTACATTGGTAATAGGTGAACAATAACATGTAAATACCTTTAAATCAAAATAATACATAATAAGTTCAATAGATTATGCGTCTGTTTCTTAAAACATAACCTTTAAGTGGTTGTTATTGTCATAATTTTGCTTATCTAGTTTTATCGGGGCAAATAATATGGGAAACTAGAAGGGACGACCGTTACACGTCTTTATAGTAGCTATCTAGTTTGCCTACATAGATCTACACAGCGCGAGATTATTCTACATAGATCTATAAAGTGGACGGGATAAATTTCTACCAGGGTAGTAAGCCGTTTTTTAAAACTTGTTCAATCTTGAATAATTGTTTAAAATAAAGAAGTTGATAACACAGATCCCTGTAAAAAAATAAAATTTTTTAAAAGACGGCTTATTAAGCCCTTTGCATTTATATAAACATTATCTGGTTCAATTTTCGAAAGATTTTGTCATTATCTTAATTCAGATAACGCGTTTGAGAAGTACCCTGTCACTTCCCTCAACTCTGTATATTTAGCACAAATATATGCATTTTCTCCAATAACTTCTAGACAAATTTTAGTGAACAATTCTCAATAACTTTCTGTCGCCTTCTTCAACTATAACAGAATAAGTTACCAAACATTTAATGTTATTAAACGAAATATGATTATAATACTTCTTATTAATTTAAATATTATTTCATAATCGAAAACTAATTAATAATAAATAAAATTTTAAATATTTATCATTACTTGAGATACATTAATAAATAATTTTATTGATTTTTAATTTACGTATTTAATATAGGTTATAAGTCATCTACCGTAGTGTGCGATCATCAGTGTCCATGTTTTTGTAGGATACCGGTATTGTATCAACTATTTAGTAAAAAAATGTCAGTATGATAAATGCGCATTGTTTGAACAAAAAACAGTGCGTACTGACATGCTAGCACGCCAGAAATTCATGTCTCGTAAAAGCTCGCATTAAGAGCACCTCTCTAACTAAAAACCCAGTTTTACGATCCATTTCTTAACGAGGCCATAAAAACTATGTAACGCAGGTGAAGCAGATAAAGGCCCGCAAGAAGGTGGCGAAAATGGTGATGGCATTCGTGGCGGTGTTCGCTGTCTGCTTCTTCCCCCAGCACGTGTTCATGCTCTGGTTCTATCTACACCCAAACGCCCAAGAGGATTACAACGCCTTCTGGCACTACTTTCGCATCCTCGGCTTCTGCCTGGCGTTCATGAACAGTTGCATCAATCCTATCGCGCTCTACTTCGTCAGCGGCACCTTCCGCAAGTACTTCAACAGGTAAGGAAATCCATTGCTAATGTTCACGCAGTCGCACTCGATTAATGCTTTTCCACAAGCCAGCGAGATGTCGGGGCACTGCGGGTCGAAGGGCTTTTCTCTCTCTCTCTCTCGTGTCTCTCAAGGCAATTTTTCCGTAAAATCGCAAATTAAATAACTAAATCTTAATGATTCATGCTAAAAAAAGTGTCGGAAATTGATTATACTACTAGAATCGAAAATCAGTTGTATCCTAACCGGCAAGAAAAAATTTCTTTGACTTGACAGTCGTATAAGTAAAAATGTTGACTTGACGCAGGCTATTTTTGGACATTTTTAATAACCTCAAATTTTGATGATTGTTCAAAAACAAAATTATTTTGAGTCTTTGTTTCAAATAGTATCAACAGAAAAATTGGCACACCATAGGATATCAAAATATGGAAGTTATAGTAGTCTCTGTAATAAATCGCATTACTAATATTTAAATGGGATCTCTTATAGTTTGATGCAATTTACTTCAGGTAATATACATCATAGGTACTTATATGCAATTTTATATGAAAGCTGACATGAAGACCTTTAATTTGCGTTGTCGCGACACTTTTAAGGACAAGGTAAACGGGAGATAACGGGTAAAATATTGAAGAAAGTTCGGCAAGTATTTGCAGTCTCCCATTTACCACCTAATTTTTTCTACAAATTTCAATTTAGAATAACTTTTGACCAGAATGTCCTTAGAAGTGTTGAGATAACGCAAATTAAAGGTCTTCATATCAGCTTTCATATAGAATTGCGTGTAAGTACCTATGACGTATATTACCTGAAGTAAATTGCATCAAACTATAAGAGATCCCATTTACAATATTAGTATTGCGATGTATTACAAAGACTACTATAACTTCCATATTTTGATATCCTATGGTGTGCCAATTTTTCTGTTGATACTATTTGGAACAAAGATTCAAAATAATTTTAGTTTTTGAACAATCATCAAAGAGTGAGGTTATTAAAAATGTCCAAAAATAGCATGTATAAGTCAAAATTTTGTGTTGTACGACTGTTAAGTAGAAGAAAAATTTTTTTTTGCAGGTTAGGATGCAACTGATTTTCAATTCTAGTAGTATAATCAATTTCCGAAACTTTTTTAGCATGAATAATTAAGTTTCAGTTATTTAATTTGTGATTTTACGGAAAAATGGCATAAGTGCTCTTTAAAAAACCTTTATAGCACTGTGTGGCCTAAATCCGCACTTAAGTCACACCTATCCGTGACTTAAGTAGTCCATTCTTGCACCGTCCTTATCGCCCTCGCTACGATCCGGCGCTAACCTCGCGGTGCAATACTGGACTGCTTAAGGCACGGCTAGGCGTCACAGCGGATTCAGGCAAGCAGTGCTATAAAATAGTATACGATACTCGTGACTTAAATGGTTCAGTTCTATAACTAACTATAGCTAACTATGCGCCGTATAAAAAAGAACCATTTAAGTCACACGTATCGTAATGTACTATAAATTCGAGGTAGCCACCTTTAAATGTTAACTTTAAGCACCCAGCTTGCAGGAAACTTATTTTTTTATCAATACCAACTTCTTAGATGCTTACTTTTGATATTTGGAAACTTTGGGGAATTTTGAACCACCCTAATGCCCATAGATGGTCTATACCGGTCCCATGTAAAATATTGATAGGAAGGCTATAAAACTGATATGAGCATGCAAGATTTATAAAATCTTAAGCATTTAAGGGGGCAGGCGTGGATTAAACCCAAAGAAAGACTTTTCTTTAGAGTATAGAAAATATTTTATGTTTAGAAGCAATCATTCTGAAAAATTTTCTGCTATCAGTGCACAATAATATCTTAAATGTTACCGTTGTAAAATCTCAAAATCCTGAACCCACTCGACACAATAAATCATTATTTTCAATACCATAGTTATTAAAGGAACTTTTGCTCCT
Source organism: Gastracanthus pulcherrimus (assembly GCA_949152435.1). NCBI lineage: Eukaryota > Metazoa > Arthropoda > Insecta > Hymenoptera > Pteromalidae > Gastracanthus > Gastracanthus pulcherrimus. The sequence goes on along the minus strand of OX424573.1, from coordinate 41,441,560 downwards.
CATACGATTGTAGGTGACATGAATACATGATGTACTAAATTTTTTTTCGATGGTTATTTGACTCATTTTGTGACATGTGTTACAAAAGGCATAGCGCATTTCTTACACATAAGAATTATACACGTAATTATTGTACACAATTTAGCATTGGTCAAATTATATATAGATATATTTGACCAATGTTAAATTGTGCACAATAATTACGTGTACAATTCTTATGTGTAAGAAACGCACTATGCCTTACAAAACAAGCGGAGTACTTTTTCGTTACATTTGTTTTTATTATTTTTTATGGATTTTTTTTATTTAATTCTCTTAATTTTGAATACCTAATGTCTAATAAAATCTTGACTTTTTCACTTATTTTATCGGATTTCACTCTGTTTTTCTATAGTTTCCCTTCAGTTCCCCGGATTAAATTTTTCTTTATGTGCACATTTTGACAAATTCTAAATAATAGAATTAGTTTTGTACGTTCTCCCGCGTTCTTTTATTTATTATGCATCCATTGGCGTGTATATTCCATTGGTATCCTCCTTTTAATGTAAAACCTTTCCGATAAAATACATTACGTGTGTGGATAAGTTTATTATTAGTATACAAGTAGTAATGTCAGAGTTCTATCAGGCATGCATAAATGCTCAGCCGATTCGTGTTTAGCATCATTAAAAAATATGGAAATTAACGAAAGTTACCATATGAATCTTAAATATCCATGAATAATTTAACACGTGTAAAATACAATGACAATTTTTTAATTATTAACAGTTGGTTTTGAATATATAAAGAAATAAAGAAAAATATGATAATGAATAAAAGCTTATTAATTACAACTAATATATCCGTTTTTCTATTTGCTTTTTTAGATTTTCTTTGTAGAACATTGTTCTGTATTTATCTGTATGACTTCTACTATACTATTTAACATACTGGGCGCTTATAGCTTTATTATAGATTAATTATATATATATATATATATATATATATATATATATATATATATATATATATATATATATATATATATATATATATATATATATATCAGTAGTAGAGAATGTCATACCAAAGTGATAAGAGCAATCATATTAAATTACATCAAATTTCAAATTAATTAATTAACCTTAATTCGTTTCATATTATGGTAATTCTTAATATTTTCAGAACCTTTCAAACACGTTTTTATCAAAATAGGAAAAGCGCACTTATGTATACCTTTAAATAGATATATAAATATATTATTTTAGTAATTAATGTTATATTAATGTAATGATTTGAACTTAATTCGTTTTATATTATGGTAATTCTTAATATTTTCAGAACTTTTCAAACACGTTTTTATCAAAATAGGAAAAACGCACTTATGTACACCTTTAAATAGATGTATAAATATTATAGTAATTAATGTTATATTAATGTAATGATTTGAGATTATAAAATGTTATTAAAAGAAAGCAAATGATTTTGCTCTAGAATGAATGACTTTCACTCTATCGGATTAATCGTGAGATTTTGCACTCAAACTTAATCGACAATGAATTGTAATAAACTTCTTAAAACCTTACCATTGTAACAATGGCATTGCCTAATTTCAATACTTTATTATATAAAAAAGCTTAATAGTTTATAAAATATTTAATTTGTGATTAATGTTTATTTTTTATGTATATATGTACACGAAAACGATAAAAGAATTAGAGTCAAACTTGTTACAACTCCAAATATGAGGGTGAGAATAAGAGTGGTATAAATCACACCATTCTCGTTCCGAGAAATCGTAAGTCAAAGTGACTATTGTTAGAAAATATCAGAAGTAATTATGTTACAGACTGTTTTATCAAAAGGTGGTATATTTTGTTACAAAGTAGTAATTATGTATTTCCAAGGTTATACATAATTATAATTATTTATAAAATGGTAGTTTTAACTTGTACCATTTTCATGCTAAACGTAAGTTTTATTTCTTGAGTTTTTTTTTTCATTAATTGTACCAATTGTACCACTTTCATTTTAAAGAAAATTCAATTACGTTTTTCAAACGTATAAGCTAGACAAGTACAAGTTCTTTCATTTTAATTAATAAATCAGATCCAGAAAAGATTAAAAAAAAAGTAATTTAGTAATAATAAAATAAATATATAAAGTATTATTTATCATAGTTTTTATTTATTTTTCATATGCTGCAGGAGTGATAAATAATCAATACAAAATTATGCTCAAGAAAATTATGAAATCCACTAATAAATGGTCAAGTAAATAAATTAATTATTGCATTCTCAGAAAAGTGCATGTACATACATGATCGTCTCAAATATGTAATTATATGTAACATATTATCCAGACATTATACTATATATTTTATAATACAGTGTAAAATATTGTAATTTCCGCCTTACTATAATTTTGTATTTATTTTAAAATTTCGTACAATGTCATCAATTATAAAAAATAACTACAAACAAACGGGCCCGTTGGTCCGTTCAAAGTGCATCAAAAAATAACCTTTTATCACGTAAAAAATAAATTTTTATACAGCTCGTCTAGTAAAAGATAAGTAAAATGTAAAAGAATAAATGTAAAATATAAGTAAAATGTAAAAAAAATAAATGTAAAATATAAGTAAATAATAATTAAATAATGGAAGCAAAGTTTTTTTCGTTATTCACAATTTTCATTGGCATACTTTTGTATTAATTATTTATCACTCCGGCAGCATATAAAAAATAAATAGAAACTATGATAAATAATACTTTATACATTTCTTTTATTATTACTAAATTACTTTTTTTATCTCTTGTAGATGTGATTTATTAATTAAAATGAAAGAAGAACATATTCTTACCTAGCTTATACGTTTGAAAAACGTAATAGTTTCGTCCCGGGTTCGTCAAATGGACTCATCAGGGCTAAGGATAGGTAAGGTTATATAGACGAACCCTGCCTTAGACGCTCTGGAGGAGGTTTACATTCAGACTTACATACCGCACAAGTATATTTCCATACGCTTGCGGGAAAAGCTGGAGTAATGGCTAGGTAAGTCTGTGGGAGCTGGTAGCCGCCTAGCGGTGGAACGCCACAGCTGCAGGGCGCGAAGGAGTGAGTCCCCATAATTTCAAAACTTTTTTAAGAACCGAATGAAGTTGTATTTCAAAATAAATATATATTTATCAAAGAATTATTACAGTTTTTTGCAAATAATTGTATGCCTTTTTTTACTGTTTACATCAATTCTGATTAAAAAATGTGTCTGAACTATTATGCAATGAATTAAGGGGATGCATCTGACTTTACGCTTTACGGACCACATATCACGAACACGAATTCTTTATTTCGCAAAAACAAGGGGCAGAAAAGTTAAAATTTAAAAAAAACATTAATATCAGACTGAACTTTCCTTTTTAGAATCGCTTCGTCTTATAAAAGCAAAGGGTTGATTAGTGTAATTATAAAGGAAATCGAAAAAGGATAGACATAAAGTATGTAGTTTTGTTTGTCTTCAGTGGGCGTAAAGTTGTACATTTGCTTTTCAAAGAGAAAGCATTGTTTTGACAAAAAAATTTGCTCAGCATTTTCTAACGTAAAAACATACTATATGACTTGGGGAGTTCAAATAAGCTACTCTCAAAAAATGTCCGCTGAGTGGATGTGTGTGTTTGTGTGTGCTTTCGTGCATGTGTGCGTGCATATGTGTGTGCGTGTATGTGTGTGCGTGTGTGTGTCTAAGAGTGGCTTTGAAATTTCAGCAAAAATGGTTTACTCAAATTAAATTTGGAGTCATTCTTCTAAATTTGAAAATATTTTATGAAGAAATATTCTTTTTGGGAAACAAATTTTTTTCACAATAAAGTGCTCATAGAATCCTTCAATTTGAGATGTATATAGATTCAATATATACCGTTTTTCATTTGTTATACCGTGTGTTTAGTAATTTCTTTTAGCCTCTATAACTCGCAAATTAAATAATGAAATTCAATGAAATGGCATTTTCCGAAAAATTACGTTTTATACATGTCGAAGATAGGACAATTTTATTGTATTTTTTCTCGTAAAGTTCTACTTTACGCCCTTGATACGAAAAGTACTATTTTATTTTAGAAAAAGTAGTCTGTTTTATTTTGTATATATAAGATTTTTTACAATCATCTTTATTCGCAGTTATTTTTAGCATAGTCACTTATGGAAAAGGTATAACAGACTAAAGGAGTAGACAAAAAAGATAAGACAATTTTAATTTATCTTATACTTCTGGGCTATATTAAAAAAAATATATATATATATATATATATTTGTAGTCATTTACTAAAATTATTGGTTTCTTAGATTTAAACTATTTTTAGATAAACTATAATCTAATTTTTTAACGGATAAAGTTCTGTCGTTAAAAACTCAGATAATACGAACCAATATTCCGCTCCCTTCGAACTTGTATTATCGAGGGTTTACTGCATTACTTTTTTAACTTCTTCTTAGAAGGCAAGACAACGCCATGCCAATACTTACGGCTACGCATACAGCTGCTCTTTCCCGCGCAACACATTGTTTATATCACGTAAACTGATCCTCATATGCACAAACCTTATTATGATAACGTCGATAATGTACTTATATCTTGTATGATCAGCTAACCCTTATACAAAATTCACGGCCTTATGAAAAAAATACCGAAAAGAATACCCAAAATGACACTTAAAAGAACACCAGAATCAACACCTAAAATAGAGTGTGATTTCGTACGCCCAAATAACACCCACTTTAAGTGTACACCGAAGTTTGCGTGTACGCTGAGTGTACCTAAAAAAAAGCAGTTCATTATTCTTTAAAAAATATTTAAAAAATTGGTAACGTTTATTAGTCATACTAGAAGTATTATTATTAATAGTTTGGCATTAAAAAAAATAAAAAAGTAATTAGCCTTCTTTTGCAATTTTGTCTAAGCACTTACCCATCCAAGTACTAACCATGGCCAACGCTGCTTTACATCCTTGATCAATAGTTGCTGTCACAGTTCACTACACCACAATGGTGATTCAAAATCAGTAGCGTTATTATCGACCAAAAATCTTCGTCGATAACACGACTGTACCTAATAATACATTTTAATTGAAGAATCTAAATATATATTATATATTCATATTACGTATTTCGGTAATAGTTTATAAATCAGATCTGTACGCATAATGTGTATATATTTTATGTCACACTCAAAATTAGGTGTTGACACCGAAAAATTGGGTGTTTTTTTCGTGTCAGAGAGTATAAGTTAAATTAAATAGTGATATAATGAATTAAATCACTTGGAAATTTTTTGAGTTATTATTTATCGATAATTGAAAGATCCTAACGTATCGTCTTTTCCATAAAAATATTTATAAATTATTTTAAAAATAAAAACATACGGTTGGTGACGTGCTTTCCTTCTCATTCACATCTCCTTAAAATCGTGTTAGAAAATGAAATTAGATTCAACATCAAATACTCTTCATTTATGTCTTATTAAGTTTTATTTGAGTTGTAAATTTGCGGAGCATCATGCTTAAAAGTTATGTATTATTATATATATAATATTCTGCAGGACAAATATAAAAAAAAAATAAAATTTATGTTGGGTTTGACATCCTTTAACCAATCATACGATGTTATACCAAAGATATATTTAAACTTTCCTAGGTTCTTTCTAATTTGCTTTGCAATATTAAATGTTTTTATTATTTTACATTGTTTGAAATTAAATTTTAATAGCTATTTAAGAAATAATTATTTTACAAGCTTTTAAAGCTTTTTTTTCTCGGTTTTTGTCAAATATTAAACTTAAAATGTGCGACAGAATATGTATTTTGAAATATATATACAACAAATCGATGCGATCAAAAATAAAATTTTAAAGTATTATTTAAAAATCTGTTACATGTAAAAACTTTAAACACTAAAAATTGTGAGTGTACACTGAATGTTTGAGTGTTGACACTGAATTTGGATGTTTCACACCGAAAATTATGGGTGTATACTGAATCTTGGGTGTTCACACAGGAAAATTTAGTGTTCCACACCAAAAATTTAAAGCGTACACTAAAAGTTTGAGTGTTGCCACTGAATTTGGATGTTTCACACCAAAAATTATGGGTGTATACTAAATGTTTGAGTGTACAATTCAAATTTCAGTATCAACCCCCGAAATTAGGTGTTTACACTGAAATTTTAGGTGTTTACACTCAATTTTCGGTGTAAATACTGAAAATTTGGGTGTTTTTCGTGAGGGCGCATGTTTTGAATTATTTAATTTATAATATAAAATTCGCCCACGTATAACACAACACTCACGTATAATCTTATTATAATATTAGTATGTTCGTTGACATTTATCTATATATGTTTGTTTACAAAGTAAAATCGGACGTCGGAAGTGATGTCATGGAAGAGATAAATATCGAATATCCGGACGCAGAAAATGAAAAGTCTTTTGAAGCATTAATTTTCAATCTGCTGTATTTAGTCAAAGAATGAATCGTTTTGAATGAAAGAAGGGAACCTTTCTTTATTTCAACGATAAAATTCACAAACTTAAATTTCACAACTCTTAAATAAATACCGATGTCGTACATAATGTACATCATAGCATTAAAAATTTATATAATCGAAATTTTGATGAGGTTATGAACCACGAAATCAAAGTATAAGGCCCGAGGTGCGGCTCCGAAGGCTTCGTATCATACGAAGTATTTACACTTGTCATCATGGCGCTACCACACCTATTGATTTTTTAATAATTAGATAAATTACTAAGCAGTAATTCTGACAGAATCTTCAATAAAGATAATTTAATTTTTCAACTTTTGGTCATTTATGGTCAAAATACAGTGTAATAAGATTAAATTAGGAGGCCTGCGGCGGCTCAGTCGGTAGAGTGTCGGATTCCCACGCCGGTGACCCGGGTGCGAATCCTAGTCTCTGCCGATTGATACAAGCACCACTGTAAAAATTACATGTGCTTTGTTTACAAACACACCGCAGACCCCCGTCGTCGATTAACACCACATGGAAGCACAAACATGGCGACGTTAAATAAAAAAAAAAAAAGATTAAATTAGGTTTTGTATTTGTAATAAAAGAAACAGTTTTTCTATTGTAAAAGAGAATCTTTACAAAACAAAGACTAACGTAATTTAATAATAGTACCTAATGTACAAAAAGTGTAAACATTAAAATTAAAAGGTGCAAATTCAATTTTCGTCCCCTTCATGAAATGCTAAAGCTCCCTCGTCATCTTTGGCGTGGGTATTTTTCGAGGACCTGTGACTGACTGAAGTAGCCGTTTATGTATTATTCGCGAGAAGAGCTACTGAGCAACGCAGCTTACGCGTGAAAGTTTGTCATCCATCAGACGCGAAATCGTTTGCTGTAAATATTTCAATACTCGCTAACTCCTAATCTTAACCCAAGATCTTTATTTAATTAAAAATAAATATGGATAGCGATTTGCTATCTCAAAAATGGTTCAAGAGGAGTATGCGAATAGTTTATTAAAGGATAAAAAACTCTCTAAGTATAATTTTTAGATGTGCATTGAAAAAACTACTTTCTGACATTTATACTCTTATAATAATTTAATGTTAATAATTAGCATAGTAATTAGTTAGTTTGAATGTTCTTATATAAAACGTCTTGCGATAGTGTGGCTACAAAGACTATGCCCTACGACGATACCCTACTGAACATTTTTCACAAGATCCTATGTAAGATCTTATGTCAGATCCAACCAGTGAAATTAATCCCAGAACTGGTATAATTTCTTACATAAGATCTTATGTAAAATCGTATGTAAGACACATTGAATAAATTTCTGAAATTAATTAAAAATTTGTAAATATTCGTTATTCATATGAATAATGTCATTTTTTGACGTACCATATGAATGATACCTTAAGTTTCGGGGACCTAGACATGTTTTGAGTCGATTTACCATATTTTACATTTTTGCAGTAATATAACGTAAGAATTTATTCAAAAAATTACATAAGAATTTGCATATGAACGTACATAAGAACTGATATAACGACTTACGTAAGAATTTATACAAGTTCTTATGTTAATACTTAAATAAGGTCTTACGTAGTGTAACTGCAATTTTTTTGCAATTATTAAGAACGGCTTAAAACATGCCTAGGGCCCTAAACTTGGGGTATCATCCACATAGTACGTCCAAAAATTGAACTATTTATATGTATCACAAATATTTACAAAATATTAATAAATTTCAGAAATTTACTCAATTTGTTTACATAAGATCTTCCATATGATCTTATGTAAGAAAGTTCTTAAGTATGTCAGTTCCTGGTTTAATTTCGCTGGTTTGATCTGACATAAGTTCTTACATAAGTACTTATATAAGGTCTTGCATAGGATCACATATTCCATATCATGGAAGACACGCCAGACTTTCGTTGAATTATCGCACGAAAACCTATTTTTTAGATATAAATAATCAAAATATACTTATTGCTAATATCGGAGCCGAAAATAATAATTATCAAAGTGTCACGTGTATAAGTGATGAGTCAGGAGAAATTCAGGTCCAATAGGAGATATACTCGAAAACGAAGGAAGGCAGCCAGCGCGGTACGATAGCTCATGTGGTAGAGAGTTCGTCTTTGGATGGAATGATCCGCGGTTCGATTCCCAACAAAGTCGTTCTTTGACCGCCTTTTTATATAAAATTAAATCCATTACAAAAGTTAATATTAATTAATAAATTAAATATTTAATAAATTATTAAATATACAATACATTTAATCAAATAAAATAATAATAAAGTTTTCTTACATATCGCTACCTTCTATAAAATTTAAATATTTATAAAAAAAATAAGCAAATATTTAGGTTACTGCAGACTTGACAGAACAGAACAATATGCTTTTGTTTGGAAATTTTTTTCAAAATTTTTTCAAAAATCTGGGATAGTCTCAGTATAAGCCAGACTTTTGCAAGACTTTCTTAGATATTTAGGTAAGGATAAGTTATTCATCATATATTACCAATTTTTTTCGGTAAATTTGAATATTTAATCAAAATATAATGAAAATTTTTCTTCCTCGAAGAGAAAGCTTTGTGATAGTAAAAAGTTTTTAAAATTTTTTCTAAAAACATATTAGAAACATGTTTTGAGACTTAAGAATTCAAAATACACTATTATTAGAAAATGTCTGTATGGATGTGTGTATGAGTGCGAGCGTGCGTCGGTGCATGCGTGCGTGCGTGCCTGCGTGCTTGCGTGCATACATGCGTGTGCATGTATGTATGTGTCTGTATGGACATGAATCAGCATTACTCTGAATATACACGGTAGAACTTTTTGTTTTTCTTATAAGAAGGCGGCACAATAAAATTCCTTTTCGTTTATTGATTCATTTTTGTTTTTTAGCGGTTTTTTGATTTCTGAGTTTTCTGATTTAGTCTTTCGGGTATTATAATACCTTAGAAATAATATCATTGATTCAGCGAAAAGGCATTTGAAAGAGCATAAAATAACCTAACTTTTCCGACCTGAAAGTTTGAATAAGGTTATTCCCTTCTTTTGTTATACACGAAAACGTAATTTTTTGTCTAAACGATTATATCTCTGAAACATATGACAAAAATTTTTATAAAAAATTTAACACGATTAAGAATATAGAGAAGAATGTTCAGTAAAATGTTTGTGTATTAATTTTTTTCTTTTGTCGAGCAAATAAAAATTTTGTAAGAAAAATTCGATTTTCTTTTCTCCCACGATAACTGAAATGAATCGTCAGCATTATATCTGAAGCTTTACAAAAAGGTAGTTTTTACTACTATCTCATGTATGCTTTTTCAGATCATAAGATAATTTATTTTATGAAACTCTGAGGTTATGTATTTTTTTAATTTTCTTTTTGATCACTTATATCTCGAAAACGATGCAGTCACTTTTTACTGATCAGGTCTAATTTTTTACGTTCTAAAATGAAGATTCAAAATTCAAAAGAAATTTCAAGAATCATCGACTTGTTTTTGTTTTAGAAATATTTTTCGATTTTTCGATTTTTGATTTTTTGTTTTTCTGTTTTTTTGTATTATTTAAATCTATTTTAAATTCGTTAAACAGAGTATAAAATTACCTATCTATTACAACCGTACATTTTGTATCGGCTCTTTTCTTTCCCCTAAATAAATAATATTTAGAATAAAAGAAACCTGACTACATGGAGGGAAATGGTCTAGTAAAAATTACTATTTCGTATGGTAATAGCGGGACTTAGTTGCACAATCACAATATTTACTTTTATTTTAGTAGTAAATGCTACATTAATAGCAGTTATTGTTATTTATCCATTAATATGTACTAGCGAGTGTAGGATAATCTGCTAAATAAGTATAGTAAATACAGTAAGTATAGTGTTGTTTTAGCTATTAGTCGATTTCTTAGTTTTTGTTTTTCTATTTTTCTGTTTATGTTAAAATTTGTTGGAATGTCGCTATGCTTTAGCATACCTATGTGTGTAACTGAAAAGAGTGAGAAACTATATACGTCACCCCCGAAATTCTTTTAGGCCCTTTTTGTCAAGGGTTTTAGTCGTATTACAGCAGCTAGCTAGAGCAGTCGCACATAACTGACGTTACTCCTTCCTTGTGCGAGTTTGAATAAAAAAAAGTTATTTTATTTAAAATATACATTGTGTTCTATCATTTATTTAACACCCATTTCCAATAAAAATATTCTGATCAGTTTAGTGTAATTTATAGAAAATCAAATTGATTTTTCACCACAGAATTAAAAGAAATAAATAATTTCATATTGGTACAATAAATTTATAAAGTTTGAGGAAGCTAAGTGCCAATGAATTATCAGCAGTTTTTCTCTTCAAATGTTGAACAAAATTACGTTAAAATATTAAAAAAGTTATTAAAATTTATTAGAGATTACCCTCGTAGAAATTAGATTATTTATAGAATGCTTTTTTACCAACAACTGGCAATTTTTACGAAAATCGTTAAAGAATGGCTATTGTTGGCTAATGCTAGGTTTCAAATAATCTCAAAATGTATGTTTTTTTTATAAGGATAATGTAAAAATGTATCAAAGGGGTTTTTATAGCACACTAACCTCAAAATGCCAACTTTATTGTCGATTTTGAGGTTGTTGTGCTATAAAATATCGTATGAGACTGTTGTGGGAGGTGTTTTTCTACCTTGCTCGATTTTCTCACTCGCTTCGCTCGTGCGAAAACCCTCGAGCAAGGTAGAAAACCATCTCCCACAACAGTGTCATAATATACTATTGTTCAATTTAACATTTTTTACGACCTTATTATGAAGCATAATAACTGGAGTACCCCGGTTTGCCCCGCAGTTTTTGCAAATACCAAAAAGTAACATTTTTAAAAATTGTCCATATTCATTATTTATGAGCGTTTTAAGATATTTTTATAAGTTTTATTATATAAATAAGACGATAAGGCGAAAAGTATGGGTTTAATGATAAGAATTTATAAAAAAATATTTTTTATTTATAAAACGAATCTTAAAGTTAGGTACCCCATTTTGCTCCACTATCCCCTACATATATATCGATGCCCAATACAAAGAATAATGCGTTATAGTTTTCCGATGAATAAACATTTATAAAAGTAATATTATTTGAAAATTTCAAAATTATATCAACGTGATCACTTTGTTGATATGTTTTATTTTTGTACTTTGATAAGTTTTCTTTTGTTATTTTCATCAGTTATTCTTATTTTGATCTTATGAAAATAAGATGATTTTGTTGATCTTATGAAAATAAAACGATTTTGTTAAAAACTGCAATATGTTAATCTTCGTATGAGGCGTCATATGGTCTTATATATTCTTTGTGTTTCATTTGTTTCGTTTTATTATGCTCCATTACCTTGTTACGCAAAAAGTATATGAGTCTCTATTTAACTTTAAACATTGAATAACATCGAGCCTATTTCTGTAAATAAATATTGTGCAGTATGTAAAAATTCAGAAAATGATTCTCTATCCATTGGATTTTTCCAAATTTATCTAACTGTACTTGTATTATTTTTCTTGCATTTTCAAAGTTAAATAGAGACTCTGTTAAAGTGTAGGTCTAGCCGAAGCATTATAAATGTACTTATAGTGTTATGATGCATCAACTAGAAGTTGTCTCTTTACTTTCGAAAGTCTAAATATTTGGTTAATCTGAATAAATCTTGTTTAATTTTCATGGCATGTTTAATTTATGAATTTGTCAACAAAATATTTAAACTTACGAAACAAAAGCAATATCTTCTAGCTGATCAACTTATATGCCTAAACTAAGCGAGAGGCTGTGCAAACGAGTTTCAAGTTTCTCACAATCCCCACTCCTACTTGCTAGGCCGTGTTTGCGTTACCCCCTTTTTCATCTTATCGCGAGTGTTTACCATCTACACCAGCTCCTTGCTTCAACATCCTCTCGCTTAACGCTTTAGGTCTAGAAACGGCATTAGTAATGTCACTCTAGAAATGTTGCTACATACCGCATATGTAGTACACATGCCAAATCTATAATTCAAACGACACATAAATGACATTGTCCAGCAAAATATTGTACGTCTGTACATATATGTATATGAATGGTCTGTATGTATATGTATATGAATGGTCATGTGTATATGTACATATATAGGTATAATGTATAGGGTAAAAAATTTAACAGTTTTTGTCTGTCAAGACAGGTTAACAGGCGTTTTGTCAGTAAATTTGATGGATAAAATGTCAGCGAATGAAGTATTTAAAGGGCGATGTATGCTATAACCTTAAAATCTGTTTTCATTTTTATGCCGATGTCAGAAGAAAACATTATATCTGTAATATTTAAGTTACTCAGATCGAAAAGCATAAATAAACCAACGTTTTTTGTGACAAATATTGTATTAAGTATAATCGAGAAGCTTCAATTTTGGTTTCGGCTTGTTTTATAAAAATAAATTGAAAGAGGTGAAAAAAGGACCTATTTCTTTGAAAGCACAGATCCTAATCGCTTGATTTCAATCATTAACATGTGTGAACTAGTTTACTGATATTTTTTTGTAAAAATAAACACTTATAACCCAATACAGTTTGAATGACAAAATGTCTGTTAAATTAACGGTCGTTTGTCTGTAATTTGCATGGTCAAACGATACACTGACAAAAAATGTTAACAGTTTACATGCGTGTTTTTTACCTTTTATATGTATATAATATGTATATACATATAAGAAAACAATATCTACAAATTAGACAAACGAGCGTGAGCGAGTAAAATAGCTAATTAATATAAAAATAAATTTTCTGTACTTAATTGCATTTCTCCATAAATAAAATATAGGTTAAAAATCACAATAAATTAAAAACATAATTATTTAGTAAAAATTTCATAAAAAGTTGAATGTAATTTAATTATTCTAATACAGACCGGTTATGTTCGTTAACATTTTCTATACAGCTCTACTTTTCAATATAAGCTCGTTTTAATTTTCTTTCATATTATCTTAATTCTCCATTAAATTGACCTTTCTGCTATCAATAGTGACATGTTCTTATTGCAGCAAAAAGTAAGAAGATCAGATTTTCATTACGAAAGCAATCAACTATTTTTTATTGACAAGCAGTTATAAAATATATGTAATAAAATCATGAGAATAATCCCGTGTGTACATTATTTGACAAATACTCAAATAAGTGCGTATAAATGTATTATAGAAGTATCTATGAAATACGAAAACTTATTTATTTGAAAGATAATTAGCATCTGCAATACTTTGTCTTTTTAAAATATTAAGGGAATAAAAGTTTGTCTAAATATGAAAATTTGTATATGTATTCATGACAGTGACATAAAATACCCAAAGATTTTTAGTTTAATCCAAGTGAAAAAATTATTTCTCAATTCTCTTTTTGTAAATGATTAATAAAAATAATGATTTTACCTTGGATTTTACAACTTAAAATATTTGTTTTTATGAAACTCAAAAAACTTTAGGTCTTTTAGGTCACTGCCATGAATATATGACGAAATCTAAGAAAAATACACTTTTTTGAGTCCAGTAATCACAAAAGAAAAATTTAATGCTTTTCTATCTTTATTTAGGGCCCAAATTATGTAGAAAATTGGGTTTGAATAAGAAAAATTGATGCGAAGCACACACTAGGTCAGTTTTCGACATTCCTCAAAATAGCATGAAGTATAATATGAAATACATGAGAAAAACACTCGTTCCTTGAAAACTAAATTTTAATTTCGGCTTTATAACTGTATATATATATTACGGAAAAGTACATAATAGGTATTTGAGTAATTACGATTAAGGTACACCGAACGGTAAGAATAACTTTAAATATTTAGCGGAGCATTTTCAGCGTTTCAGGGTGCTTTCACATGGAGCGGAAACTTTGCAGCAGAACGGAAACGGAACGTCTGTAAAACGCATAACCTAAAATAAACAACAGGTTAACTTTAGACTTTGTTGCTGTATATGCTACATGCTATTATAAATAAATATGTGAATAAATTTGCCATGTGAATGTAAGACTACCTACCGGCACTGATTGCTCATTACTAATTATGAATTTCTTTGATGATGAACTTTAATGGAATTCTGGATTTTCTTATTTATTCACACATCTATTTATATTAGTATGTAGGTATACATCACGGGAACAAAATCTAAAGTTATCATGTTGCTTATTTTAGGTTATGCGTTTTGGGGTTTTCGACGGAGTGAACAAATATTACGCTACAGATGTTCCGTTGCCGTTCCGCTGCAAAATTTCCGCTCCATGTGAAAGCACCCTCACTGCGTGTTAACTGGCATAACGAAACATTTATTATTTACCCGATACGTCATAATAATTACGTATAATGCAATATAAGTTAACACGTGGTAAACACAACGAAAATTTCCTGCCATATATAACATTTTTTTGAACAGTATTTTTAAGTTTACTTTTAAGTTTAGTTAAAGTTTAGTTTTTAAGTTTGTTTTTCGTTTTTTAATATATATTTTAATATACACCAGACCTGCGAACAGATAACGGCGTTTATCTTTGCAGGATTTTATGGATGTAAATACCATGTATTATTCTGTAAATTATTTCCTGGTTTAAACAAATAAATAAATAAATTTAGTTTTGAAGTGATATTTATCACTGGTATATGGTAGTGGACCCGGTTCTCGATAGGTACCCAGTTGTCGATAACTCGAAGGAATAATACGATTTTAGATATATTTTGAGCAATTTTTCGGTACGAGAAAATTATTTCTATATTAAGAATATATCACTGAATAAATATTTTGAATTATAAAAACTCAGTTAGCGCTACTTGTTAAATAGAAATTCACACTTCTTGGCACTCTCAGATTTGATGAGTTTCTCGACGTTTCCTTAATCACGACCGTAACAAACAGTAAACTTTAAAGTGACATTTTTGTAATAAATAGAACGTTTTAAAAAACTATAAAGCCAAGATTAGCTTTAAATTCAACAAAATAAGCGTAATCAAAAAGTTAAATTTTGATTTATTTACTTATAACTATTTTAATTCATATATCGACAACTCCGTCTTAATTATTCGTACGTACCCAGTTGTCGATAGTCAGATAATATATACAAAATACAAATAAATTTTTCTTTAAATGTTATTTCAATGCTTAAAAGTACTTAAGCACTACTTTTAATTAATAATTATGTAATTATAATAATCAAAATCTGTATGTTATTCAATCAAGTTTTGACATAACCTAGAACCTAACCTGAATAATGGGCTTGTTGGTATATCGAGAACTGGGTCTTTTGCACCTATCGAGAATTGCTCCGACTCGTAAAATGGTTATCGACAACTGCTCCCTCGGATTATTTTTTGGTTTATTGAATTTAGAAGTAAACATTACGTTAAAACTTCGTCTTTTTCGAGTTATTTGCTAAATAAGTATATTAATTAATAGTTGAAAACAAAAAATTTCAATTTTTTTTAAATTAAAGCATTTTTTATAGCGAAATAAGTTGAGTCTGTTACTAAGCTATCGAGAACAGGGTCAACTACCTTATATATATATATTGGTTCGAGTGATCAAACCCACCTTTTTAAGGATTTTAAGTTTTAAAATGAATTTAGTTAATCAAAAGGGGTATTCAAAGATTTTGGAATCATTTTTTATGAAAAATTCAGAAAATTTTCTAAAAAGTCGTATGTTGCTATTTTTTAAAGAGATTTAATTTTGATGAATAAATGGAGGTTGAAATTTGCTTAAGAAGGTAAAAAATGACTACATGCTCATATTTAGCCTTAATGAACTTTGAACATGAAGGTTTAAAAAAATTTGAAAAAATGCACGTACATTCTGTATAGTAAGAGGAACATTTTTACCGACGAAATAAAAGAACAAATTTCGATCTTAATTTCCCAGAGAATCATCCATATATTATATGGGTCATTCTTTTCTCGTGAAAAATAATAAACAGCTGATTTTTAATAGGTCCATAACTATAGATATATTGGGTCTTGGGGTCTCAAAATTTACATGTATATATATATATATATATCCAAAAAGCAATTTATATAATTACTCGTGTGGATAACTATCCTACATTCCTACTAATTCGAATATACGTACAGACTATTGCATCCGCATTTGCACAACAAGCACGTAACCTAACAAAAGCTACGTGAATATAAACGCCGATCAATGTAAGTAACTATATGCACTGTGTGCCTTTGTTGGAGGACGTGCTCCGATAATAGTGCGTATATGGAACCACTTGTTTGTCTAAGGGTTGTTGAATGTTGCCAATGTGGGAAATCATATATGTAAGTGAAAAATTATTGCAGTATTATATTTATTTTGAAATGGATGCTTACGTGCGTGCGTGCATTCAAGCTTGTGTACGTGCGTGCGTGCGGTCGTGTGTGTGTATATGTGCGTAAGTGTGTGTGCGTGTGTGTGTGCGTGCGTGCGTGTGCATGTATGTGTATATGTATGTGTGTATGTATGCGTGTGAGTGTATGTGCATGTGTATACGCCTTTCCCAAGATGACAGATATGAGCCAGAACTGATAATTAAGATAATTAATTAGTATTAAAAGGCAGAAGAGGAAGAAGTTTTTTTAGATACTTTGAAGGCTACTATCATCGGGGCTACATCCTTGTCGAAAATCTCACGTTAAATGATACTTAATATTAAATTCGCCATTTACATTCCTAAAACTACTTATAATACTATAGAGGCGATCGTTAGATTATAAGGTGTGAACGACTAAATATATTTATCACCCCTGGTTAAAAAAACTTATAAGACCAGATTGTAAAATAAACCTATATGATCTTATCCGGTTTTATCCGGATTTTGAAACCTATTTCATATGGTCATATCAAAATCAATACAAACTTGGTTATTTCCAGATACGTGCGGATAAAATAGGATGAGATCAAAAAGTCAATCCTGTCTTGTCCGGAATTTGAACCCGGTTTTATCAGGTCTTATCCTATATAGAACGAGAAAGATTTTAGAACGACTCGTACATGACCAATTCTTAGAATTTCTGGAAGGAAACGACCTTCTTAACCCTTGTCAAGCAGGTTACCGTAAAGGTCATAGTACACAAACCGCTCTTCTTAAAGTCTTGGATGATGCGCGTCTTGCCATTGATAAGAGAAAAATTACCGTGCTGGTACTCTTCAATTTTTCGAAAGCATTTGACACGGTTCCTCACAAATTACTACTTTGCAAGCTTCGAGCTATGGGGTGCTCAGATCATGCCCTTAAGTGGTTCTTTTCGTACCTCCACGATCGTCTGCAGGCAGTGGTGGATGAGGGTGGATCTGTCTCGGACTGGTTAAAAACCACGGATGAAGTCCCCCAAGGCAGTGTGCTTGGACCACTGTTATTTTCCATTGTCATAAATGATCTGCCATCAGTTCTCAGTGTGTCCAAGCACATGATCTTTTCCGATGACACCCAAATCTATCATTCGTTTTTCCCCTCCGAACTGTCTGAAGGCATTGCAGCTGTAAGTCGTGACGCGTCCGCAGTCGCAACTTGGGCGCAGGCGAACGACCTGCAGCTCAATATAAAAAAAAACCAAGGTTATGCTCTTGGGAAGTAGATTCTACACGGCTCAACTACATTCAAATATCATCCCGAAAGTTGTCGTCAATGGTCAACCCCTCCCATATGAGTGCGAGGTGAATAGCCTCGGTGTATGGATCACTCCGACCCTTGACTTGGGTAAGCACTTAAAGCAAGTTTTACGCAGAGTGCACGGCTCACTGTATACCCTAATACACTGTAGGCATGCACTCACCCGAGAAAATAAAAAGAACCTTGTTGAGTCCCTTGTGCTTCCCCATTTTGAGTATGCGTGTGTAGTATACCACGATCTCGATCAAACGCAAAACCTCAAGCTGCAGCGAGCACTCAATGCTTGCGTGCGATTCGTGTTCGGCTGCATCCCAAGGCGAGCTCATGTCACGCCATTCAGGCTCTCTCTTGGCTGGCTCTCTGCGTTCGCTAGACGTGAATATTTCTTAGGATCACTAGCTTTTAACGTGCTAGCTTATAAGAATCCCCCTCATTTAGTTTGTAAGTTTTTAGTTCTAAATGAGGACGTCGTCAAACGCTCTTTAACTCGACTCCCACCAACAACTCTCCTCTATACTACACCTCCAACAGAGGCCATGAAACAATCGTTCCTCATTCAGTCATCCAACCTCATAAACAACCTTCCTCCCCCACCTTTGATCCTTTCCTAATTAACCAGTTTATATCTTCTCTTTTCGACTTTTTTCTTCGTAGGGAGAAATTGGAATGGGATCAACGGGTGGAGAGGGAGGGCATCATTCTCAGCTAGGCCGCACTGGCGGGAATCTCAACCGTGCTCAAACTCATTCATTTCAAGGTACTCCGCCAGTGTGGCCCTTGCACGTAAATACGTGCAACCATTACCCGCGTATATTCTATTGCGTAGTTACCTAATTTTAAATGTTCAATTTGTATATTATTAAGTTTATTTATGTTTTTTGTTTCTTGTTTTTACCTAGTTTTCTAAGTCATACTTTGTAATACAATGTGTCTACTACTCAGCGTCTATCTGTACAAAATTTAATTTGATGTAATCCGTATTGAAAAGTGCCAGATGGGGTCATACCCCGTGGCCTACATCTCTCTCTCTCTCTCTCTCTCTCTCCCTCCCTCCCTCCCTCCCTCTCTCTCTCTTTCTCTCCCTCCCTCCCTCTCTCCCTCCCTCCCTCCCTCCCTCTCTATCTCTGTATCTCTCTATCTCTCTATCTCTCTCTCTCTCTCTCTCCCTACCTCCCTCCCTCCCTCCATCCCTCTTTCTAACTCTCTATCTCTCTATCTCTCTCTCTCTCTCTCTTTCTCTCCCTCCCTCCCTCCCTCCCTCCCTCCCTCTCTATCTCTGTATCTCTCTATCTCTCTATCTCTCTCTCTCTCCCTACCTCCCTCCCTCCCTCCATCCCTCTTTCTAACTCTCTATCTCTCTCTCTCTCTCTCGCTCTCGTTCTCGCGCTCGCTCAATGTCAGGCAAACAGACGTGTTTTGCGTCGTGTCCTGTTAACTGCTTCAAACAATTTCTTTGTACCCTTGTGAGAGTTGAGACTATTTTCAGGTTAATCAGAACCCTCTCAAGTCCTGCTTTTTGAGTTGAAATTACGCAGCTCATCTCTAATAACTGGGTAAGTCCTGTATTTCTTCGTGCCTTCTATCACTGGCGACCGCATTCGGCCATCTTAGCCGCCGCGCCACGTGGCCAGAGCTGACCATTCTCTGGACGGTCACTTTTAATCCCAGCGCAACCAAGGGAACAGCCCCACTGCCTGCTCGCAGTGGCTGACTGCCAAATTGCAGCCTATTCACATCTTGGGAGTACTCCAACGTCATATGGACTTGCCATCTGCGTCGAGTGACCGTAACTAGTGCAATCTTACTGTGCGATTTCTGCGATACGTAAAACGTCAACCAGTGAGACTGTAATCATTTTTAAGCGTATTTACCTTTTTACACTTTATACTTCGCGCAAATTTAAACTGTAATCGCTGTATCTCTACTTGTATGTACGCTGCGTTATTATTATGTTATATTATGTTATATTGTGTTATATTGTGTTATCTTATGTACAAACGGTTTTGTTTACTCTGTAACGCTCAAATATTGCGTAAAAACACATCTGCTGTTCAGCGCATAAATTGTCAGAAAGTCTACCACTCCGAATGTGTTGACCACGCTCTATACTCGGAAAACCACTTGCTCCATTGCTGCTCGATTGCCGATAAATGGAAAACTTATATCGTGCGATCTAACCCGTTGCAGAAATCAGATATTAGAAAAATACCGTATTTATAATTAAATGTGTAACTTTTATAGGTTTAGGGTATGTCATATTAATGCTATCAACATCTGGCAGCACCAATGTGACACGCCTAATCTATTAATGTCTGTCTGTATGTAATTTTCTATCTATAGACCCATATTACAATTACCTTAGAGTTTGTTTTAGTTAAAGAATTACAATTATTAATTTTAATATTTGTAAAATTAGCAAAAAATATCTTCTTTCGATTAGTGTATCTTACAGTTACGTTAAAGTTGTTTTAGTAAAAAAAAATGTGCACTCATTCATAAACATAGCGTAATTTCTTTACAATCAGAGCTGATCCCGCCTTGTCCCTACTGCGAACCCATGCATCTTCCAATAACCACTTACGGCTTAGATGTTCCGCCATCTAGCAGTTGCATTAAGAAGCTTGATATATCTACTACAATTTTTTCGCAACCAGTTTTCATTTGAGATTTACTTGAATTTTTATATTGGAATATTTTTTATTGAAGAATTTTATAACAGATACCTTTTTCACAATTTAATTATTAAATAAATTTAACTGAAAAAAATCTGACTTGACAGAGAATCGAACCTTGCAAATCAAGTACCTATTATGTACATATATATATATATATATATATATATATATATATATATATATAGCCCCTCCACCTAATCTCTGCACCAAATAACGTTAAATTCTTTAAAAAATTACGTTACTTGAAACTTCGGTTTGCCCCTCCACCCCCTCCACTCCCATCCCCACCCCACCACCCTCCTCCACATACCCCGACACTTTTATAAATACAATATACCTAATGTTATAACGTTTATAAAGTTTCATTAAAAAGCAATTGCAATTTGTTATTCGAAATTTGAACAATAATTAATGGATTAAACCTTGTTTGTCACGTTGCCAGAATGGAATGTAGTCCGTTGCAAAATTTTGTGAGGATACAAATTATTTCACAGTTTTCCACGCCACCTTAGAGGTACTGTAAAGGCGCCTTGGATTTTTTGTTTATTTCAGTAAAAAAAATTATTATAAAATATAAAGTATTTAATTTAATCATAATAAGAGATGTTAGAATTATTAAACGCCTTTTGTATTTTGACTATACTTTTGACTATAAGACCCGGGATACAGTGAGTCTTAACAGAAGATTAGATTAGAAGATTATTAAAAGAAGTGTTTATATTGTAAATTTTATTATTGATTTTGAATCTTCATTCTAGCTTTTTACCAATCAAAATTCAAAGTCCTTTATATATTAATTTTCACACAAACTTAAAGTTAGAAAAATGTATCAGACAAAAAAATCCGTTGTAATAATCATGTTGAGACTCACCTCGGAAAGTCCTCCTCCTGTCGCACGAAGTCTATTTACCTCATTCAACAAATACTGTTCATAAAGAAATGTTTATTCAAGTGAATTAGTGAATTGAAATTAATTTAAAATGTATAAATATTTCTATAAATAATAAAATTAATATATTCTTGTTATTTTTTATTAAGTATATGAAAGAATCCCTTTAATTTTAATTTATTTATTAAACCTAATTAAATCATGTCATGTAAGTAGATAAAATAAATAAATTTTTTGAAAATTAATATGATTAATTTTGTACGTATGAAGGCAATGGTTCTCTGTAACATACTCAACAAATTTAGAATCTTATAATACTTAAACAATTAGGTTGATGCATAAAAAAAGTTCGAAACCATTCCAAAGTCCATTTGAAAGAGTGTCGAAAAATATTTGACACTTATTTGTCTTTTATATAATTGTACGATTATTCACTAAGATACAGTAGGTTAAAAGGTCGTGTGGCGTCACGATATTGCATGATTGTATATTTTTCATACAATATCATGACGTAATCTTTCTTTGTTATCATTTAAGGTAGTAGTGTCAATTTGAATGATCGTTAGAAAAAAAATATATAAAAATCTTACAAAGATTCTATAATTTAAATAATAAAGTATGTTAAAGAAGGGTGCTCAACGAAATAGAAGAAACATTATTTTAACAAAATCTTGATGTCAGAAGCGTAAATATTGTCAATTAAAAAAATTCTATTTAAGCAATAGAATTCTCTTTATTCTTCAATCAATTTTAATATTTAGGAGTTTACATTATTCTTTAAACATTTGTCTATAAATTCACCGTAAAAAATTATATAATAATTTAACTTTCAGGAGAACGTGTCAAATATTGTCGATATTCTTTCAGATGGACCTATAATAGAGCTTAATTTTTCTTTTCATTTAAATCCTAATTAAAAATTTGGTTAAATTCAGTAAAAATTATTGTCCATATTATAGACGGCAGAAATATTATGACACAATGTAAGTTGATGAAAGTTTTTGTATATTATATAGGTACAGTATACGTGATTTTTCCATGAATTAGATCCCTCTAAATGGCCTTTAGAGACCTTTGAAAATTCGCTAAAAATACTTGTCGAATATTATTTGATATTCTTTTAGACAAACCTGATGGTGTTTAATTTTTTTTCATTTAAGGAGGAATCCTGCTTTAGGAGGTCCAAAAAATCGATTTTATTTTATTGTTTAAATCCATACCTAAGATATTCAAGAATATGTACACAAAGTTACAGAGTCCAATTCTAAATATTTCCGAAGATACAGAGCCGAAAGGTATATAAAGTGTATCTGATTCTGAATTTTATAAAAGAGCAATTATTACAAAAATTGGAATAAAATTTTATAGAACCTGCTTTATAAAGCCCATTATTATAATACGCACACACACATATACACACGCGCGCACACACACGCACGCACGCACGCACGCACGCACGCATGCACACACACACACACACACACACACACACACACACACACACACACACACACACACACACACACACTATATATATATATATATATATATATATATATATAAATTGCTTCACACGAGAATATCGTTTTCATGTGTATGTGTTTGTATGTGTGTGTGTTTGTGTGTGTGTATGTGTGTGTGTATATATGGACGTGTATCAGCATTACTCTGCATATATACCGTGAAACTTAATGTTTCAGGGCTCATTTCTTTTCGCTTTTCTTAAAGGAAGGCGGCACAATAATTTTGTTTTTATTTTTCGCTGTTTCTAAATAATACCATTGATCCAGCGAAAATGGTCTTGATAGAGAATAAAATTACCTAACTTTTCCGACCTTAAAGTTTGGGTAAGGTCATTTCCCTTGTTATACACGAAAACGTCATTTTCTGTTTAAATGGTTATATTTCGGGAACATATGACGGAAAATGTTTGAAAAAAATTGATTAGGGACATAGAAACAAATGTACAGTAAAATTTTTAAGACTTGACCTTTTTCTTTTGTCGAAAAAAAAATAATTTTGTAAGAAAATTCGATTTTCTTTCTCCGGCGAAGTGCGCGATGGACTCATCGACCTCGCCAGGTGACTGAATGCTTAGAATCTCTTCCATTTTTTTTAAAGCAGTAAAAGAATATACCGTGTTAATGTTTTGAATGCCCGCTGACGACTGATGGCTTGGCGACATGTTGGTCTGCTTCTGTAGCCTTTACCGACTTTGGTCTTGTAAATAATACTCATTATGCTTGTTTAAGATGTAGTCTGATTGTTATTATTTTACCTCGAAAATACTAGCAAACGGTCTATACACTTTACGGTAATTAGAAGATAAATTACGTGTGAGGGAACCTCGATTGTCTTATATCTGGTAGTACAAGGATAATGATGATTACAATACGTTTACTACCAGCCTTTAGGACGGTGTTGCGAGCTCCTTTTAGAGCAGAAAGAATGACCTTACGAGCGCACTTACTTGGGACAACTGACTCAGAAGCAGCCTTCACCACCTTATTTAGTGATATAAATGTCTCCTTCTTTTTCATACCCATACCCGACTTAGATTTCAGTTTCAAGGCGTTAGTTACGGCGTAAACAGCTGCATTCTCACCAATGCTAGCGTCCTTCACTAAAACTTTCTGCCAAGCTTCGTTAGCTAAAACTCTGTCAACAGCGTTTATTACCTCAATATTCTCATAATTCCGGGAATATGCGATATCATGCTCCTTTCAGGCTACGTCGAGAGGATTAATTCTTGGATCACCTCGAGCTAGACGTTTGGCTTATTTGGTACCTGGACCGCAGTACTGGTATCCTGGCAAGTGAAGTTCAACTGGAAGCTTGTTAATGAGTTTATTGACCAAACCGCTGCCCCGTCGTCGTTTGTAAACGATCATCACTCTTCGAAGTTTCGATTACAACTGATGCTGAGAGTATATAAGCGCTCTATTTATAGCTGGGCGAAATTTTAAGGAGCAGTCTGCTAAGCTCCCGATAGTGAACTTTGACACTATTATCGAGCAGGATAAAAAAATAAAGTGACACGATTTACTTTCAGACAGCATACGAGCCATCTTTTCTGGGCCATCGAATTGTGATAAAACGAATAGTCTTTTATCTCTAATATCACATCCTAATGGACTTAAATTTGAAAATGAATACATTTACTCCAAGTAGCTCAATCAGTCAAAGTACAAATTCTTAAAGGAACTTTTTCAAGGAACATAGTCTTCATGACAGTCTCGATAAATGTCTTGATGAAACTCTGCAGAATATACTGGATGCTCACAAAACCTCATTCGAAACAGCTGGCAGCGAAGATGAAGATGATAATTCATCAAGCAACAAATATATTCTTATACTCAATCGAGGGATTAATCTTGATCAAGTTTACGGAGTGCGTAAGGAAGGTGGAAAGTTTATGATTGGTGATTCACCGATACAATTTGAAGCTGATGTCATCAAGGTTAAAGATGTCAAATATCAGAACACTATAGGATTGATGGAGTTGCTCATCACAAAACATACCGATCAAAAACTTACGAATTCGAATGATATGCAGAATTATCGTAATATTCTTGAAACTATGAATGCTCACAAAAAACGTCACAGGAGTGATGAATTCATTCGTGCTCACAATAGAAAGTAATTCAATAATATTATATATCCTCTATTTTCTAAGAGACCTAGAAATAGAGAAGGTAAAGGATTGTCTTAATACAAAATAGCTAGGAGAGACACGAGGATTGATTACGTTTACTGGGACGACCCCTCCGAGCTCGTTGATCGTCTTCGACTGCTCATAGCTGAGCAATCAGCTGGAAATCCAAGTCACATAAAAGAGATCCACTCCACCATACAGGAGCTTCGTGAGGGTAGGTATATATATTGAGGTGCATGCAAATACTTGGCTCAGTATCAAAATGAGCGTTGACGAGTTCAGTCGTAATCTTAATAGGAGTAACAATAGTCGAGCCCCCTTGTGGTGGGATATAAAATTACTGCTGATGGTCAATACGACTTGGAAAACAAGAGACTGTGCAACGTTGCTACACCACAACAGTCAAGTGATGTCGTCAATTTGGACACCCTAGATTACGTAAGAAATTCAGAGCGTATACGAAGTTACATCTGGTTTAAGGTCAAAATACGACAATGTACAATCATAACTCGAGAGAACAAAGCTTATAGATACATGCTTATAATCATAGATGTATTTTCTAAGTATGCTTGGGCCATATCGGTCAGACTACGAGTAAAAACTGGGGAAGAAGTTGCAACGGCTGTGAAATCTGTATTACGTCAAGGTCGAGTATCCAAAAATTTACATACTGATAGAGGTAAAGAGTTTTCAGAACCTCATGAAACGCTACAAGATTAATCTCTACTCAATATATAGCAATCTCAAAGCATCAATATGTGAACGATTCAATCACACTCTCAAGAACAAGATGTGGATAAAGTTTAGTTTGCACGGAAACTATAAATGGCTTCATATATATCCTGCTTTTCTGAAAAAGTATAACAATAGTAAGCATCGAACCATTGGCATGAAACCTAACGAAGTCACTGCTACCAATCAAGTTCAAGTTCTAAAACGATTCTCTCTTAAGAGAGTGCAGAAGAAGAAGCCTAAATTCAAGATCGGCGACAAAGTACAAGAAAATAATGCAAAGCAAGTGTTTGAGAAAGGGTACACATCCAACTGGTCGACGGATATTATTACAGTCGCAAGTGTAGCAGCTATGAATCCAATAACGTACTATATAAAAGGCTTTCGAGATCAACACATCTCCAGTAGTCTCTACTAGCAGGAACTGCTAAAGGCCAAGTATCCAGACATATGCCTGGCGGAGAAAGTCCTCAAGCAACGAGGAAATCAAGTATTTGTAAAATGACTCGGTTTTGATAATTATCATTCTCATAATAGTTGGATTAAAAAATCTGATATTTAACAGGAAAAATAAAGCCATGTGTAAAATTATATGATATTTATGTATCACTTATTAAGTTCTTGACAGTTATGTCACAGAGTCGACAATTATGTCACAGAGTCGACAAATACGTCACAGAGTTGACAATTACGTGACAGAGTTGACAAATACATCACAGAGTCGACAATTATGTCACAGAGTCGACAAATACGTCACAGAGTCGACACTTATGTCACAGAGTCGACAAATACGTCACAGAGTCGACAGATAAGAGTAACGATTATGTTACAAAGTTACTCAGTATAAATAATCGCAGGTGGATTCTACAACATATATAGCACATCCACTTTGATATTATCAATCTGCTGTGAGCTATTAAAGCGTCAACATGGAAGACCTACGAGAGGATATTCTTCGAAAATGGAGAGAGGGAGTCATGAGTAAATGTAAATCATTAAAAAAACAGTACAGTAATCAAGTGTATGATGTCTGAGGATACTAAATACGAATCTGATAAAACTAATAAGTTGAATGTAACTCAAGATATAATTAATTTTCTTCTTCGAGATACTTCTTTTAATAATGAGAATACTTTTTTTCTTGTTGTAAGTATGTCTGGAGGCTCAACGGTAATTATAAAAGATACCTCGACAACGAATATGGAGTTTATAAGCACGGAAATGAGCTTATGTTAGGTAACTCATGCATACACTTTGTAAAGAATCACGTTAAAGTGAAAAATGTTAGATATCCTTAATGTGGATAAAAATAATAATTCAATTAAATCACAAATTAAAACAGATGGTGGTTATTGGAAGATGCATGGTTTCGCAGAAGGGGTAAGGCGGCTACGGGATCAGCTCAGACTACGAGATCACGGGCGCTACGAGATCATTGATCCCGTATCCACTTGATAATGGATAATTTATAAAAAAAAACAGAAATATCACCGTTTATAAGTAATTTTATACTCCTTTAAATGCAAAATGAAACGATCATAGAGCCCTCCTTGGCTCAGTGGGTAAGACGCTTGCCTACCGATACAAGACGCTCAAGCTGTCAATGGTTCGATTCCCGGTGACAATTATCGAGAAAATTTTCTTCGAGTTTTTCGTCTGGAAAAGATCTCCGACTACGCATTGTGCTTTGGAGCAGGACGTATGCGCCCATATAGCCTCCTCAAAAGCATCTGAGACGCTAGTAAGCAGTTGATGGGTTTCGCTCTACCGACATGGCACAACACAACAAACAAGCATATAAAATACAAATGTAAAATACAAAATCAAATATGCATTAGAACATATCAGAGTACCAAGAAAGAGGAGACACATGGCCATTAAATACAACGAAAGAAATAATTAAACAAACATATTATATCTAAAATACAAAAATAATTTAGTTTATCGATTTCAGAATATCGTAAAATATCGTAAAATCAAGAAATTATTGTAAAACAATAACGGATCCATGAATCTCAACAGTTCTTTTTAATTCTGATTCTTCATTAAAAATCGAAAATTATGAGCGTTCGGTTGCAATAAATGACCTCGCCGTTCTCGAGGTATAAACATTAAAAAAAATTAACAAAAACAAAACCTCAAATAACTTGGAATGTAAATGTCCTCATAATCTAGGCTTCTACTAGTCTTTAAAAATAGTAAAAATCTACATTTCTGGACAATTTCAGAAGGAATAATGACGTTTTATTCAACTTATCCAGCGCCAAAAGAAACGATTTTGTTTACAAAATTATTTCTTTCTCTGAAATAAAACGTATATAGGCTTGAAAAATTTTAAAAATATTGTTATCCATATTCCTATTATATCAAATTTTTTCAAAAATTTTCCATATTATATTTCCCAGATATCATCTTTTAAACAAAACACGACGTTTTCATGTATAACAGAAACAAGAAAATATCTTATTTAATATTTCGGGTCGAAAAAGATTGGTAATTTTATTCTCTTTCAAGTGCAATAAAAATGAATTGATGATATTATTTCGAACACACCAAAAAACACAAAATACTAAAGACTACCTGAAAAATCGAAAAACCGCTAAAGAAACAATAAAACATCGAAAAACAATACAAATTTCTTTACAGCTCCCTTCCTTAAATAAAAACAAAATCATTGAGCCCTGTAGCATTAAATTTGACCGTGAAATTGCAGAGTAATCTTCACACACACACACACACACACACACACACGCACGCACGCACGCACGCACGCACGCACGCACGCACGCACGCACGCACGCACACACACACACACACACACACACACACACACACACACTTTTGCACTCCACAGAATTAATTATTTATATAATTTTTTCCCATTATTTATATAATATAATAATGGGCCATTGTCATATTACTACTCGTCGATAGTTATTAGTATTTTCCACCCCTCCCCCCTCCCTGTAACATTCTGTCACATTACTCGTAACTCTACGTCACTTCTATAAAATTACGTAACGTTTATCGCGACTTGCCGCCCCCTTCCAAATAAAAATATATTAATTTACAATTTGCTTTTATCCTCATATTTAAGCGTACTCTAGATTCAGTCATTTAACGTCTTGAGTAAATAATTAAAAAAAATTATTTATGTAATTACAGTATTTTACGCTTTTTTCTTTCATGAGGATCGACTTTAAGAATATTAATATATACTATAATTTTTCACGTGTTACAATATCAAAAACGTTATAATATAAAAGAAGGGTAAAAAAAAAGATCCAAAAATATGTATAAAAATATCGATATTGTAAAATTATATATCGCGCAAATTAGAAAATGATTTGGCAAATGATCCGAATCTTATTTATTTTGTATCCGATTTTAATTCAGGTCTCATTTTGTTCCTTGAAAGATTTTAGGAGGACTTACTGATATAAAAGTTTTAAAGAATCGAAGAATTTGCATCGAAAAAGTTACAGCCAATAGTTTATACTTGTACATGCACGAACTTACAAAAACACATGTTATAGACTTACAAACAATTGTCTGTAACTTTGTAGTTTTATCGATGATTTTCAATTTTTGTATCTGCAAGTCCCCCTAAAAACTTTCAAGGAACCAGACAAGACTTTCTAAATTAATATCGGATAAAAATGCGATTAAATTTTTTTTTATGTACTCTTTTTTCATATTATAACGTTTCTAATATTGTATCACGTAAACAAATTATAGTATAGATTTATATTTTTAAGGTCGATTATCATGAATGAACGTCCTTAATCGGAATATTTTATTCTGGCACCGAGTTCCAACATTGTAATTTATAAATAAAATAAAAAATATTTTTATTTTCTATTTTTATTTTTATTATATTCACATTTTATAGTGTTATCTTTTCAAGTCTGTTTTATTCATAATATTTTTTAATATGTATAGTGTGACGTAACGATATACTAGACTCCCCTCCTCCTTGTCACATTTTGTTACGGTATGCTTGACCCCCTTCCCCCCGCCGAGTTTTTAGGGATTCTCCTTCTGGATGCTTGTTGATATATGTGTATGTATATATGTAAGTGTGTGGGAGTATATGTGTGAAGGTATGTTTTGAGGGTATGTATGAGTGCGTGATTCTGTACTTGAGTTTGTGGCTTGAGTGTGTGGATTTATCTGCAGTTATAGAGCGTGTTACTAATTGTGTATGTTCTTGCATATGTTTGAATATGTCTGTATAAGTGTGGGTGTGCCTATGCGTGAATTTGTGTGTACTGTGTCTTTATGTATATATTTATGTACGTATGTATGTACATATGTATAAATATATGTGCATGTATGTATGTATAAATATGTATCCTATGCGATTTTCGGACTGTATCTAGATATGGGTGATTCTGTCATAACCGTCCCAGTTTAGCTTTTAAAATATCCGAATATTTATTAGACTAAAAATTTTTCTTTCTCCACAACTAACTCTTTCTAAGTTTGAGGATTGAAAATTGAGTTTGAGGATTTTTTGCACATAATATTATTTATAACAAATACTTGAATGAAATACATTAAAAGTATTCCTATCAAAATGTACACACTATTATATGATGTTAACAAGATACGGAACTAACAGGGACATAACTGAGATTCCAGGTTAAAAATGCTCGTTATAACTCGTATATTTGTTATTAAAATTTGTCCACATAGATAATTCTTATGTCCACCAATTACTATGAGAAAATGCATGTTGTTGAACAATAAACATAATTTACTGACTAATATTATTTACGTTAGAATATTAAGAAATCTTCTTTAACGCGTTTGAAATTTTACAAACCTTTGATAATTCTGATATTTGGATTTGTGTACTCTGGATATATACTTTGAAAATGCGTCGTTAGTTACTTCTGAGAAGTCAAATGGCACGTCTTTTAAAGCGATTAATGCTATTATCAACATGCTGGTGTAAATCGCTGGACATAAAATATGCATCCGGTTTTAATAGTAGTTAGATGAATTTTGCTTTAAAACTAATGAAAATATACATAATGAACACTACAATTTTACACGTATATATGGAGAATTGACATACACGTGTATAAATCTTCAGGAAAATCGGTTGGAAAGTTTCACAGGAGTATAATGACAAAATATTGCACTCTGTGGAGGTTAGAGGGCTTCGCTACAAGCTTTATGAGATGGTTTAGTATATTTAATTTTATGTTATTGTATTTTATTTTATTGTTAACTGCGTAATTACAGAACATGTTGCTAACCCACACATCGCTTTATCACACTTTACTCATACATGTATATATACGTATATAGATATGTATAATTATTCTATTATGTAATTCGCAAAAATTTATTATTTGTTATATTTTTGTAAATATTTTCTGTATACTTCACTTATGTCATACGGTCACTGTGACCATAGCAAATAAAAACGATATCAATCAATCAATCAATCGATCTCTCTCTCTCTCTTTCTCTGTCTCTGTTTCTGTCTCTGTCTCTGTCTCTGTGTCTATCTCTGTCTCTGTCTCTGTCTCTGTCTCTGTCTCTGTCTCTGTCTCGGTCTCTGTCTCTGTCTCGGTCTCTGTCTCAGTCTCTGTCTCTGTCTCTGTCTCTGTCTCTGTCTATGTCTCTATCTCTGTCTCTGTCTCTATCTCTGTCTTTCATTCTTCCTCTTAGCCTACGTGAACGGCATGTGGCCAAAAGAAGCGCAAGAATCGGATCGGGTCTCGTTTTACGACCATTACGTCGATTAATTCAAATGACCGCCGTGTCACATATACCCCCGCGCTTCCGCCTGCTCTTCCCGATTCCTTTTCATCACCCCTGTTTATTCGTTCGTACTGACTAGTTTGATTCCAGTTACGCTCATTCACGCATTCTGCTTTCATTTTACTCCCATTTTTTCAGCCGAGAGATTAATCATCCTTTATTAAACTTAAAAATTGATAGCTTACTGCTGTACGGAAATTCAATCAGTCTAGATAGTTTTGTGAAAACAGATTTTGGATATCCGTATATTATTGTTTGATAAATTGTTGTTAGATATCAAATGGGTAATAGATAGATAGAAATATAGATATTGGATTTAATTTGTTTCAGGCAAATATTACAGGTGGTAATATACATTAATAAATATGTTGAACATAAGTTAAGAATTAGAAACTCAATGGTCAATATCATATAAGATTACAGTTGGTTTACAGATCATCGTCATTGCTGCTAAGCAATTATTGCACCTAGTCTCATTCTGTATATATCTATCACGTTAGAGCATAAAACATCCATACAATCATATAGTAACATTATATACAAACAAACGCCCATTTCACTCATGCTAATAATTACATTCATACTTATATTAAACGCAGGTAATAAATTATTATAAATGGAGAAGACGGACACAATAATAAATATTAAAAACGACGCAAATTAAGATGACACACGCTATATATGCTACTACGGGTTTCGTGGTCAGAGTATGATTGCGCTAGGTGTCTGCGCACCGCGCAATAAATAATGGATTCAAAAAGTACAGGAAAATAATTATAAATTTATTAACATTATTGACTATTAGGACGTCATAAAAGTTTTGTATTATTTTCTGGTACACTCGACGTGGATTAATTCTGATTCGATTGATTTGAAAATTCCATCGTGTAACACGGATATGGTCAATAGTAGGTTAGGTCGGCGGAAGTTACGCTTTGGCGAGGAGTTTCGGATCTCATGAAACGCGCAGTCTCGATGGTGAAGAGAAAGCGAGACGAACAAACCCGAACGGAATCGAAAATTCGAAATCAAAATGCATAATAAAATTATATATTGAATAAATCTGATTTATACACAGTTGTGTATAAGGCGTTCTTAATTATTTAGGAAATGAGGACTAGGTATGCCCATGGCATACTTTGCCTCGGCGCTTTACTCGTCCACCTTCATTAAAAAAGAAATAATAACAAAAGGTATAAATAATTACATAAATAAATTCAATTTATGGACGAGATTTTTTTTATTTGATAAATTTTATGTATTTACAAACTTTGCGTAGTTACTGCGTTAAAAATTTTAAAAGAAGAAACTATTGTCAAGAAAATCGTGGCTTACAATAGGCCATCTGCAGGCCATCTGCAAGGATTTCACTCTCCCTGCAGATTGCTCATAGATATATCTGCTGGACTTTTATAAAAAAATATATCTTCAGACTTTTCTGCAAATGCTGCAGGTAGAGTAAACAGCCTGTAAATATATAAAATTTATCAAATAAAAAAATATCGGCCATAAATTGAATTTATTATTTCTCTTTTAATCAAGGTGCACAAGTAAAACGCCTTGTACACAACTGTGTATAAATAAGATTTATTCAATATATAATTTTATTATGCATTTTAATTTAGAATTTTCGATTCCGTTCGTGTATCTTCGTCTCCCTTTCTCTTCATCATCGCGACTGCGCGTTTCATGAGATTCGAAACTCCTCGCCAAAGCGTGACTTCCGCCGACCTAACCTACTATTGACCATATCCGTGTTACACGATGGAATTTTCAAATCATTCGATTCAGCATTAATCCACGTCGATTGTACGTCTACATAAATAAAATCGCTTCCAATTCATGGGCACTCGGCATCCTCAAACTAAATAAATTGTTCCAATATGAATTTCTTTATTATAATACATTTTTTAAATTACTCTATTTCTTTCTTGTTAATATCTCAAAAAAGGTGTGTTTCCTTATCATTGATGACAAATCATTATAAAATTAAAACGAGTCGATAAAGCTAAAAAAAATATTTCATTTCATCAAAAAACAAAAGAAAATGAGCAATTAGTAAAAAATTACTGTGTAGTACCCAATAAATAGGCAATAAAAAATTAATAAATAATATGACCTCAAATATCTTGAAAAATAAAAGATTTCATGTTCTGGCCAGAGAGCTCAGCTAAGACTGCCAAGAGATATTGGAAATACTTTCCATTTACATTTGTTTATAAAAATATTCAATCATATGTTTACAATATATCGCCGTTTAAATAAAACGTTTTCGCGTATAACAAAAGAAGGAAAATAGTTTATAAAAAATTTAGGGAAAATAGATAATTTTATTCTCATTCAAATGCATTTACACTGAAGCGATTGTATTATGTCTACATACCAAATTAATTTACCTCATTTTGATATCAGAATAACGTAAAATAGAAAAATCATTGTAAAACAAAAACAGGTCGATTAATCTTAAAATTTATTTTTAATTCCAAATCCTCATTAAGAAATGAAAAAAATTAATCCCAGTGAATATTACTGAATATTGTTCTCCATGTTACTGATCATGTCAATTTTTTTCAATATATTTTCGAAACAGAAAAAATGAAATAGCTTATAAAAAATTTCGGGTCGGAAAGGATAGGGAATTTTAAGCTCTTCTAAGGTATTAAAAAAAACCCAAAAACTAAAACTCATCAAAAAATAAAAATAAATTATTCTTGAACCGCCTTTCTTTAAAAAGAAAATAAACAAAATGAGCCCTGGAACATTAAATTTAACCGTGGATTACTCAAGATATAGTGGTACACATCCATTACACACACACATGCACACATATACACACACACACAAACGCGCGTACACACACATACACACACATACACACACACGCACACGCACACACACACGCACACACACACACACACACGCACGCACACACACACAAACACTCACACATACAAACACACACACACACATACACACACAAACACAGATCCATACGGACATTTTCTAAAAATAGTGTATTTTGATTCCAAATAGCCCAAACATATTTCTGACATGTTTTTAAGAAAATTTTTTTATTACTATTACAAAGCTTCCTTTAGGAGGAAGCAAAAATAATAGGTAGTCGGTAAAAGAGATATGACTTTTGTTTGTGAATACCGATAATTGAAATGAAACGACGAATGTAACAGTGTCCAAAGTTCAACATCTAGAAAGGTAGGAGCATTTATCCCTCTATATTATAAAAATATCTTGGCGCCCCGCCGCCATTTCAAGATATCGCCTCCTCAGCCCCTCATATCCCCATCTTAGCTCCTCCTTAACCCTTCCTCAGCCCCGCCTCTGCTCCTCCTCATCTTCTCCTTCGATATTCTACGTCATTTTTCCTATTTTTCGATGTTTTTTGTTATTCTTATATTAGTAATGCACTATTTTACGTTATTTTATGTCAATTCGCTTTATTTTACGTTATTTTATGTTAATTCATTTTATTTTACCTTATTTTATGTTATTTCACTTTATTTTACGTTATTCTGAATTATTTTACGTCTAAGAATCGAGACCCTTTCTTCGCCTCTGTTATTCTACGTTATTCTGGTCTATATTTTAGAATTTTTCATTATTTTTACTTTAGTTATGCACTATTTCACGTTTTTTAGACTATTAGATTATTAGAAGCCTAAATTATAACGACCTTTACATTCAGAGTTATATGAGGTTATGATTATTTTAATTTTATTTTATCGTTTATATCTCGAGAACGGCACGGTCATTTTTTGCATATCGGGACTCTTTTTTTTCGTTTTTCAATGAATATTCTAAATTGGAATTAAATTTTGAGATTCATCAATCCGTTTTTGTTTTACAATGATTTCTTTATTTTACAATATTTTACAATATTCTGAAATCGATAAGGTAAATTATTTTTGTATTTCAGAAATAATATAATTGTTTAATCTTTTCTTTCTTTGTATTTAATTGCCATGTGTCCCCTTTTTCTTGGGACTCCGATATGTCACAATGCATATGTGATTTTGTACGTTACATTTGTATTTTATATACTTGTTTCTTGTGTTGTGTGATGTAGGTCGAGCGAAACCTATCACCTGATTACTAGCGTCTCAGACACTTCTGAGGAGGCTAATTGGGCGCACACGTCCTGCATCAAAGCAAAACACAGTGCGTAGTCGGAGATCTATTCCCGACCAAAAATGCGAAAAAAAATTCTTGAGAATTTTCGCTCCGACTGCTGGAGCGTCTTTTATCGATAGGCAAGCGTCTTACCTACTAAGCCAAGGGTGGCTCTATGATCACTTCATTTTGCATTTGAAAGAGTATAAAATTACTTAGTCTCTAAATTGTTTGAACTGGATTTTCATTCTTTTGGAAAGAGTGAATAGTTAAAAGTGACTAAATAAAAGTGACTTTTTTACTCTATTTAGAGACAAGAAAAAATAATTATTTACGTTGTTTTACGTTTTACTAATGTTTTGATAAATGAATACAGTTTACTGGAAAGGCTGCAATTGATAAATAAATTTAAAAACTTCAGAAAAATTGTTGTTTGGATTCGAACCCTGGTTCGTTGAGGTTCTGGGGCTGCCACTCCAGCGCTAGACCGCCGTTGCATGAATTCTGAATTCATGTGCACTAATTTCTCCTATGTATTCAAATTCGTTAATGAACTTTCATTTAATACTAAAATCAATTTAAGCCATAATAACTTAGATCTAATAAATAGTTGTTGTTAATAAGTGGATATAAAAACTATACTTTATATGAAATTCAGTACTATTATGGTAATTTTAATATTTGGCAAAACAGTTTCATATTTTTGTTTACTACATTTTCTCAAATTATGCATTTTTAAGAAAAGTTTAAGATGTTTAAAACACTAAAATTTTAAATATTAATAAATTTTTGCAATTTAAGGGGATGTAAAGTACTAGAACGTCATTATAGGCCTTTACCAGAAATGTTCAGTTGATTTTTCAAGAGGTATCATTAACTTTCTTAAAAAATGGGTCAAAATATGTTAAGAGGATATGGGTCGCCATACGCATTACTTACCACGGAAAATATTTAAAACTGTTTTCCGGTTAGAAATAATACCGGAATCTTTTGAAACTACCAAAACCAAACATTGCTAATACAATATACAAATTTGCAGGACATAGTAGTTATTTTTGTTTACAAAATTTGTAAAATCACGAATAACTGTTTAAAATAAAAAAAAGTCGGTTATACAGATTCCTGTAATAAATTCTATTTTTTTTTAAGTGGTTCAATATTCCCTTTGAATTTGTAAAAACTATATCTGGTTAAAATTTTAAGAGATTTTAAATAAAAGCCACCTTTCACTTCTAGATAAATTAATTAACCACATAGTTGTATATCTTTAAACCCATTATTTTGTACAATTAATGAAATTTCTTGAAAACTTAATTGAAGATTCCTGGTGCAAATAATGTTTTAAAAGTAAAATTTCGTAATTCGAAACTTTGATTAATTATAGATTTTATAATATAAATTTCACTCCAACCTAGTGTGAAAGTTAGAGTGAATCCTTAGTCACTCTCTAATTTATAGTGGTAAAATTCACTTACTAGACTGGAGTGACCAAATTCACTTTTTAGAGTGAAAATTGACTCGTTTGCAGTGGAACCCTCGTTCACTCTACATTTAGAGCGAAAATTTCACTCCAAAAAATTTAGAGAGAGTTTTATGACTTTTACGAAACGTTGTTACTCAGTTCGTTAATAATTTATTATATAAAAATCTATAAAATATAACTTTAATCCGAGTATTCACTTTTAAATAATGCTAGCTTTTGTGATTTAATATCACCAACCGTCATATTTAAGATATATGTGCTAAATTTATTTAATATAATATTATATATTATTCATTAGAATGTAAAATATAGTTTACAAAATATATTAGAGTTATCTGAACATAATCAAATTAATGTAAGTTACCACTGTAGGTAATGCAAGATACACATTCATTATGTTTAGGTCTTAATTCAAAATTTTTTATTAAAAGTAGACAAAGCAGAATTGCTTATAAAAGTCGTAAATTTAAATCATAATAAAAAAAAACACAGACAACTTCCTCTTCAAAAATAGTAGATTTTCATGCATGCAGGAGTTTTATTTTACCCCCGTGTAAGAAATAGTATTTTTCTCTATTCCCGGGCGAAAGTACGTTAATTAATCAGTCGAGAAAAGTCGAAAATCATCATCTTTCCTGGTGACATCAACTCTGCGCAGTCATGTTTTTACTTTCGCTCTATGTTTTGATAGCGTTAGCGCCCTCGCGGTCACTTCACGTCATGCTTGCAGTTTGCAGGTTATATTTTTCAATGATATTTTACCTGTCGCAATTGGTTTTTCCCGATGCGCGCGTTTAGGGGTATTCGATGCCCGGCCAACATGTACAGCACGAGCGTAGCGAGTGCTGCCGGTCGGGGCGGGCATCGAAAATACATAAACAAGCAGAATACGCGTAATATTTTAAAATTATGGAATAAACGTTAATTTAGTAAAAAAAGTAGTTGAATATTTTTTTTGAAACAGAAATAATATATTAACTGTCTTACAACTATTTTTTACAATTTTCTCAAGAAATAAATTGTTTACAATATTGCCATTAAAAGTACAGTTTTCATATTTAATACATGAATTTTCAATAACAACTTCTTGCCTACGGTTATTAATATTTATTGATTTGGGGGAATTTAGTTTCACTTTTTTCACGGGTGGTTGAGCAGAATTGTCGTTGAAGGGAACTTTAATAGGCTATTTCAAAGAAAAATTCCGGGAAGCTTTAGAACTTGATTGTGGCTCAATTGTTACAAATTGATTTTCACAATGTTGTATGGGATTATTTTTAGCTGTTATAAATACTGCTTGAAGTTCTTGCGATTCCTTTGACATTGAAATTGGGGCACGCTCAAGGTCATCTATGGTTACTTCGGTAGTGAAATCATCCCAACCAATTTTGACAGGAGGCACATTTTCTTTATTTGCATTGATAATTTGCATAGAATAGTCTCTACTGGTTGATAGTCTAGGAAAATCTGGCTGGATTTTAGCTGCAGCATTGATTGAAGCTCCTTTCGTCACTCCATCAAAAATTTGTTGTCGATTGTGCATCGAATTTTCGGCATAACCATGACAGACTTTGTCGGATACCCATCCTCCCAGCGGTTTCACTTTATCAAAGGATACACCTGAGTTAGCAAGCAGTGTGGTCCCTGTTCTACGAAAGCAATGCCCAGTAGGGCTTCACGATACCAAGACAATACAAGATTTATCCAAAATATCGTCTTGGTATTGCAAAATATCGCAAATTAAAAGTCTTGTATTGGTCTTGTACGTTCTTGAAGTAATATATAATTGTCTTGTCTTGATATTGTCTTGTCTTGATATTGTCTTGGTCTTGACGAGAAAATATTGGTCTTGACGTTAAAATTTAAACTCTATTGAAAAAATCTTTTTAAAAAGCAATATGTATGCATATATGGTTGCTTATTTCCTTCTTCTCAATCATTAATCCATAGCGTACTTATATTTATCTTATCCGAAAAAATTCAATGCGCACATTTGCCCAGCATAGTTTTACAGGCATATTTATTTTTTCCCCACATATCTTAGCTATTTTAACGTATGAAGTTTTATTTAAATTAAATTAATTTAACTATGTTAATAAAGACCGGTTACTGTGTGCCTGTAGAAAATAAAAAGAATAGAAAATTTAGATTCCTATTACATGTATGTATATAGGAGAAACACCAAAAGGCGTTAGGAATACCGTATATATTTTATTATTGGGGGTTTATCCACCTGCAGCATTTCGGCCCAGCAAGTGCATTACCTTTCTACTGTATTTTATTTGTACCCTAACTGCTTTATACTGGGAAGGGTTCTCTAGTGGAGACCATATTTTCAGACCACACCGTGCAGGTTAAATCGACACTCTCTACCCACACGGGGGGCATCGGGTCTGCCTTCCAGTGTAGCTTTCCCGGAGAAAGCCTAATTTCGGGGCTAGCTCCTCGCCGGTAAGGAAGGCGCTCCCTGCTTACATCTCTACTTTACATACCATGCATCCTACCTTATCTGAGGAATACTGTATATATTCATGAGGTAAATAAACTTTTGCTCGTGCAAAATAATATTTTGCATATTAAAAATTAATATTACGAGTTTGAAAAATATAAATTTAACGAATATTTAGATTTATTTTACATTTTATCTATAACTAATCAGAATTCACACGCCGTGTCGGATTATTGATGAAAAATCGATTCTCATTTATTCATTGAATATAACGATAAACTGCAATGTCGATATCCGGCATCCCCTTACTAAATAATTAATTATATGTGGAAGAAAAGAAAACAATAATATACTACGATATTGATGTAAAAATGACTAATGAATTTTCTTAAATATATTTTTTACTAAACTTTAAAATAAAATCTTTATATTTTATAATATTCGTATATCATAAATTTTACATATTTATTATACAGTTAACGACATAATATTGTAAAGTTTACGAATTATATGTAATTACCATTACTATATAGTTTTTCTAATGTATGAATTAATTAAAATAAAATTGTTTTTAATGCTAGAAAAAAAAATAAATTAAAATGGCCAAGACCAAGAATCTTGCAAGATCTTGTTACAAAAGTATTGTCAAAACAAAGTCTTGGTACCTGAGATATTGGTCTTGTCTTGAAATTGTTGGACGCAGTCTTGTCTTGATATTGTCTCGAAATTCAAGACAAGACAAGACGATATCAAGACAAGTATCCAGGTCTTGGTGAAGCCCTACCATATCGTTTAGAATCCTTTAAATCTAAGTACGGAGCTATAATTTGCGGTATTTCATAAATTTTGTTGATCTTGATGACTTGGCAAACACATTTTCCTTCTTGATAACGAATAAAAAATATATCGGTAAATCTTTAGTTGGCCTTAGAGAGATATACTGATTAACAATTTCGAAGAAAAGAGTTCTAATAAGTAATTGGCACGGTGCCGTAGTGGTGCGACTATTGTAGTCATTTTTTGTGGACTGAATTGATATCAAATATCTTTTGTCAGGCAACTCTTCAACATCTTGAACACGTAGATTAGTCAATTCATCACATGTGAGTGCTCCATAAAGTCCAAATATAAGGATAACCTAGCATAAAAAAGTATAAAATTACAAATAATTATAGTGCAATAGTGTCAACAATAGGGATTTAAGATGTGAATGTTATTACCAACTTTAAAGGCTAAATATGTTTGATCATCAGCTTCTTCAATACATTTTTTAATTTCTTCCCACTTTAAAACTTGAGATTTTGATGGCTTATATCCTTTGGAATAATTTTTCAACATAGCTTTCAAATTGAGAAACCTACCAATATCAATATGCTCCTTGCCATTCAAAGTTTTCTTTGGGGCCTGCGGCGGCTCAGTCGGTAGAGTGTCGGATTCCCACGCCGGTGACCCGGGTTCGAATCCTAGTCTCTGCCGATTGATACAAGCACCTCTGTAAAAATTACATGTGCTTTGTTTACAAACACACCGCAGACCCCCGTCGTCGATTAGCACCACATGGAAGCACAAACATGGCGACGTTAAATAATAATAAAAAAAAAAAAAAAAAAAAGTTTTCTTTAACATTGACCACATGCTCCACAGCGTGGAAAGTTTCAACTTTTCTTTCAAACTTTTGAAATATATTATACGATTATTTTCAGGTGCACTCGAAAAGTGATTTTTATTTTCATTTTCCCACTTTTTGTATGCCTCGTAAACTTGTATATAACGATCGACAGACTTTGGTAAAGTATCACTATTTATCAATAATTTAGCTTCTTTGTCAAAATTTCTTATCAATTCTTCTTCATATGTAGATTAGTCATCGTCAGAAATTACAGATTGATCACTCATATTGATCGTGCAAAGAGCTTTTTCAAAGTCCATTGTATCGTATATGGGGTTAGGCTTTTCAAAACATTGCTGACAGAGCTTTCGGTCGCGCGTGAAACAAGTGACACACGCAGTGGGCAAAAGTGCTTCTTCTTCTAGTGTAAACAAACGGCGAAAACGCGTACTTTCGCCCGAGGGATAGAGAAAAGAAATTTTTTAATAATTATAAACCTAATGCACCTTACACTATAAATGTGTACTTTTAATAAAAAATTATCTTTTGATAATCCATCAATGATAAATCAGTACACATCTTTTAAGATTCTAATTAAAAGGAGATATAGCGATTTAAAATTAATTTATTAGAATAAAATTTGTTATATTAGAACAATTCATTTAGTTTGAGGAAGCTAAGTGCCAATGAATTTGCAGCGGTTATTAGTTGATAATAAGCTCTGAATAATTTATAATAATACTCACAATATTGTAGACGTTATAAAATAGTACATTTATTAAAATATAGCTTTTTAGACATCTATAAATTGCCATGTAAACTACAATACTACATATTTATTAAAATATAGTATTTTATTTTAGTTATAAATAATAAAAAATAACAAATAACAGTTGTTGAATGTTTGGAGATTATATTCAACACACATGACAAATCATAGTAGATATTTTTCTTCTGATAAATATGATTCTTCTGATCTGGTAAATTGTTGTAATATTTTACCATTCAGTTTACATGTTTCATGCTGGACAACAATCGCGTTAGTCATACTGTTCGTCTAACAAATTTTAGAATTTTAGCTTATGTTGCGTATAGAATAATAAGAGACATAAACTTACGTAGCGAAAAAGAAATCAGCCTCGTAAAATAACTTTTGAAGCGCTAAAAATTAACAAATTACTTATTTGCGTGATAACTTTAGCAGCTGTACATTTAAAATACTGACCGCGAAACAAAAATGTTAATACTGGAAACCTGTTCATATTGCACGACTCTCTCCTATATATAATTCAATATTCACATATTTGTAAAAGCGTGTAGAGGAAGGAGGCTGCGTGCGCTTCACACTCTGGCCCCCGCCAGCCCCCCTAGTTATTTTGTAATAAAGAAATTAAATGATCCATAAATTTTAATATTGGTTATTTATTTCTCCTTTGCAAGAACTGACCTATTTAAATTATATTTTAGATAGCTAAAGATTATTATAATAATTGCTTATTGCCAAATTAAACTAATATACAAATCATAACAAAATTCTATTTATTTCAGGTTAAGCAAATAATTAACTATGACATCATTAGTAATTATGAAATCAAAAGAAACGTTGTTTTATATGTACTAAATTTATATTTGAGACCATCTCATCAATATACATTTTTTACACAGTATGCGTAAACTCTTTTCAGAGTGTAAAATGTATTTTTACGCACTCATATAAAAATCATGTATTTACAACTCAGGCATGAAATTTTACACTCCCATGTGATCGTATAACATGAGGCCCTTCTGTGGTGTGCTTACACGCTCGGAATACAATATTCAACGCCTGAGTTGCAAACATTATTTTTCTATAATTTCGTTAAATTGCATGTCACGTTCTCAAAATGGGCGTCAAAATCAATTTTTTACGCACACTGTATCAAAAAATAATGTTCGAAACACTGGCGTAATCTTTACACTCTCGTACACGTCGATCACACCCCGGTGCATAAAGTTCAACTACACCCTAGTGACGAAAACTACCAGCATAATTTTGTTTTGCCTGAAACTTAGTTATGTCGTCCTTATTATTGTTGTCGCGTGCGCTGATTTCCAGTTTTAGAACGATTTCTCAAAATTCATAATGGCTGACTCAAAATAGCGATTGAAAAGTAGTAAATCCACATATAATAATGTTAGCCCTGCTGGTAAATTAGTTTTTGTATATTTTCGGAGATGCTTATTTCAAAATTAGTTTATGTAAATTTAAAGTGGCAGATTTAAATGGGAGATCAAAATCTGTCACTGTTAATCCTTAATTTTGAGTCTGAATTTAAAATCAACATTCCGAGTAAAAATGATTTTATATATTATTATATATGATTATATGATGTAATATATGATACCCTTAGCCACCAGGCCTGATACTGAGGTAGGTTTGGTGCACCGGTCTATAAGCGTCGATTGCCAGGACCGTATCTACTGGGCATAATACACTTTCCCCCCGTGGCTTATCTGTGATTAAATACAGCAAAAATTAATTTTAATAAAGTCAATTAATTAAATTTTTATAAAACTCTTTATAAAATGATGAATCTTTTTCTTTGCAATACTTTATGTAACACTTTTCGGTTCTAACCTCTTTATATAATATTTGTAATATATATTATTATGATAGATAATATAATATATAGAAAAATCCTACTTACTTTTTATACCATTTATTACAATAAAAAAATGTGTTTTTCCGTAATTTATAACCTTTTTTATAAATAATTATTTTTCATTTGATCTAGATAAACACACAGCACCTTGACGATGTACAAATTTCTTCATAATACTAAAAAGAACATATCCAATTAATTTCAAAAAGTTTCGTCAAATGCTAATGAACCTGGAATATTTTGAATAAAGAAAAACTAAACTGCAGTTTTTTGAGTACTTCAAAGTAACTCAATTCTAAGCTCTTAGATTGCCGTATA
The DNA here is from genome assembly GCA_949152435.1 of Gastracanthus pulcherrimus. Taxonomy (NCBI): domain Eukaryota; kingdom Metazoa; phylum Arthropoda; class Insecta; order Hymenoptera; family Pteromalidae; genus Gastracanthus; species Gastracanthus pulcherrimus. Next base: position 41,397,037 of record OX424573.1, on the reverse strand, counting down.
TTCATGGGTACGATTTCTCATTGATACGAGGGTAGTTCAATAAGTCTTTAGAATGACCAACAGATGGCGCGCGAATCGCTCCAAATCATCTGTTTTCAGTCAGCACCACTCCCGACTAGATAATTATATGGTGCAGTCACAGTCCACATCTTCTGAGTTTACGTGTTTTTATAAGCAATTGAAAAAAAAATTGCTTGTTAAGAAAAATGGAAAAAAACGAGTTCAGAGCGGTAATTAAACATTTTCATTTAAAGGGTTTAACTCCATATGAGATAAAAAATGAATTGGACTCAGTTCATGGCACATCTGCCCCTGTCTTAGCAATGGTTTATAACTGGGTAAATGAATTTAAGCGTGGTCGTACATCAATAAGTGATGAACCACGTTCAGGAAGGCCCGTAGAAGCAACTACTCCCGAAATCATCAATAAAATCCACGATATGGTGTTGAAGGATAGAAGATTAAAAGTGCGTGAGTTAGCTGAGGCCACAAGGATATCTATAGGTGCAGTTGTTTCAATTCTACATGAAAAATTAGGCATGAAAAAGCTATCGGCAAGATGGGTGCCGCGTTTGCTCTCAGCTGAGAATAAACGCAATAGAGTGGTCGCCTCTGAGGCTCTTTTGGCGCGCATAAGTCGGAATCCTGAGGAATTTTTTCGTCGATTTGTGACTGTGGATGAAACATGGATACACCGCTACACTCCTGAGACAAAGGAACAATCCAAACAGTGGATTTCCACAGGCGAACCAGCTCCAAAGAAGGCAAAGACCGTAAAGTCAGCTGGTAAGGTTATGGCTACAGTTTTTTGGGATGCACGTGGAATTATACTTATTGACTACTTGGAAAAGGGTAAAACAATTACTGGTGAGTATTATGCATCATTATTAGAGCAGCTGAAAGAAGAAATTAAAAAAAACGACCCCATTTGGCGAGAAAAAAATTCTCTTTCATCACGACAACGCCCGAGTTCACACATGCTTCGTTTCAATGGCTAAAATTGAAGAACTAAAATTCGAATTGGTCGAACACCCACCGTATTCACCAGATTTAGCCCCCAGTGACTTTTTCTTATTTCCAAACTTGAAAAAATGGCTCGGTGGACAGAGATTTACGGACAACGAAGACGTCATTGCCTCTGTAAGTGCTTATTTTGAGGAACTTCCGAAAACGCACTTTTCTGAAGGATTAAAAAAACTTAAAAAGCGATTGACCAAGTGTATAGAGCTCCAAGGAGATTATGTTGAAAAATAAAAAAAAATTTACCCAAAAAAAATTGTTTTTATACTTTATTCTAAAGACTTATTGAACTACCCTCGTATTTTTCAACGTCAAAGAGCTAAATGCGTTCTTTACAACTCAATCAGAGAAAACGTATTATAAAAGTATTATTTATAGTAGATTGAGGCAATGATTATTATGTAGACGATAAGTGCAAAAAGTTCATAGTGTATAATTTTTTATTAATGTTAATTGTTATAATTCATGAAGTCTTTCATAACTTATATGAATTATATAATGTTCTATAGGTAATTAGCTATATATATATATATATATATATATATATATACTATATTTGAAAGGATCCCTTATATTAAAATCCATCGCGACGTATCGAATCCAGGAAGAAATATCGAATTTTCAATTTCTAATTTCGATATTTTGATTTGCAAAAAAAATGAATGTTCGTGAAGATAACCTCGGCGCGCAGAGCGCGCCATTATATTGTCTAGTTTTATATTAAATGCCGAAATGAGGACCTTTTGAATTTTACTATATTCAACGTGTACTACTCTCCCCTAGTTATGATATGAGTGTGGGAATTTGTATATAAAAATTATTGACCAAAGTCAATAATTTAAGTCAAGTTAAATTGACTATAAGTCATATTTCATAATAAAATATAAAAAAAATCGAAAAATTTTCTTTTAAATAGACTATCACTTTGGTCAATAATTTTTATATACAAATTCCCACACTCATATCGTAACTACATGTAGTTTGAACATAGTTAAACCTTCAAAGCGTCAATTCGATCACATTGGCTCTCTAAACCTTGCGATAGCCCAAGAAATATAGAGATTTTCATTACAACCAATCAAAGGGACCTAATGACATTCAAAAAAATTTAAACGATTTTTTAGTTATATTTTAATGAAATGTTCAAATTTACCGAAAAATATTAAGTAATATATGAAACATTGGGTGCAATAACAACTTAATTCGACTTAAGTTTTGGAAAAAAAATGCGTTCAAAGTTTATTTTACTGGTAGGCACAAGCGCACCTGCGAAATATTTGAAAACTCATATACAAATCTTCTAAAAAACTTGTTTGACAACATATTCTACTAAATTAAGGGTCTTAGAATACGAATATATTTGGGTTTTGATTATACCTATACAAGTTTATACGAATATAAAAATAATATATAGTTATATATAAGCATATTTAACTGTATACAATTGAAAATTCATGAATCGTGAAGATTTTATATATTATTATATATATGTATATAAAACTGTATATGATTGTATATTAATTTATATAACTATATATGTTTATATATAAACTGTTATATACACGTATATATAACTATATACAATTATATACGAAAAATGTTTTTACGATTGCAGTCGGTTTGATGAATTTTATCTATAATTATATATAGTTATATATATATGATAGTTATGATGATTATATATCTGTAGGTTTCTGGAAAAACGACTTAATTCCATTCATGTTTTTGTAATATTAAGGTTTCAAAAATTTTCAATTTCCATTTAAGCTAATGTTAAAAAAATTTCATAAATAGTTGATAGGGTCACTTATTTTTACACTTTCTTGACTTTTTGCAGTTTTAACTGAAAATATACTAAAATCGCTCAAAACTCAATTTTTAAAAAAAGTAGACTTATGTCGTTTCCCCGGTTTGCCACAGATATGTTCGTATACAGTTACGTATACAAAAGATTTACTTTTAAGATGGGTTTTCGGATGGTTATGTATGATTAACATATATAACCGAGCTTTTAACATATAATTTTTAAACTATAAAACTGTTGATCATTTTAATATTATTTACTAATATATCCCAAGTAATTTTTTTTTGGTTCTATACATCATTGGCAATATGTTAGCACTGCATAATCGTCATAATTGGACTTTATCCAATGATCCAAGTCGAAGGAAGATGAAAAAATGCCTAAATTGTTATATCCGAAGAGAAGAATTTTTTTATTCTTACTGACAAAACATGAACGCCGTTTAACTTCATTCTGATTCCAGTTGCTTAAGTAAATTAAGCCTAAACTACAACTCTGAATTGAACTTTGTTTGTGTGCGTCGTTCTGAAAAGAAGTTATGGCACTTTAAATATGTGTCCCAGAATTCTAAAAATCGTCTAAATAAAGCAAAGTTATTAATTTAACAGTTACGCCGTGTCGTAAATCATCGATTTGAAATTCAATATTTATTGTTGACTAAAAGATGACGAGGTTTAGATAGGGCGCTACATAGTTATTGGTGTCTAGATGTAGGTACAGATCGGACGAGATTTCCAGGTGGTTATGGTGGCCAACGGCAAAGTTTATGGTAGTGCGCACCGTAGTTTTTAATGCTTAAATATTCATATTGGTCGCATAAGATACCAACGTGTTAATGGTGGCCAGTGATGATATCGAGGTGTCGCGGCCTCATCATCAACCGCCATAATTACTTCGAAACCTCCTTCGAGAAGTATGTACATATGGACAACAAAGCTATGGAGCACGATACCTAGACCTCGTCATCGGCCACCATAACCAACTGGACACCATCTCCGACCAAAAGTTATAGCAAGACATCAAAATCTACGGAGCGCACTACCTGTACAGTACGCTCGGTCCTGTCTTTCAACATTACCCGGACTTTTATTGTATAACGATATATAACTTTACTTTTTACTGCCAACTCTATTTTACTTTTCTGAAAAAAAATTTTCGATCTAAGTCCTTTTATATATAATTGTATATAAGTATATATGACTATATATGAGTTGTCTACCAATATACCTTATAATACATTTCGAATACTACTTTTACAACGAGAGCTATTGGGTAGTGGTTAGGAACAGTGTGCCACGACTAATTTTATCTCAAAAATCTTTGAATATTCAGTTTTTTAGGGTTAACAAAAAAGATCCTTAGAAATTTTTTTAAAAATCTAGTTTTTATATTTTTATTCATTTTTACGTGATATTGACCGTTCAAAGCATTATTATAAATTCATTACGATGTATTAATAATTACAATCTTGAAAATCAGTCTTTAATATTACATTCGAATCTCAAATCGATATAAGTACTAAAACGAAAATAAATATATGAAAAAGTGAATATTGTAGCGCGATAGTGCATTTGCATACTTCTAGTGAATTCGTAAAACAGACATGATATATCGATAGTCGATAACTGTTTTACCAGCTCATATGTTCATCAATTGTTTTATACTTTTAGTTTTTATCAACATTCATTACGGAATCCCCTTTTTTATAAGGTTAGATAGTTACAAACATGGGGAAAACTCACGATGAAAATCGTCTTAAAATTTGTCTACCTTGCTATGGTAAAACTAAGAGTATGTTTCAGCTAAAATATAAAATAAAAGAAGAAGTTGAAAAAGTATTTGAATATGACGCTGATGATGAACGTTTACCTATCGTTCTTCGTAACACCTGTAGAAGAGATTTGCATCGTCTTCGAAGTGGCGTTCAGAAAACTCTAAGTATTATAAATTATTCTCAAATATCCTTAAGGAAAGTAACTAGAGGCAATTCAAAGCTGCCTTGTGATTGACAAGTCTGTCAACTTGCTAAATTGCCCCAAAAAGGAAATTTTGTAAAAAGAAAAATTTTACCTCCAAGAAAAAGTATTCTAAGGAATATTTCTAACAATAAAACCGCAGGTTAGTTAAAAACGTTTGATTACATTTATCTGTAAAGTATAATATCTGATGACTATTATTATATATTTGTAATTTGTTAACAAATCAATTAATTGTTATATTTATTAACTTAGCCTATTCTTATAACATTTGTAGATCTATCTAAAAACTCATCCAACGAGAAGTATTGCAGCGATTGTTTTTCTTTACTAACACGCGGCAAATCACACAAATGTAACTTATCCTCGCGCTTTGAGAATTTAACAAGTATAATAAAAAAATTGCAAACCAAATAGACAGAACAAATAATTTCATCATTGATCAAAGAACAAGGGATTTAAAAAGTAATGGAAAATCTGTTTCCCTTTCTCAGATACGTGGCGGTAAACCGCTGAAAGTTGTTGTTGGTGCTAACGCTTTAAAGAATACTTCGAAGGAAACACTATTAAGTGCTGATGATTTATTTAAGATACAGACAAGTTTTAACCTTAGTAAAAACACTACTTGTGGTATCGCTTCGATGATTCGTTCAGCTACCAATAATTTAAAAGTAATTGAACCAAACTTGAAAGATAAATTAAGAGATAAATTTCACTCAATTAATAATTACTTTACTTCACAGACCTTCAATTTGTGAATGTTAAAACAAATAATGTCTCCAATACTCCTGAATCGGTTGTGTATTGTGAGAATCTTAATGGTTTTATTAATCATATTAAGAAAAAACGCGAGGTTTCTGACGATAAATTAAAACTTGGTATCGATGGTGGAGGCAAATTTTTAAAAGTGTGCCTATCTATTCAATGCCCCACAGAAAATGTAGAAGCAAGTAAAAGCCATAAAAAATTCAAAGATGGGGTGGCTGCTACAAAATTTAAAGATTCAGATGTAAAGAAATTGTTCGTGCTTTCAGTAGCACAACGTTCGCAAGAAAATCATGAAAATGTTAGACAGTTATGGGCAGTTATAAATATAAGTAAATTCAGAGGTACTATATCGCTACTGATTTGAAACTAGCTAATATTATGGTCGGCATAATGTCGCACAGCAGTTTTTTCCCGTGTACTTGGTGCGATATTAATAAATAGTATATTATGACACTGTTGTGGGAGATGGTTTTCTACCTTGCTCGAGGGTTGTAGAAATCGAGCAAGGTAGAAAAACACCTCCCACAACAGTCTCATACGATATTTTATAGCACAACAACCTCAAAATCGACAATAAAGTTGGCATTTTGAGGTTAGTGTGCTATAAAATACTCTTAATGAACGGGGGGATTTTAGGACGATTGGAAATATAATAAAAGATTATAATGATTAGCACGAAGGAGAAGGGGGGGGGGGGGTCAAAGGCAAGCAAACAACTATAAAAGTTGTATCAATACACCTGTTTTCTCTGCTGATTCAAATAGATCAATTCTAGACATTATTCCACGATTCCACCACCTGAATTACGTTTATTGCTGGGCGTTGTTAATATGATTTTCAAGCATATGAATTTTTAGAATGGGCAAAGAGTTGCAACATTCAGAGAGAAATATCTCCTGGCAGTCCAGCTTTCAAAGGAAATGCCTGCAAAACATTTAGTGCACTAAATTTAAAGGAAAACATTGTGTAGAGAATTTCAGTGTAAGAAATTACTTTGTAGAATTTTGCTGTGCATAAAACTCAATGGAAAATAATGTGTAGGGAATTACCGTATAAAATATTACTGTGTAAAATATTTCAGTGTAGTAAAAAACGCTTGTGTAGGGTTTAAATGTGTAGAGCGTTAGCGGTGCCGCAAAACATTGCTTGATAAGATAGATGTACTACGAGGAAAATTCAGTTTGGGTTGCCTAAAATTTGTTAAAGTTCTTTAGGATTTTAATGCAGTTGTTAAGACGTATTTTGGAAACCATCTTGATCCAGATTATAAGGAAAAATTGCAATCTTCAGAGAAAGATACATCGACATTGATATATCCGTAGCTCAAAAGGTGAATTCAGTATTCTACCACGTGGAAGATTTTTGCGATCGATCAAAAATCGGACTGAGCTTCCTTAGTGAACAGACGATGGAGTCTGTTCATTTCGACTTTAATTCAGTTTGGCAAAAATATAAATTAGCCCGAGAACACCCAGAATACGCATCCACATTACTATGTACTGTCTGTGAATATAACAGCCTTCATGTTTGAAACACAGATAATATTATATTATAACAGATAGATATATACGTATATGTGGTACATTTATGTTAAAATGATACTTTTATTATAAATAATATTAAATTTAGTTCTCTATTAATCTATTATAGTCGATTTAAATAATATGTAAAATTGCAACTTATGTGTTCAATTTTATTAATTTTGTCACTAAGTTAATCCCTAATATTTCCAAAATTTTATACAACAAACATATTTATACATTTCTTATTAAAAGACAAATTTAATTTGCATTTTCATTTTCAGTTGCAATATAACGTATGATAAATTTAAGTTAAATTTTTTTAATTTATTTACCTTAAGGTGGGTTTACTGATTTTTTCAAAATCGTTAAATATCCTGAATTTTATTTCAAAATTTTAATGTTATTACTAACCAAAAAAGAGGAATATATATCAATTTTGAGCAATTTTCACTTTCCTAATCGCAATTCATTGAACAAAATGCACTTTCTTGCAGTAAAAATAAAGATTAATTCAAAAAGTTTCTTGCGTATTTAAATTTGACAATATTAACCTAATAAATTTTCTCTAACTTTAGAACCCGTAACAAATAAAAGTTAGTATTTTTTATTATAATTTTCAATCTTAAATTGCTAGAAAAAATATATTTCCATTTTAAATAAATATATAATGAAAATAACCATGTTCTGTGTGTATACGCTATTCTTGAAAAAAAATACTAACTTCTTTAAATAGTCCTTATAGGAATAAGTACTTCGAATTGCAGCTACATTCATCGACTCTACATGCGCGAGCAACTTTTTGAAGTTTGAAAACTATTGTAAGTTTCGATAAAAATGCATTTAAATATTCAGTTCTACATAAGAAACAATATTAATTGTTTTCTTTTAATGGTTATAACTTTGTTGATTATGAAATTCATTTATTCTATCACGTCCCAAAATGTTCTTACAAATGTAGAGCTTCAAAAAGTGTCATAAATTTTTTTCGATTTTTTGTTCAAAAATCAGTGTAGAACCACCGAAACGGGACCTGACCACCTTAGAATTAAATTGGTTATATATGTTTAGGTGAGAATTAATTATTCATCATATATTACATTTTTTTTCGGTAAATTTATATTTTTTATCGAAATATATAGGAGAAAATGTTTTTTTTTTATCGTCAGGTCATCTTAAATATCTACCGAAGAGAAACTGCTATTTTTTCATCATCCACATGATTTTGAGAGTTCTAAGCATCGGATTGACATAAGTTATAGTCTCTCAAAGTCACATTTTTTTTAATTTTTTGCGTTTTTAACATAAATTTTGGATTAGAAAGGCTATATCTTATGTCTGTGAATTTTTCATACAAAATCCTTCGCTCATGACAGAAATACTTGTATTTTGAACAAAATAACCATTAGAAGAGTTCTATCCGATACTTAAAACTCTAAAAATCATGTAAACGATGAAAAAAACTTCAGTTTCTCTTCGGTAGATATTTAAGATGACCTAACGATAAAAAAAAGAAAAAAAGTTCTCAGATTTTTTTACGTGGGATATTTGAAAAATCCGCTGCCAATTAATACCCAAAAAATAAGCGGCCTGATTAAATAAAATCATAAAAATAAAAAAATATTATAAAACAAAAACAAGTTGATGAATCTCAAACAAAAATATTTCAAGTCTTCATAAAAAATCTAAAAAGAAATGAGCTCCGGTTCGTAAAAAATTACCATGTAATACCCAAGAAATAGGCAATCCAAATTTAAAAAATATATAACCTCAAATATCTTGAAAAATAAATGACATCATATTCTAGTCAAAGAGGTCAGCCAAGAGATAGTGGAAATAACTTACCTTCTCCATGTTAATTTATTTATAAAGATTTTCCATCATATGTTTCCAAAATATCGTCGCTTAAAAGAGGATGGCGTTTTCCTCTATAACAAGAGAAAGAAAATAGCTTATAAAATGTTCGTGTCAGGGAAGATAGATAATTATATGCTCTTTCAAAAGGATTTGCACTGAAGCGATCATATCTTATCATATTTCTAACATACCAAAATAATTTATCTCATTGATCTTCGAATGTCGTAAAACAGTGAAATTGTTGTAAAACAAAAACAAATCCATGAATCTCAAAATTTCTTTACTATTCCGAATCCTCATTAAGAAACGAAAAATGAGCCCCAGTTACCAAAAAATGACCACGCCTTTCTCGAGATATAAGCGATAAAATAAAAGTTTGAAATCAAAATAACTTCAAATATTTTGAAATATAAAAGTCCTCATGATCTCAGGAAAGAACTCAGCCAAGAGAAACTTAAAAACTACCCTACTGGAACCTTTCAAAAGGAATAATGCCATTTTACTCAAGTTAATGTATGACATAGAAAATCGATTTTTTGTACAAAATGATTTTTTTCTCGGCAAAAGAAAAATAAAGTGGCTCAAAAATTTGATTGAATATTGTACTCTATGTTGCTGATCATCTCAATTTTTTTCAAAACATTTTCAGTATATATTTCCGAGATATAACAGTTTATAAAAACATGAAGTTTTCGTGCATATAAGAAAAAAGGAAATACGAGGGTAGTTCAATAAGTCTTTAGAATAAAGTATAAAAACAATTTTTTTTGGGTAAATTTTTTTTTATTTTTCAACATAATCTCCTTGGAGCTCTATACACTTGGTCAATCGCTTTTTAAGTTTTTTTAATCCTTCAGAAAAGTGCGTTTTCGGAAGTTCCTCAAAATTAGCACTTACAGAGGCAATGACGTCTTCGTTGTCCGTAAATCTCTGTCCACCGAGCCATTTTTTCAAGTTTGGAAATAAGAAAAAGTCACTGGGGGCTAAATCTGGTGAATACGGTGGGTGTTCGACCAATTCGAATTTTAGTTCTTCAATTTTAGCCATTGAAACGAAGCATGTGTGAACTCGGGCGTTGTCGTGATGAAAGAGAATTTTTTTTCTCGCCAAATGTGGTCGTTTTTTTTTAATTTCTTCTTTCAGCTGCTCTAATAATGATGCATAATACTCACCAGTAATTGTTTTACCCTTTTCCAAGTAGTCAATAAGTATAATTCCACGTGCATCCCAAAAAACTGTAGCCATAACCTTACCAGCTGAGTTTACGGTCTTTGCCTTCTTTGGAGCTGGTTCGCCTGTGGAAATCCACTGTTTGGATTGTTTCTTTGTCTCAGGAGTGTAGTGGTGTATCCATGTTTCATCCACAGTCACAAATCGACGAAAAAATTCCTCAGGATTCCGACTTATGCGCGCCAAAAGAGCCTCAGAGGCGACCACTCTATTGCGTTTATTCTCAGCTGAGAGCAAACGCGGCACCCATCTTGCCGATAGCTTTTTCATGCCTAATTTTTCATGTAGAATTGAAACAACTGCACCTATAGATATCCTTGTGGCCTCAGCTAACTCACGCACTTTTAATCATCTATCCTTCAACACCATATCGTGGATTTTATTGATGATTTCGGGAGTAGTTGCTTCTACGGGCCTTCCTGAACGTGGTTCGTCACTTATTGATGTACGACCACGCTTAAATTCATTTACCCAGTTATAAACCGTTGCTAAGGCAGGGGCAGATGTGCCATGAACTGAGTCCAATTCATTTTTTATCTCATATGGAGTTAAACCCTTTAAATGAAAATGTTTAATTACCGCTCTGAACTCGTTTTTTTCCATTTTTCTTAACAAGCAATTTTTTTTTTTCAATTGGTTATAAAAACACGTAAACTCAGAAGATGTGGACTGTGACTGCACCATATATCTAGTCGGGAGTGGTGCTGACTGAAAACAGATGATTTGGAACGATTCGCGCGCCATCTGTTGGTCATTCTAAAGACTTATTGAACTACCCTCGTAGTTTACGATACATTTCGGGTCGGAAAAAATAGGTAATTCTAAGCTCTTTCAAATGCATTATTACTAAATCGTTGATATTATTTCTAAGGCATCAAAAAACCCAAAAACCTAAAACTCTAAAATCGATAAACCGATAAAAAGCGTATCAAAGAACAAAAAAAACACCCACATACACACATACACACACTCACACACACACATCCATACGGACAATTTCTAAAGATAGTGTATCTTGATTCATAACGGCCCAAACCATGTTTATAAGAAAACTTTTTTTTTACTATTACAAAGCTTCCTTTAGGAGGAAGCAATTTATTAAAGAATATGCCGAATATGAATCAAATCAATCTTATATACGTGGGTTTGCTACGTTCAATCCATCGATTTGCAAACACACACACACACACGCACACACATGCTCGCGCGTTCGCGTAGATCTTTTCTACAAATAATGTATTTTTGTCTATCACTCGGGCGAAAGTACGCGTTTTCGCCGTTTGTTTATACTAGAAGAAGAAGAACTTTTGCCCACTGCGTACGTCACTTGTTTCACGCACAACCGAAAGCTCTGTCAGCAATGTTTTAAATAGCCTAACCCCATATACGATACAGCGGATTGTGACTTTGAAAAAACTTTTTACACGATAAATATAAGAATTTTATTTATTATAGTTATTTAATTTTATTTATTTTCACATTGTGAAAATCAATTTGTAACAATTGAGCCAGAGTCAAGTTCTAAAGTTTTTCGGAATTTTTCTTTGAAACAGCCTATTAATGTTCCCTTCAACAAAAATTCTGCTCAACCACCTGTGAAAAGAATGAAACTAAATTCCCCCAAATCTATAAATACTAATAACCGTAGGCAAGAAATTGTTATTGAAAATTAAGAAATTAATTCGATACAGTAAACTGGCTAAAAAAGTCATGTATTAAATATGAAAAGTGTACTTTTAATGGCAATATTGTAAACAATTTTTATTCTTGTGAAAATTGTAAAAAATAGTTGTAAGAAAGTTTATAGCACACTAACCTCAAAATGCCAACTTTATTGTCGATTTTGAGGTTGTTGTGCTATAAAATATCGTATGAGACTGTTGTGGGAGGTGTTTTTCTACCTTGCTCGAGGGTTTTCGCACGAGCGAAGCGAGTGAGAAAACCCTCGAGCCAGGTAGAAAACCATCTCCCACCATAATATACTATCATATACTATTTCTGTTTTAATAAAATATTCAATTCCTTTTTTTACTAAATTAACGTTTATTACATAATTTAAAAATATTACGCGTAATCTGCTTGTTCATGTATTTTCGATACCCGCCCCCAACCAGCAGCAGTCGCTACGCTCGTGTTGCAAATGTTGGGCGGGCATCGAAAACACCTAAATGCGCGCATCGGGAAAAACCAATTACGACAGGTAAAATAACATTGAAAAATATAACCTGCAAACTGCAAACACGACGTGAAGTGACCGCGGGGGCGCTAACGCTATCAAAACATAGAGCGAAAGTAAAAACATGGCTTTTCTCGACTGATTAATAAACGTACTTTCGCCCGGGGATAGAGAAAAATACTATTTCTTACACGGGGGTAAAATGGAACTCCTACATGCACATGATATGACATGAGGCGAATATGAGGATATGAGGCGAAGCCGAGGCCGTCATATCACGTGCCTGCAAAAGTTCCATTTTCCCCACTTGTAAGAAAATCTACTATTAGTCCCAAATTGTTCAAAATACGTTTCTAATGTTTCTTTGAAAACTTTATTTTAGTAGCACGAAGCTTCCTCTTTGAGGAAACAAAATAGATATCTATGATTTATGAATACTTTGTGTTGGATTTTGTTCTGTATATATAAGAAATATGTACCACATTTTTAAAGTATATGTAGCTTTAATTTAATATGTATATTAAAAATATATTCAAAGTATAATTTTTTAAATATCCTTGAGAGAGTAATTTCAAGTAAACATCGTCTTCAAAGAGAAAAAAAATCTTTTGCTGCCGACGACCGGCTTAAGTAAAGTAGGCTTTATTTAGTTTATCGAATATAATGTAAGTGGTCTCGAAGGCCTGTTAGAGTTACATTTCTTAAACGGATCTTAAAGAGTATTGCATTAGACCAATTATAGTATTAATTAAGAACATCCCTGGTAGAAATTTTAGCAGTGAAACTGCTCATCAGACTAGTCACTAGCCAGTACCCACTGCCCAGTTCAAAACATGATGACTGCTTAAGCGCTGGCTAATCACTGCTAAGATTCCAAATTATGCGAAACGTAAACAAAAAAGATTAACCTCAAAAAAGACATACATACGTATATACTATTTTGCAAGTTGTCTTTATATGTTTTCATTTAATAAAGATAAAAATGTGTAAAGGTGGATTTTAAACAATGCATCAACAAGAATTGGAAGTAAATAAATAGTATATTACGCATCTAGGGAGGTAAAGAATTGGAGAGTCCATAGCACGTGTAAAATGCCACCCGAGCCATATGGGGTCGCCATTTTACCTCCCCTGGTGCGTATACTATTTTTCCTCACACCAGCACCGAAAATACACATTTCTCTCCAGGCGCCCGGGAGGAAAAGTGGTACTTTCGGTGCAGGTGTGGGGAAAAATATATTTGATGCATCGAGTTACATAACCTACAAATATTTGTACTATGGAATACTTATTTTTGTGAGGTTTAAAATATAAAAGTCAGATCAATACATATAATATATGGTAATATAAGCCATTTCATTGGTTTCATGGGTTTGTTTAATTAATTATAAGTCAATTTATAGTTGTTTACTCTTTTTTATTTCGCTCGGCAGTCCTTCAGCAGTGACGCTAGTAAAAAATCTGACGAAATTCGTATGTCAACTGGCGAGTCACTGCTGAACTCACTGCCCAGTTCATTTTTAACTGGGTATGGACTGGCGAGCCAATGCTGAACGATTCTACCAGGGATTCAGCTACGAAAGAGTATATTTTTAAGCTACTAACTCATCTTTCGAATTTAACAAAGTATTTAAACAGTTTTAAAATCAAGCTACAAAACTAAATTCTATCACTGAGAAAAAAGTTTTGCTGTCATAACCAAATTCTAGCTCTGCAAACCAAAATGTGTTTATTGCTATTACAACTAAAATTGGGACTTAGCTCTCACAGATATACCGCATAACTGTGACAACTATGCTATAATTACAAAAACCAGATGACAGCTACACCAGAAATAAGTGTATTATTAATGTTTATTATTTTGTATGTCAAATCATCGAATGTAAGAGCAATTAAAATGTAAAATATCAATTCCTTCAAAACCTGCTAAAAATCCTAATTCATATTTTTCTTTAATTGAACCGGCCTATCTATTGATTAGTAATCAACTATTACCGCAGGAAATTAATTACTAGCGTTTTATCATTTTATCTTCAACTTACCTATACTCACGGTAATACCCATAACTACCCACACCCATAACCATGGCCATACGCACCCATCCATATATCCATCCACACATAAACATATTCCCACACCCATCTATCCACGCAGACATTTATTCACCCACCAACACCAAAACTGAACTCATATCCGCACCCTCGCACACCCATTTATTTACACACACATCTACCTACTTACCAATACTTATACCTACCCTCATATGTACATGCTCTTACTCGTACCCATTCATTACTCGCCACTCACACCCATTTATGCCCATACTAACCCTGATCCATACTCATTTATGCCCATAATCCTATACCTACACCAATCATATCCTCAACTCCGCCCACTCCTATAGCCACATTTGTCAAAAGCTTAGTGAATTCCAAACATCCAAACTGTTATACTTGGTTGAGTGATTTTCTCTCTCGACCAATTATTTCAGACTTTGAAAACATATTTTTGGATAACGGTCCTCATTTAGCTTTAATATTTTATGTATAAAATTAAGTATGCACACACAACTTTGCACTGCTACGCGCGGCCTTCCAGTCTCTAGTTTAATTGCGTATAATTTTTAAAAAACGAGTTCTGAACTTTTTCTATTGAATCTAATTGTCTAATGTTCCATACTGCAGCACCGTTCAATAAAGTAGCAGAGTCCAATCTCTTGAATAATTCTTCATAAACTGTGCATGAATTGGGTTTAATCGCGTTAAGTAGTAAAAAAGTAGCTCTCCCCGCAAGGTTAGCTTTTTGAATTGCCGTCATGCTTTTTCAAAAAGAGCCAATTGAGTGAATGGAATGCCTAAATAGTTATATTCCTTAACAATTTCAATACGATCGTTGCCGTAATTTAATGCATATTGCTTCCTCATAGAGGAAGCTTTGTATGGTAAAAATAAAGTTTTGCTAAAAACATGTTAGAAATATGTTTAAAGATACTGGGAATCAAAATTTTTAGAAAATGTAACGATATGTGTGCGTATGCGTGTACCTGTGTGTATATGGATGTGGATCAACATTACTCTGAATATACACGGTGAACATTAATGTTTCGGAGCTCATTTTTTTTGTTTGTCTTTAAGGTCGGCGGCTAAAAAGATTTTTGGCTTTTTTGATACCTTAGAAATAATATTATCGATTGAGTGATAATGCATTTGAAAAAACATAAAATTACCTATCATTTCCCATCCGAAATTTTGAATAAGCTATTTTCCTTGTTGTGTTATTCACGAAATCGTCATTTTTTTCAAACGGTTATATCTCCGAAATATAAGAATGAAAATTTTTGAAAGAAATTGAGATGATTAGAAATATGGGTAAGAATAATCTGTAAAATTTTGTAGGCTTTATCTTATTATTTTGAAGAGAGAAAAATCTTTTGTAAGATAAAATCGATTTTTATTCAGTAGCGAATACTGTAGATTATCGGCAGCATTTGATCTGAATCTTTCCAAAAGGGTAGCTCTTTACTATCTCTTGAACGAGTTCTTTGATCAGATCACAACGACCATTATTTTTCGAGATATTTGAGTTTATGTATTTTTTGAAAGTTATATTTGATCGCTAATATCTCGAGAATGGCATGCATGGTCACTTTTTATCAATCAGAGTCCTTTTTTTTCATTTTTTAATGAGGATTCGAAATTGAAAAGAAATTTAAAGATTCATCTACTCGTTTTTCTTTTATACCAATTTTTGAATTTTTGGATTTCTGAGTTTTAGTTTTTCGAGTTCTTTGGCATATTAGAAATATTATGTCAATTTAGTGTAAATGCATTGAACAGAGCATGCCAGCATAAAATTACCTATCTTCTATAATCGCAAATTTTAGATAGGCTCTTTCCCTTCTTTTCTTATAGACGAATAAAGTCGTATTTAGTTTAAACGGTTATATCTCGGAAATCTATGATGACAAATCACAAAATTTTAGATGATTAGGAATTCGGTGAATCTACAAACTAATATCTGATTACATTTAATTTAAATATTAAAATAATTTTAATAAATTACGTACAGAGAAAATATTGCTGTTATAAGGATTACTACCTACCGTTCTGTACTTTTAGTTAAAACACCCTTTTTGAGGTATTATTTAGAAAGAGATATATCAATTTAAAATTAATTTATTAGAACGAAAAATATCATATTGGAACAATTAATTTAGTTTGAGGAAGCTAAGTGACAATGAATTGGCAGCGGCTTTTACGTTATTCTGAAATGAATGAGGTACAGTAGTTTCGCATAATTTGCCTACTGGTTAATTGCCTGTCAGGCACGCCCCTTGATACACGAACGCACTCACGCATGCGACTGTCTCCACCTTTCCACCCGCTGCAGATCGCTACTAGCAAAGAAGATAGATCTATCTTCTTTGCTACTAGTGTCGTACGACTTTGAATCAAGCGAATGGAGAGGAAAGTACGCACGTAAATGGCTCTCGCTAGTGTCCGATTTCTCGGAATAGCACCACCCCAGAACCTCGAGCGCAGGCAATTAACGCACGACTACTTTATATGTAAATGCATTTGAAAGAGAATAAAATTATCTATCTTTCCTGACGTATGGAAAATTTTTAAAATAAAGTGAGCTGAAAAGTGTAGCTGTCCACTATCTCTTGGCTGAGCTATTTACCAAGATTGTTAGGTCTCTTATGTTTCAATATATTTGAGGTTATATGTTTTTTAATTTTATTGCTTATATCTCGAAGGTGTCGCAGTCATATTCTATTAAAGAAACAAATTTCTAATTGTGATTTTCATAAACATACGAAATCAGGAAAAAAATTAAAGATTCCTCGATTCGTTTTAGTTTTATAGCGAATCTTCTATTTTAATATTTGGAAATCGATAATGCAATCTATGATAACAAGCTTATATATAATTTTTTGTATATAATCTTTTGACAACAATCGATGATAAAAAAACACCTTTTTGAGCTATTAATAAGAAAGAAATGTAGCAATTTAAAATAATGTATTAGAATAAAGAAAGTCATATTGGAACAATTTATTTAGAGTGAGGAATCTAAGTACCAATAAATTGACAGCGGTTTTTAAAAAGTATCTCCTTTTTATTAAGTATTAATACTTTAGAGGTTCTGTACTATGTGTCGGATTTAGATGGTAAATTATAGCAAATCAGAAAAATAAATATTTTATTTTCCGACGTATTCGAGTTTCTTATTAAATTTTTTTATTTCTTATATCTCGAGTACGGCTCTGTCGCTTTTGACCAAACAACGCTATTTTTTTCGTTTGTGGCTGAAAATTCTAAATCAAAAAGAATTTAACGGATTCGTTGATTCGTTTTACGATATTTGAAAACCAAAAATTTAATATATAATCATAAGCTTATAATTATTACTTAATTTAATTTCGAAAAAAAATGTTAGAAACATATTTATAATGTTCGTATTTATTTTTATTGGTGGATTCATTCTTGTTGTTTGAGCGATTATTTTATTTTTGAGTTTTAGTTTTTCAAGTTTTGTGGTATGTTAGAAATAATTTAATCGATTCAGTGTAAATGTATTTATATAACATATGCACGATTTTCGCGGATTTTTTGGACCTGAAAACCGAGTCTCAAGTACTTGTTTTCTGACCGGCGGGTAAAAACTACAGCGGGCAAAAAGGCCACTTTATTGTCTACTGTTGATTTACTTATTTGTACTTTTCTAAACTTTTCCGCAAAAATCCATACATATGTCACATGCAATATGGTGCGCACCAAGGGCTAGTGGGCTTTTCGACCTCGTCTGTTTGCAGTACTCGTCTTCGGCTCGCAAAACGCACTCGCCTTAGGCTCGTGCTTGCTCGCCTTCGACTCATACTATAAACTCCACACTCGGTCTAAAGAAGCCCACTTTAAGCCGTTGGTATACAATATACTATTATTCCCGACTTAGCTATAACTGCCACTTTATTGACCTGAAAAGCAGGATGAAAGTCACACATTATTCCCTCTTATACTGTATTTCCCTGCATTTTGCGGAAATAAAGTAAATATTCAGTTTCTCTGGCTTTCATCCTTTTTTTCAATTTTGAACTATATTACTTTCTATATTAATATAAATGTTCAATAAATTCTAGTTCTTATTGTGGGTCCCACTTTTCAAGTGAATAATGTGGCCACAGTTAAGTCAGAAATAAAGTTCTATATGCAACGCCGAAATAAAGCCCTTGTTGAATACTATTAATAGAGCATAAAATTAAAAAAAAACAGAAGAACTAAAACTCAAAAATCGAATATTCGATTAATTGCTAAAACAACACTACACTGTACACTATATTTATTATACTTATTTAGCAGATTATCCTACACTCGCTAGTACATATTAATAGATAAATGGCAATAACTGACATTAATGTACCATTTACTATTAAAATAAAAGTAATTATTGCTATTGTGCAACTAAGTCCCGCCATTACCATCCCATTACAACGAAATAGTAATTTTTACTAAACCATTTCCCTACAATTAGTCTCATTTTTTGTATTCTAAAAATTATTTAGGGGAAAGAAAAAAGCCTATTCAAAATTTACGATTGTGAAAGATCGGTAATTTTATGTTCTTTTTATTGAATTTACATTAGGTTAATCATAATATTTCTAATATACCAAAAAAAAAACAGAAAATCTAAAACTCAAAAATTGAAAGATCGATAAATTGTTATAAAAAAACCAGAGAATGAATCTTGAAATTTCTTTAGAATTTTGAATTTTCATATTAAAACGAAAAAATGAAACCTGATACTTCAGTTATCGTCGAAGAAAGTAAATCGATTTTCTTTACAAAATTTTTTTTTTCAACAAAAGAAAATGGCCAGGACTCAAAAATGAACATTCTTCTCCATATTCCTAGTCATCTCAAATTGTTTCAAGAATTTTCCGTTATATATCTCCGAGATATAACCGTTTAAACAAAAAAATGACTTTTTCGTGTATAACAAAAGAAGGGACCTTATCCAAATAACCTTATCCAAACTTTCAGATCGCAAAAGTTAGGTAATTTTATGATCTTTCAAATGCCTTTTCGCTGAATCAATGATATTATTTTTAAGATATTAAAAACCCGTAAAACTAAAACTCATAAATAAAAAAATAGCTAAAAAACAAAAGCGATTCTAAAATGAAGAAAAAAATTATTGTGCCGCCTTCCTTTACGGAAAACAAACAAAAGCAGAGTAATGCGGATACACGTGCATATAAACACATACACACACACACACACGCACGCACACAGACACACACACACACACGCACACAGACACACACACGCGCACATCCACACACACACTCTCCCACACACACACACGCGCACATCCACTTACACACACACACTCAAACATGCATACAGACATTTTCTAAAAATACTGTATTTTGATTTCTTAAGTTTCAAAACATGTTGCTAACATGTTTTTAGCAAAACTTTTTTTTTACTATCTCAAAGCTCTTTGAGGAAGCAAAATACATTCCAGAAACAAAATGAGACCTCAAACATTAAAATTTCATGAACACCAAAAATGTTCTTGTATTTTAAGTCATTTTTCAATTGACAATAATCATGTTTGCAATATCACAATTGATTAAAAGAAAATTTTATATTTATAATGTATACTACTTTTACATACATAATTATAATTAATAATTATATAATTATATATGATACATCAACACTGATGATCAGTTTTAACATAATCAAAACATAATTGGTCAATTAGAAATACCCGAACCTCCTGGATCAGCACAGCACTGAGCTTATGTCGGAAGTTAAACAAAGTCTCTTCAGGTTGCTCAAGAACAATAGAATGAGTGCCAGAGAGGCAGAGAGAGGGGAAGAGGCGATCAGGAGAGTTAAACGGTATTAGATGCGGTTAGCAAATTGATGGGTGATCGCGTGGCAAATCGCTTTAGAAACACCTACCCAAGTACGCTTCTAGCATCAGAAAACGTTCAGTATACTCAGTATACGTATCTCATTTACGATTAAATGCCTTGACAATAGAGAGTGATTCAATTAAGAGCGAAATTGACTGCGTTTACTACTTTGAAAGCTTGTACACTATCTAAGTAAGTGTAATTAATCCTTTCAATCTACAGATCGTACGTCAATATGAGCTTTTATATAAATACACGTTTTTATTTCCACTAATGACCATAAAATTATCATATAATGATTATCAAATAATTCAAGGAGTAAGGAACTAGAGAATAATTGATATTGATAAAATTTGAGAATATTAAATTTATTCTATTTATTTCTTCTTATTTGAAATAAAATTTATTATAAAATTATATAATTATCATTTTCTCACCGATTAGCAATCTTTCATTCTTTTATAACTTTAAAGTGTTATTTCCATAGGCATGATCAACTCTTTATTGATTATATATTAATGTGTGTATGGCACATTGTCATTTTATTTCGTTTCTTATATTAGATTATTGAAATTACAATAATTTTTTTTTATTAAGGTTTGAAATCTTGTATAGACTAATTCAGCATACATGATTGTTTGCGGTTGTTTACATATACGTATTTACATTTTTCAAAAAATTTACATATTATCTTACAAGTGCTAAGTGTGTTTGCACAATGATCACATCCATACTAAGTAGTAGATGAAATTGAATTAATTGTAGGTTTTTGAGCAATTATATTCTTGCTGCTTCGTGTAAAGAGCATTACCATATAACATTGTCTTGATCCGAAATATTACAGTTGCACATGGCGTTTCTAATTATTCCTACTCTAGCCAATGAAGCAGCAAAATTATAGTGATTACTTCTACATCGATTAATTGTTACAATGCGTCTTCGATTTAACTGTTTGTGTGTAAACCACGGTTTGGTTTTACAATGAGGAAAATAGTTGACGTATTTTGTTCCTTTAGACAAACCTTCTTTCTTTAAGATATCTAGTGTTTGCGTTTCGGCAATTTTCATATAATTTTCATAAAGATCGGTAAACAGTATTGTTACAATTTCTATTACAGTACTATCAGCAGCTATTTTGGCTAAATTGTCTGCAATTTCATTTCCGTGTATGCCTTTGTGTGACGGTATCCAATAAAAGTCAATTGAACAGTTTTTGTTTTCTGCGTTGTAGAGATTGTATTTTTTTGTAATTTCCAGTATATGTAAATGGAGGTTGAAATTTAATAAAAAATTAAAAACATGACTAGATGCTCATATTTAGCCTTGATCAACTTTGAACTTAAGGGTTTCAAAAATTCTGAAAAAATTCACATACATTCCTACATACTAAGAGGAGTATTTTTACCGAAGAAATAAAAAACACATTTGTTTTAAGCTGCGTTCCCAGAGAATCAGCCATATATATTGATATGCAACGAACATATTTTTTAGTCGATATCAGGTAGATTGCAAACGTTCCTGGTTTATGCAGAATGTTTTAAAGAGTTCAGAAAAATGTCTACTCACTTTTTATACCATTTTGAAAATATGTGTGCATTATCATCAAAATTGAATACAAGTAGCCACAATTAAAAATGAGATCATTTTATTTAAATCAAAAAACAGTGTCTTTGCATAATTTATAACCGATTCTTATAAATAATTATTTTTCATTTGATCTAGATCAACGCACAGCACCTTGGCGATGTACAAATTTCTTCATAATGATAAAAAGAATATGTCCAATTAATTTCAAAAAGTTTCGACGAAAGCTAATGCACCTGGAATGTTTTGAATAAAGAGAAACATAAACTTCGGAAAAAGCTGCTGTTGTTAAAAAAAGCACATTTACCTTAATGAATAATCGTACTTTAAAATTTAATTATCAAACTGAAAATTTGATGAAAATCAATAATGCGTTTTTGTGTTAAGGTGGCTCTCTGGTCTAATATTAAAAATGTCCATTTTTTATTTATTTAAATTGCCATTTTACAGGTACGTTCATAGTATTTTTACTAAGTTATATATTCCCATTTTCAGCCGTTTTTATTGAGGCGATTTTAAGTTATCATGGGTAAAGTGCTTTTCTTATGTGAAATGCAGGTATCTTTGAAGTTATCCTCGCGCATTACACATTGCTATATACTTTTGCAAAAATGTATGTACATACTTTGTATCAATACAAATGAAACTGCTGGTTTAAAATTTTTAAAATTCAATCCTTAACTTTGGAAAAAATCAAAATATAATTTTGTTTTTAAATTGCTTAAAAAGACCTCATATTTTAGATATAAACTTACTGTAAATGAGCTTTTATATTTGGATTTCGAAAATCTGAACAAGCACTTCTTTTCAAAACACTTTCAAAAAGATATTCCAAAAGATTCATAAAAATCCATCAATATGATTTGCGCCAGGACAATTTTTAATATTGAAAAGCGAGTTGAGAAGTTAATTAGCCACAATAGTACATTACGATACGTGTGACCTAAAGGTCGTTCTATGAAGGACGACTTATGATCCAAGTATCGTATACTATTTTATAGCACTGCCTGCCCTAAGTCCTCTGTCACGCCTATCCGTGCCCTAAGCAATCCATTGTCGCACCGTGCGGTAGCGCCCGAGCGTAGCATGGGTGATAAGCACGGTGCATTAATGGACTACTTATGTGACGGATAGGCGTGACATAAGTGCGGACTTAGGTCACGCAGTGCTATAATAGTACATTTCGTTATTCGCACGAGCGAAGCGAGTGAGAAAAGTAACATGAGGTAAAAATCTTCTTACGCACCAGTTTCGAACCGTATTTTATACCACGAGAGCCGAATAATCATATTAAAGTTATGATTTTGAGGTTAGAGTGGTACAAAACAACTTTATATAAAAAAATTTTATTTTTACAGAACTATATGACTATACGTATTATATTAATATAAAAATTGAAAATCAGTTTTCTCTTGGTAATTAAATGACTATTTAGGTTAAAAGCATTAACACAAACGTATTACAAATAGTCTATAATAATAATCTACGGTAAAAAATAATGATTGGATCTACGAAAAAGAATAATATAAAATACAAAATAGACATAAATTCTGTAAGCGCGTACGATTTATTTTCAATTTATGTCTTTTAAAACTGTTCTTAAGCTATTTTTAAGAAGAAACGAGAATTTAAAAAATTTTCGAAAAGTAGCATTTTAACAAATCAAAAATAATTTTTCTTATCAGTTTGTATTGAAGATATATAAAAGATAGACATAAATTCTGAAAATGTGAGTGTCTCTCTACTGATTTGTGTATTAAAACTATTTTAAGCTATTTTTAAGAAAATAAACGTGAATTTGAAGAATGTATCCATTTATTAAAAATAGCTATTTTAGCAAATGACAATTAGTTTTTTAGTACTGCTTACTAAAATATATAAAATATACGTAAAGTTTTATTCAAATTAATTCCAATAAGGAGGCTATTCTGAACCCAGAAATCTTATGATTGAATGAATTATAGCACATTATGCAACAAGGAAATAAAGTCGACTTTTTCCCGTGTTGTATACATATCTTTATTTCCAATTTAACTGTGGCCACTTTATTCTCTCTTATTGAAAATTATATTAATATTAATATATGCATATAAAATGGAAAAATAGAGAAAGCCAGATAAACTGAGAATTTACTTTATTCCCGCATTTGCGGGTGTTTTATACCAAGATAACCTCCTTGTTATTGCAGCAACGCCTCACACGCATATCTATGGGTGATTCCAGGTCAAGTGACCCTAGAAGAAAAAACTTGTTGTGCAAAATCGTGCTAAATCGTGCACAACTGTGCCAAACTGTGCCAAATTGTGCTAAATTGTGTCAAATGGTGCTATACCATGCTAGAGCTGTGCCATTTCAGACATTTCGCACAGTTTGGCACAGTTTGGCACAGTTTGGTACAGATTGACACAATTCGGCACAGTATGGCATGATTTGGCATAACTTGGCACGTTATGAATTTAAACAAAATTACTTTTCTGAATTATTTACAGAAAAGCTAGTACACTTTGACACAAGATGGCACAGTCTGTCACAAAATGGCACAATTTGGCACAATGTGGCAAAATATGGCATATCTGGGCATAATCTGGCACATCCTGTAATTGTAGCTTCCAACCGGGCGTAATTCACATAATCTGGCATTTTGTGGCATAGCTTGACATGTTATGGCATAACTTGGCATAAAATAGCATAGCTTGGCATAAAATGGCATAGCTTGACATGTTATGGCATAACTTGGCATAAAATAGCTTGGCATAAAATGGCATAGTTTACCATGTTATGTCATGACATGGTGTAATTATGCGCATTTGTGTATATTTTTTAATCAATTATTTATATATAATTATTAAAACAAGCATATTTCTACAAATAGTCAAGTATAAATTTTATTATTAAAAGAATTACATAATAATAGTTATAATGTTATTACAATACGTGATACACAATTTTTATAAATATTTCCATCATAAATATCTTCTAATGCATCTTCATTTTGTTTTTTTCTATGAAATCTGTGGAAAATATTCCCTGTACATTTTCATTTAAAAAGAGACTTTCTAATTGTTTACGAATGTCTAGTTCAATGAAGAAAGATGCAACTTGTCCTGAATCCTGCTTAGCGCCACACTTGCATATAGAGTTTGGTGTTTTGTCAATACGTCTATTGCAATTAGTACATAACATATGATAAGTAACTAAATCGTTGTTAACATCCAATAACTTTTTTACCATATACTTTGTTACTGGTAGAACGTTTGAGTCAAAAGCACAGTTGAGCATTTCAAAGATATCAAGTATTGTATTCCACGTCAATGCGTGTTTTCTTGTAATTTTTAGAGTCATTAGAAGCAGTTCTGCAACATTAACATTTCCACAAGCACAAACAGGTTTAGAAAGTTGGTCGTTGTGCTGTTTATTATGACTGGATACATCATTCACCTAATAGATAAAAAATTTGCATAAATTATTAGTAGATTTTATAAAAATATAAAATAAAATTATAATAAATATATATATACTATAATAATGTAGTTGTATATAGTTACATACTCATTGGACATTGGACATATTCACATTTTATATAATATTTTAATAATAAATTTTACTTTGACAGGCTGGTCTTCAATAGTTTTTTGAAAATCAATTGGCTCCGATATGTTCATACTATTATTAGAAGTTGTGTACTTATCATAGTTTTCAACTTCGTCCGCAATTAATAACTTATGTCTCTACAATAATTATTTAAATATAAGTAAATGCAATCTAGATCAATAAATTGAGTCTCCAAAAACTGTAAATATTAAAATCTTACATGTACAACATTAGTAGATTTAATTCTACATCGTTTTAATAGTTTCATTTTACGGGAATTAATCGTAGAGCGAGGAATTGTTTTATTAGAAAACCTATCATAGTATATTCGATATCTCATAGTGCTGAATATATCTGTGAATACGACAAATTTTTTCATAAAAATCTTTTAATACAAAGGAACTTAAAGTACAATTCACTTATAAAAAATGTTAACTTACTTTGAAAATAGAATGTATTAATAAATTTACTCGTTGGTCAACATAACCTTTTTTCATTAATAAGCTTTTTATATATACTTCTTTTTTCTTAATCATTTTTTATCAGACTTAGTCAGTTAAGTAATTTTTTATTTAATCATACCAAAAACTCGACAAAAATGATTTGAATACTTTTTTGTTGCACAAAATTATAGCACAAAAATAAACAGTATATACACATAGGGTGTCAATTAAGTCCCGGGACGGCTGAATATTTTCTAAAGTACTGCTTTTCTGGAAGAGGTCAAGGTCATTCCTTAAGTAACTTTGAACAAGGAACCCAACGGTGACCTTGGATTTGACCTTGAACCTCATTTTTTCAAACGGGAACCCCTATTTTTTATAGCGGAATCGGAAAGAGCGGAAAATTTTACATCCGGATATGTATTGAGGTATGGGGTTGAGGTAACCCCTAGAGGTCAAATAGAAGTCAAATAATGACTTCTTAAAAATCTCGCGAGTTCAGTGGTAAAACAAAACAAACAAAGGTCATACCCTAGGTAAATCTTTACGGAGTACCCGACGGTGACCTTAGATTTAACCTTGAACCTCATTTTCAAGGTTGTTTCGAGGTCAACCTCATATTTTCAAATGGAAACCCTTATTTTTGATACCGGATTCGGAAGGAGCGAGAAATTTCAAGTATGGATGTGTTGAACAAGGGATGTAATTGTGACCTTCAATTTGACTTTGGACTTGACCTTGAAGGTCATTTGAAGGTCAACTGTTTTTTTTAATCGGAAATCCCAGTAATAATACCGGAAACCGATAGAGCGAGAAATTTTACATTCAGTCCTTATTCTCACTTTTAGCGTTATCCAGAAACAACGACGTGGACGTAGTAAGATCTGTTTCCTTTGGGGTGCTTGATTATTTTGAGTCCCCTTGCCTCTCACAATTGGGGTGCTTGATTAACGTGAGTCCCCTTGCCTCTCACAGTTGGGGTGCTTGATTAACGTGAGACCATTTGCCTCTCACGATTGGGGTGCTTGATTAGTGAGTCCCCTTGCCTCTCACGATTGGGGTGCTTGATTAACGTGAGTCCCCTTGCCTCTCACGATTGGGGTGCTTGATTAACGTGAGTCCCCTTGCCTCTCATGATTGGGGTGCTTAATTAGTGAGTCCCCTTGCCTCTCACGATTGGAGTGCTTGATTAACGTGAGTCCCCTTGCCTATCACGATTGGGGTGCTTGATTAGTGAGTCCCCTTGCCTCTCACGATTGGGGTGCTTGATTAACGTGAGTCCCCTTGCCTCTCACGATTGGGGTGCTTGATTAGTGAGTCCCCTTGTCTCTCACGATTGGGGTGCTTGATTAACGTGAGTCTCCTTGCCTCTTACGATTGGGGTGCTTGATTAACGTGAGTCCCCTTGCCTCTCGCTCAAAGGTTCAAAGTTTAACGGAGATGCTCAAACTGAAAACCTTCAACTTCTTGACAGAAAGCTAGACGATTGTAAAAATGAGTAACAGCATCGCGAATCATTGCTCTATCAATTCTAGCAGCCTCTTGCATAATCCGATTGCGCAGATCCTCTAAATTGTTTGGTTTAGTGGCATAAACTTTACTCTTGAGGTAACCCCAGAGAAAGTAATCGAGTGGTGTCAGATCCGGAGATCTAGCCGGCCACTCGATTTCACCCCTCCTTCCAATCCATCTACGAGGAAACTGAACATCCAAATATGCTCGAACGTCTCGACCAAAATGAGCGGCTGCTCCATCCTGCTGAAACCAAGTTACATCGTAATCATCACCTGCTATCTCTCTAATTCGTGGTATTATTTGATCCCTTAGTAACTGTTCGTATAAAGCTGCAGTGAGATTACCGTCGTTAAAGAAAGGGCCTACGAGAGTATCGTTAAAGATACCAGCCCACACATTCACCTTTTGTGGATATTGTGTGTGGTTTTCCAACATCCATGCAGGATTTGAGTCAGACCAATATCTGCAATTTTGTCTATTAACCTCATCATTTAAAGTGAAAGTAGCCTCATCCGAAAAAACTATATTGTATAAAAAATTAGACTCTGCGTCTATTCTATTCATCATCGTTTCGCAAAACTCGAGCCGACGATCCGGATCATCTTCATTAAGCTCCTGTACTAAATGGATTTTATAAGGATGAAAATGAATGCTTTTCAGAATTTTTCGTACGCATTCATGAGAAACGTCATGCTCATGCCCAGCTCTATGTAAACTGAGATACGGATTTTCAATAAACGCTTGAGCAATTTCAATCTGCTTCTCCTCAGTTGCAACAGATGTTGGGCGACCAGTTCTCTGAAGATCACTAATAGTCCCAAATTCTGCGAAGCGCCGTACAGTCCTTTCGACTGTAGATTTTGAAATAGGCGTTTGTCCATCTTAATTACGGAAATTGTTATTGAACAGTGTGCGCACTTCAAGGTAAGATCGAACTCGATCTCCCCAACCACGCATAATCAACAAACTTATCCGTTCTCGCTCCGAAAGTTTAGCATACGCCATTTTTTTAATTAGATAAGAATAGTACACAAATTGAAACCAAAAGAAAAACTTATCAGTTGCAAAGGAAAACGAGTTTTTCCAAAAAGAATTTTTAGATAAAATAAATTGTGAGTACTTAAATACCTACGAATTTGAACTACCAATTTGAACTCTAAAACTTATTTTGTTCGAAAACTATCAGCCGGAAGTACAATCCAGGAACAACGCAAAATATCTAATAAATTCTGTTTTTTTTTAAATGCTTAATTAGCAAGAGTCCTTAAATTCAGGAACCGCTAACTCATAAACTGTAATGATAAATTCCTGACATCAATCTTTGTCTTTACCTATTTACAAACTTGAAATGAGTTTAGAAACAATTTTAACAAACGTTTATTTTATCTAACAATCATTTTCTTTTGTAAACATTCCTTTTAAGTGACTATTCTGTCTTGAAATATTTTACTTGGGGGTTTTTGGGGTCGCTGAGTTAGAATCTACTACTAAAATTTCGATTTTTCCAAAACCAAAATGGCGAATTCAAGATGGCGGATGAAAATCTTGGGAACAGCACATTTTTGTCTGGAAATGAGTACTCGGGGATTTTTGGGGTCGCTGAGTTAGGATCTACTACCGAAATTTCATTTTCTTCAAATCCAAGATGTTATTGCCATTAAACTTTGGACCTCTAAGGGAGAGGCAAGGGGACTCACGTTAATCAAGCACCCCAAAGGAAACAGATCTTACTACGTCCACGTCGTTGTTTCTGGGTAACGCTAAAAGTGAGAATAAGGACTGAATGTAAAATTTCTCGCTCTATCGGTTTCCGGTATTATTACTGGGATTTCCGATTAAAAAAACCAGTTGACCTTCAAATGACCTTCAAGGTCAAGTCCAAAGTCAAATTTAAGGTCACAATTACATCCCTTGTTCAAAACATCCATACTTGAAATTTCTCGCTCCTTCCGAATCCGGTATCAAAAATAAGGGTTTCCATTTGAAAATATGAGGTCGACCTCGAAACAATCTTGAAAATGAGGTTCAAGGTCAAATCCAAGGTCACCGTCGGGTACCCCGTAAAGATTTACCTAGGGTATGACCTTTGTTTAGTTTTACCACTGAACTCGCGAGATTTTTCAGAAGTCATTATTTGACCTCTATTTGACCTCTAGGGGTTAACTCAACCCCATACCTCAATACATATCCGGATGTAAAATTTGCCGCTCTTTCCGATTCCGCTATAAAAAATAGGGGTTCCCGTTTGAAAAAATGAGGTTGACCTCAAAATAACCTTGAAAATGAGGTTCAAGGTCAAATCCAAGGTCACCGTTGGGTTTCCTTGTTCAAAGTTACTTAAGGAATGACCTTGACCTCTTCCAGAAAAGCAGTACTTTAGAAAAATATTCAGCCGTCCCGGGACTTAATTGACACCCTGTATATGTATCGTGTCAACCCCATACATGCATAGTACCTCAAACGGCTTTTCGATTGTTGAATTTTACAAAATTTCTTGGTCTATATAGTCTTGCTGTGATTAATACCATTAACGTTTTTTATATTATTATATTATACGTTTACACTATGGAGTTTACACAGTTGATGACAATTTACGATAGCTTTTCAAGTCAAACAATAACGTTTGCCATGGCGCGTTCGATTTTGGAAACATTTCGACCTCCGTGCCCGTATACCCGACGCCCGCATCGCGGCACGACGAAAACAAACAAGCGGCGCGCTCACTTAGGGAGCGCAGACGAACTAACCTCAAGTGGCGCCGCTGGCCGTGTGCTAAATGCAGCCGCCACACCAGTCGGTGCTGCCACACGCCCAAAGGTTTTTCCGTATACATTAAACATGGATACAGTTTACAGATATATATATGAGAGAGAGAGAGAGAGAGAGAGAGAGAGAGAGAGAGAGAGAGAGAGAGAGAGAGAGAGAGAGAGAGAGAGAGAGAGAGAGAGAGAGAGAGAGAGAGAGAGAGAGAGAGAGAGAGAGAGAGAGAGAGAGAGAGAGAGAGAGAGAGAGAGAGAGAGAGAGAGAGAGAGAGAGAGAGAGAGAGACAGAGAGAGATCGATAGATAGATAGATATACTTTTTATTTATCACTTATGACAAAAATTATAACTGTATGTACATTCTGTTTAAAATAAGTTATCACATTATTAGTAATTACATTTTAAAATTTCTTTTTGGTTCGCTAACACAGGTCGTCAATATAATCTAACATAATATAATGTAATCAGTAAATCACAGCATAGCATGTCGTCAACTTAATAATATAAAAATAAATAAATATCAAGTAATATATACACATACACATTTATATTGCACATATATTTATCACGTCAAAGTATAAAACACACATTCATTCTTACAATCATTCACGCCAATAAATTACACTCACACTTTACACTTAACACGTAGAATAACTTAGGACTACGCGGAACATGGACGCAAGTACAATCATTTTTATGGAATACTGTCGCCGTGTAATTGTTTAAGGTGTCCACCTAACGCCGTTTTGAATTTGTATATTGATGGCAGACACCTTACACGGCTGGGGAACGAGTTCCAGAGGCGTGCACCCTGGGCCCTAAAGGAATAAAGGCCCTTATTAGTGCGCGACCCCGGAACTGAGAGCTCTTTCATACCCCGCTACCTGAAGTCCTAGCCTGATTTTTCTCGAAGAGAGCAGTAAGTTGTCGATGTACGTTGGCTGCCGTATAACGACTGCTTTATAAAGCAGCAGCCCCATAAAATACTCTCTCCTCGCTTTCATATCTACCCAATCCAGGCTCTTCCTGTAGGGGGTGATATGCACATCCCACCTAGCACCACATATGTACCTCACACATGAATTTTGTAGACGTTGCAGTCGTGTTCGAAGCTCACCTGACACATCAAGATAAACCACTGAGCAATAATCTAGGTGAGGTAATATCAATGCACATGCCAACTACTTACGGAGTGCCTCAGTGGTGCATGAACGGAAGAATTTGAGGCTATAAAGGGTCCCATTTACCTTCCTGCTAACCGCATCTATTTGCGGCTTCCACGTAAGTCCTCCATCCATTACGACACCGAGGTTAGTGACGGTGTCAACAAAGGGCACGAATATACCGTCCTGCATCTCAATACCCTGCAAGTCTAGGCTTTGGATCTGCTTGATGTTATGATCCGACCCAAATATAATTGCCTGTGTCTTGCTGACATTGAGTCGCAGATCAGCTGCTGAAGCCCATTTCGACACCCGCACGCGCTACGGTCGACATGCGACTGATACCCTCCCGAAGATTCCGCAAGGTCACTTGTATGCAGGTTTGCAAGTCGTCAGCGTATAGTATGGGTTCAACGTCATATAGGTCAAGCGCATCTTTTAAGTCGTTAATATATAAGCTGAAAAGCAGGGGCCCCAGGACCGAGCCCTATGGCACGCCAAGATTGGTGGTTAGCCAATCTGATTCCCCGTTAATGTTAGTGACAACCTTTTGTCTACGACCTGTAATATACGACTTAAGCCACAAGAGGACGCTCCTGGAAAAACCCATGCGCAACAGCCTGCGCAGTAACTTTGAATTTGAAATTGTGTAGAATGCTTTGCTGAAGTCAAATAGTAATAAAATGGTCAACAATTTCTTCTTGCTGTTAAGTCCCGTTCTGACGTCTTCAGTTAGTTTCAGTAATGCTGTCTGAGTGCTGTGATGTTGTCGAAAACCTGTTTGCATCGGGTCAAGAATGTTTTTTGTCTTTAAAAAATCGATAATTTGGTCATGAACAATTTTCTCGAGGACCTTAGAAAGGAAACTCAATAGTACAATTAAACGAAAATCTGAAACCGAAGATGGAACAGAGAGAGAGAGAGAGAGAGAGAGAGAGCGAGAGAGAGAGAGAGAGAGAGAGCGAGAGAGAGAGAGAGAGAGAGAGAGATATTCTTTTATCCAATTATTATAGTAACAAATTTTTGATAATAATTATTAAACCCCCTCATACACATTCAATTTAATGCTCCCAGAAATATCCATCAATTAATTAAATTAATGAAATTTACACATGTGAATTTGCAAAATTTTTGTATTTGCTTACGATATTTCAAACTCACGGAAACGCGGAATTATTAATTAATTATTTTTATATTTTTAGTATCCCTGCCTCAACTATTAACTATTTAAACGTGCTCAATTTTACTTATTATAAATGAATTGTGCTATAGTGTGCCATTTAATACTAAACTATGCCGTCTTGTGCTAAAATATGCCAATTCGTGCCAGGATATGCCAATTTATTGTAAAAAAAATAGAAAAATATTTTCTTAATAATTCTATTCTGCCTAATCATACCAAACTGTGTAAAACTATGTCGCCCTATGCCAATATGTACCGTATTGTGCTAATCTGTGCCAGACTGTCTAGATTCGTGCTAAGCCATATCAATCTTAAAAAAACGGTAGACAAAGTATTTTCTTTAAAAATTTGTGACTATGCCACAAAGTGCCACAATGTGCGACACTATGCCAAAGTGTGCCGAACTATGCCAAACTGTGCCAAACTGTGCGAAACGTCCGAAATGGCATAGGTTTAGCATGACTTGGCATAGTTTGGCACAGTTTGACACAATTGGGCACAGTTTGGCACACCTTGGCGCAATTTTTATTTCCACTAGGGGAGTAAGTGAAAAATTTAAAAACTCTGAAACTTTAAGAAAATGATGTATTACATACCCAGAATATGCAAAAAGAAGTTTCAAAATCCTACCTCTATTGGTTCAGGATGTAAGCCAAACTGAAAAATTTTATTATTTGCAGCTTTTTCATTTTTCTCAAAATGTATGTATTTTTATCTCGAGAACTATAAAAGATAAAGTACTTTAGTCCGTATGTTTTGGAAAGAGAATTTGATGCAGAATATGATAGTATTTTTTGCATCACCAAATTTGATGATTTTGATTGATTCAAATTTCTGCCAATGAAATTTTAAGCTGAGATTTGGTTAAAAAAAAATTCAATGATATTATTAGATATATATTTTAAGATAAAAGAAGATTTAGAATGGTACTATAACTCAGTGAAAAAATTTAAGAAATAATCTTCATAGATAAATTAAATAACGAATGCACTAACAATGGGGGTTGGCGAGCCTGGGGAACGCTGTATATATATATATATATATATATATATATATACAGAATACTATTCGAGTATTAGTTGCCGACACTGCCTGTACTTGCAAACGTCAGAGGCCGGGGAACCCTGTATATATATATATATATATATATATATATATATATATATATATATATATATATATATATATATACAGGGTGTATATATACAGGGTTCCCCGGCCTCTGACGTTTGCAAGTACAGGGAGTGTCGGCAACTAATACTCGATTAGTATTCTTCCGAGAGTAAATTCTTCCATGCGAAATGTTAAAATCCGTAGGTCTAACTGCCCACATGGGTATAAGTATCTGTACGCTAGAGCGTATTTTGTATACTTATTTATATATGTATCTCTACGGTATAGAATTATATTTAATACTTCTATGTGCATTATCTTTCAATATCACATAAAATGGAGTTTGAAAATACATCGCGTTCAAATACACTCCTTCGACGTATTGTAGAATCACACATCTGCAGTTTGTCGAGCCTCGCGGGCATGGGTGCTAATATTCATGTGGACCCTAAAATATAGAAGTCGTCGAGCAAAACTCTTCGTGCTGAAACGTAAATGACCGCGCACCCACGTCGATCTCTAACCAATAGGGTGAAAAATGTAAAATATGCTCCTCCTCAAAATATCTATAGCTATAAGTTACAATGTATTCTGCAGCGGCAAAAAAGTTCAGAACCTTGGCGACGATGGATGGAAACACATCGTCTCTCGTCCCAAAATTAAAAGAACCCATACACTTAAATCGTTTACATTCATTCTCCTGATTCCATACAAAATATGTCATTATTCAATTCAAATCGAAATATTGTTTTCTCGGATTAGTTTTCGAGAAACAGCACATATGCAACGGTGCAGTATTATTCGGATGATACTCCCAAAACGGAACTTTAGATATACATAACTTAACGTTTTTAACATTTGTGTAACATTATTTTCGTAAAAAATCTTTTGAATGATAATTCTGGTGATCATATCAGGTAGTTCCCATCAGGTGGTTTATTTGATAGAGAGAGAATCATTTTAGGCTTCTAAGTAGATGGTGTTTTCGGAAAAACTGTATAGGGTAAGCGTGCCGATTACTGTGCCCTGTTATTAAAGTCCGGAGAGTTCGCTGATTTAGAAAACTTGAATAATAGTCTACATCTTTTTAAAGCTTTTGAATCACACTTTGTGACTACTTTTATGGAAAGCAATTTTTTTATATGTAGATATTGAATATTTTTATAATATTAATGGAAACAAAAAGAAAAGTTTGTGAGTTAGTTACTGTGCCCTAACAACCCCCAAAAATCAATTACTGTTCCTCAGTTACTGTGCATCCCAACTAGATACTGTACTCCAGATACAGTGGCTCCTTCCGATTACTGTGTTCAAAATATGGTGCATCCAAAAATTAATATTACAGATTACAATTAATGTGAAATTGCTATGATTAAGCAAGAAAAATTGACTAGGATAGGATATTTTAATATACGTAGGAATTTATTTGAAAAATTTATTTGAAAATAATTTATTACTTATTACGTTTATTAACAAAACTTTTATTACATTGTATTAATGTAATGAATGTAGACATATTTTTTCACTTTTATAAGCCAAAAATGTTCCATCGATGATTATAATAAATACATTCTTCGTACTTTAAATGATTATATATAAAATATGATCCGGTAAATGTAATTCTGCTTATTTTTCCAAAATATTTCACAAATCTAAACTACCGTGGTAGAAATCTTATCGTGGCGGCCACATTCACTATAACGGCCTTTATAGGCAAACTAGATAGTACAAGAGTGTACAAAACTCGATAAATCCACACAGATCTATATAGTTTTCTCAATAATAATATGTACGTATAAAATCTGTGAGGTTATATATTATTTATTGAACAGAAGTTTTATTGTAAAAATTAATGTTAAATAAAGTTTAACATGCAAGTTTTCAATTATAATAATAAGATCTACAGTTATATCCATACTATTTACATATAAAAGTAGTCAGAAAGCATATCTAACCTAAGAAATGAAAATTTAGAAACAATGTTCCTTGCATATGAAAAACAGTGATCACAAAATAATGTTATTGATTGATGTAGTTGTTTCTTGAAAAGTAATGTATAAATAATAATAATATCATATGTACACAACTACAAATAATTTTGTATCCATCTGCGAGTTTTTATAATACATAAACTGCTCATCCGTGACAACATTTTCAAAGACAAACACATTAGTCGAACACATGTAGACGATAATTTTCTTTATAAGTAACAAATTATTATGTATTAACTGGCCATAGATGTCAAATGAAAGTGTTTGATTATAAATTAATCACAGTAGGAAATACAAAAATAGAACATATATATATATATATATATATATATATATATATATATATATATATATATATATATATATATATATATATATATATATATATATATATATATATATATATATATATATATATATATATATATATATATATATATATATATATATATATATATATAATAACTCAAATACATTATTTCTTTATAAAAATAGAAAATTAATCAATGGATAATAAATGTGTGTGAAAATAGTTTTCCTTACATAAACCATACAGGTTTGGAAACCAAGCCTGTATTTAGGATGGAACATAATCAAATGTAAGGAAAATAATTTTACATAAACAAAATAAATATATGCACTAATACTTGATATACTTAGTTACTTGGATATTCAGATTATTTTCTTATTTTGATTGTTTAATATATATGTGTAACATAATATTGTTATTGAGTTCTTAAATACAAAAACTCGATGTATCTAAAATTAGATAACCTTACACTTTAGAGGTTATTTACAATTATTTACATTGGTAATAGGTGAACAATAACAAGTAAATACCTTTAAATCAAAATAATACATAATAAGCATAATAGATTATGCTTCTGTTTCTTAAAACATAACCTTTAAGTGGTTGTTATTGTCATAATTTTGCTTATCTAGTTTTATCGGGGCAAATAATATGGGAAACTAGAAGGGTCGACCGTTACACGCCTTTATAGTAACTATCTAGTTTGCCTACATAGATCTACACAGTGCGAGATTATTCTACATAGATCTATAAAGTGGACGGGATAAATTTCTAGCAGGGTAATAAAAAAAATTAAAACTTTTCACGGAATATATTTCTGATTTTTTCTATATTTTCTACTATTTTTAATTATTACACTGAAGAAATTAGCACTTTTGTGCTAACATAGTGGAACAAGTACTTTCATAAAAGTTTTTCCTTTATTATAAAGTTTTAGCAGCTATTTATTTAAACTTAAAACATAAAAGAAATACGCGCTTTTATTTGACTTTCGCATATTTTAGCACATTTTATCACATTTTAGCAGCTGCTAATGTATGCTAAAATGTGCTAAAGTCAAATGAAAGCACGAATTCCAGGGGGTTATATGAAAAAAAAAATAAATAAACATATTTCGTTTTCAAGAGATGTTTCTTGAGATTATTTAGAGGTTGCTACATTGATCTGAAAAAACGAGTTTCAGCAACTTTGGGTCAAATTTTATAATAAAAAAACGACAACAGGATTATGATTTTTTCTATATTTCCTACTATTTTTAATCATTACAATTTACTCAAAAAATTGAAAAGTTAGGGAATTTTGGACCACCCTACTGTACAGTCATCGTTGAAAATAACAACTTTTCTAATTTGATTTAAAAAGACAAAATATTCGACTTTTTGCCCGTGATAATTATTAAAATTTAAGATAAAGGTTTAAACATGTCCTTATATGTATAAAAACATCAAAATGTTAGTATGTTTTTATTTATAACTTATTTTCCATCAGCTATCAACATGACCCTCTGCCTCTATAAGGCGCACAACCTTTTTTAAACGACTTTTTCTTGTTAAAATAATTTTTGTTATTATGAAATTTTTAAGTGTACCTGACAAATGTCTTTAAACTTCAGAAAGGTAAAAAAAAAGAAAAAAATTATTTTTCAATTATTCAAAAAATTAAATATAAAATTTTATATCGACGTTAAATATAAAATTTTATGCAATTATTTGTTTACATATTACGTATACACAATATTGCAAAATTAGATATTGCATCGGCATGAGCTATAGTGAATGATTTAACAAAATATACCAATCTTTTATCTTTCATCGGTTTTTAATTTTGAAGGTCTTATTTTCTTCCTTGAAAGATTTCCGGGGAACTCACCGATATAAAAATTAAAAAACATTGTTTTTGTCTATTCATATGTATACAAGTATAAGCTATTGGCCGATGTAACTTTGCAGGTTTTTGATTTTCATTAATTTTTATATCAGTAAGTCTCCCTGAATTATTTCAAGGAATAAAATGAGACCTTCCAAATTAAAATCGGATAAAAAATATAGAAGATTCGGATCTTTTATCAAAGCATTCTCTAGCTGATGCGATATTCAATTTTGCAATATCGAAAGTTTCGTGATAAAAAATTTTGATCTCACTAAAAATACCTTTAAAATATCTTTAGAAATATTAAAATACCTTTTTTTACATTATGATGTTTTTTATACTGCAATATGTAAATAGATCATTATATAAATTTTTATATTTAAGATCGATTCTCGTGAAAGAACCACCTTCAGGAGGTCCGATAGTGAAGTCAAAATGATAAGATGTTTTTGAAAATTGAATACGTCATTCTTCTATGAAGTTTACGTTAGTATGTGAAATTTGAAAGAATTATCCATCACCGTTTTAAAGATAATTGATTTGAAAGTTTGACTCTTATACACGGGCTCTTATGAGAGCGGCTTGTAAACAGACAATAAACTTAGAGTGCGATTGTTTAAAAATGATAAGAATGAAATGAAAAACTATGTAAAATATTGGGAAAGTATTAAAGATCATGTATGCGAAATTTTAGAACAAATAAGAACACCGATTCCGAGGACTAAAAGAAAACATAAATAAAAGCACTAACTTGTTGGCTGCGCGAGGAGGTGCTAGGTAAGAGGGGAGTCGGTGTGCGGTGAAGGGGGACTCTCCTTTCCTCGCCTCGCACGGGTGATCTATCTAACCTCCTTAAGTCGTGGATTATGGAATCTATATGTGTACCAGCGATACATATGGAAGATTATAATAATATAATCTAGCCCCATATAGTTATATATATATATATATATATATATATATATATATATGTACTGTCAATGTTCATGAAATATGCTATATATTACTGTACAAAGACATATATATATATATATTTTTTTTTTTAACGTTACGTATATCAGCAATGCTCCTATTGTTAGCTCTATCTTAAATTTTCTAAGATTCTCAGAACCCATTGGATAAAACTACGAGTATTGGGATTCATTTTCCGGTACCAGTAAAGGATTCCCGAAATTTTATCAATGTTCGTGACACAAACTCCATAGTCTCCCCCAGTTAGACATTGAATTTAATGTAATACTAATAACAATTGACAATAATTTCTATATGGGGCTAGATTATATTATTATAATCTTCCATATATATATATATTACTGTACAAAGACCTATTAGATAGAACTAAGGGATTGACCTTCATATTTAAGTATCAGAAGCCGATTCCCAAAGTTTCATCATAATTCGTGACCCAAACTTCGTAGTCTCTCCTTGTAAGTGTATCTCGATCTAGGTTGTGCGTTCCGTACTTTTCGGTGTTTTTATGAAAATACTGATTAAAGATGGTGTCTAGGTGATTATGGTAGCCGAATAGAAGGTCTAAGTTGCGCGCTTCGTAGTCTTTGGTATTTCGATGAACACACTTATTGAAGATGGTATCTAGATGATTATTATATCTAATGATGAGATTATGTTGTACTCTCCATAGTTTTTGTGTATCTTGATAGTTTTTAATGTTCTCCATCAGTTGGGTTGAGGTTTTGAGATTTGCGGTTTTATTATATAAACCTTCTTTAATGGTAAGTACTAACCTACAATCAGTAATTTGTAATTAAAAAAATTAAATAATAAAATCGTAAATCCTTAATTCTACCTCCATCTATCTCAAACTAAGCAAATTGCAACTAAAAATAGCTTAAACAATAAAACCGAATACTCCGATTTTAAACTAAACTATCTCAAGCTAAGCAAATTGCAATTATAGAAAGGTTAAACTATGATTTTTTAAGGTTCTATGGAAATTGATAACGGCGCGAAGGCATCAGTTGTTCCGTTTAATATATATAACAAACATTTTAATTACATTAATATTGAAAAGACTTTCGAATTCTCAAAGCATAATAATAATCATAAAATGTTTCCTATCGGTGAAATAAATGCAAAGGTTAAATTCAACAGTAGAACGGTTGACAATAATTTTGTAATTGTAGAGAAAAATGGGAGAACTAGCTTAATGGGTAGAAACCTCATGAATAAGGTGGGAATATTAATAACGGGAATTGATAATTTAAATTCTTCCAAGAGTAGTGTTAACGCGCTTTTAAATAAATTTTCAGATTTATTTGATGGTAAATTGGTAAAGTTCAACGGTAATAAAATACATTTAGATGTCAAGCCGGGAACAAAACCAAATTTTTTAAAACCTCATGCGATATCGTTTGCATTTAGGGCAAAATGGGTGTTATTGAAAAAATTAACACGTGTGAGTGGGGAACATTACTCGTACTAATTTTTAAAAAAGATTGTAATATTAGAGTATGTGCAAACTATAAATTAACGATTAATAAAAAATTAGAAGATTTTAATCACCCGACTCCACCCGTAGACGAGCTTTTTGCGGCTCTTGAAGGGGGCGACGACTTTACAACTTTAGATTTAGCTAACGCATACAATCAGATCGTGTTAGACGATTTAACTCGAAAACTTTTGGCGTTAAGTATTCACAAAGGAGTTTATTTAGCTAACAGGTTATGTTTTGGTACAAAGCCAGCATGTGCAATTTTTCAACAAATAATGGAACGAGTTTTGCAAGGTATGCCTGGATGCAAAAAGTATTTTGACGACATTATAGTCACGGGTAAAAATCGTAAAGAACATTTGAAAAATCTTGAGTTAGTTTTAACGCATTTGGAAGAAATGGGATTTAAACTTAAATTAGAAAAATGTAATTTTTTACAACGGAGAGTCGAATATTTAGGTTACGTGATATACAAACACGGAATACACAAGGACCCAAGGAAGACCGAGGCTACGGTTAATCTACCACAACCCCAAAATGTAACGGAAGTTCAAGCGTTTATAGGTATGATTAATAATTATGCGAAATTTGTACCTATTCTATCATCTATTTTAAGTCCTATTTATAAGTTTCTACAAAAAAATCAACCCTTTGTATGGAGCAAAGAGTGTGAGTCTGCTTTTCCAAATGTTAAAAAAGAGATTGTCTCTAATCAAAATTTAGTACATTTTAATCCTGAGCTCAAGATAAAGCTAGTCTGTGATGCATCAGATGTTGGGATAGACGCGGTTTTATTGCATATTTTTCCCAACAGAGAGGAAAAACTTATTTGTTTCGCTTCACGAACTTTGACAAAGGCTGAAAAAAATTATTCAGTTATTCATAGAGAAGCGCTAGCATTATATTGGGGAGTTCAGCGATTCTACCAATATTTAAATGTAGTTACTTTCATATTGCAATCAGATCATAAACCCTTAGAGGCTCTTTTTGGTGAAAAAAGAGGGGTACCGCAAATGGCAGCAGGCAGGTTAGAGACATGGACTTATTTTGTTAATGATTTCCATTTTAAATTGCAGTCGCGTCTACCTTTGCAAAATTAAAGTAACGAGCAAGATACAGAAGGTGATTATTTTAATTTTGTAATCGAGGACAAATTGCCATTAGAGGCTAAGCAAATTAGGACAGAAAGTCGTAAAGATCCTGTGATATGTAAAGTTATTAACTATGTACAAAAAGGTTGACCAGATAGAGTTGAAGAAAACTTAAGGCCATTTTTTGTAAAGTCACACGAGTTGAGTGTTGACCAGGATTTGCTAGTGTGGGGCTATAGGGTCATAATACCTACTAAGTTTAGAGAAGAACTCTTACGAGAAGTTCATTCAACCCACATAGAATCTACAGAAATGAAATCGATATCTAGGCAATATTTTTGGTGGCCCAACCTAGATAAAGATCTAGAACAGTTATCAAAAAATTGCGAGGTATGTAACAAAGTATCGGCTAATCCCAATAAAGCAAAATTGATTAAATATGA
The DNA here is from genome assembly GCA_949152435.1 of Gastracanthus pulcherrimus. Lineage (NCBI taxonomy): Eukaryota > Metazoa > Arthropoda > Insecta > Hymenoptera > Pteromalidae > Gastracanthus > Gastracanthus pulcherrimus. The sequence continues at coordinate 41,355,247 of OX424573.1, read as the reverse complement.
TGATTGCAAAGAAGGTCCTTTTAAGGTCCTTGAAAAAAGTATGATCTTACTTGCGTAAAAGTTGAAAGATCAGAAGGACAGAAAGAAACAATTAATTCACGCCCCAGATGACCAATGTGTTGTAACAGGAATCGAAGTAATAGGATTATTAGATGTTGAATTTTAAATGTTAAAGGTTCTGTAGAATCTCTCATATAGTTATATATAATTATATATAAAAATTATATACAGTTACATATAATTATGTATGGTTGTATATAATTATATATTGTTATATATAATAATATATAATCATATACAATTGTATATAATTATATATAACTATGTACAATTATGTATATTTATATAGAGACAAAACTTATATATAATCATATATAACTATGTACAATTATGTATATTTATATAGAGACAAAACTTATATATAATCATATATAACTATGTACAATTATGTATATTTATATAGAGACAAAACTTATATATAATCACATATAATTATAACTATATATGACTCATTTTTACCCGGGACTACTTTTCACTAAAGTAATACATAAGTAGCTTAAAAGTTCAGCAGCTTTACTTGGAAACCACCCCAACTCCCTCGTCAACTCGCATTCGGTCAGCCCCATAAGTACATCGCTCGAGGCGCAAGCTGATCCCACTTGTAATAAAGAGCCTACCTATGGTATATCAGTATATCAAACGATCAATATTCTACTATTCGCAGGTATCTGCTGTGCTGCTGCTGTTGCGCGTCAGCCAGACGGCGCTCGTCGGTTTCGGGTTCGAATCGTCGTGGCCAGAGTTTCTCCTTCACGACGTCGCGCAGGCATACAAGCTCGCGCCGCGGCCAGCAGAGCGTCATACACATGCCCACCTGGCACCCAAGCAACTACAGCGACGGCCGCGGGCGCAGCACGCCCCAGGAGCAGGAGACCACCGTCACGGTCTTTCAGAACGGACTCGAACAACGGATATGAGGTGAGACGGAATGGCTTACAATTTGCTTGTGAATTATGCGATTTTCGCATTCTACTATCATTATAATTAATTGTTACTGCAGTTACTATATTGTTCTGATTATTATTGATTAAATTACCATGTATTCGTGTTATAATGTTATCATGTATTACATTTTAAATGCAAAATTAATACAAAAAGCAATATAATCAGATCCCGGGCATTGTGAAAAGTTATGACCGACGACCGCGAGCACTGTGAATGTGCTGACGAGAGATTATTATAATAGATTATATACTGACAGAATTTATGTTATACCTAATATTTACAAATTACGACAGAACACATAACTATACTGTTCTAATTCAACTAGGATATACCAGAAACATTGTAAAAATTTCGAATTTTTCATATTGGTATGGCAAAGTGGAAAATAGTTACATTTGCAATACAGTATTAGAGAAATTTCATTTATTAAAGTTAAAACATGTATACTTACAATGGGGGACCGAGTTCTGCGGAACACGGATCCTGTCAAGACTTTTTGAGGGTGCTTATACCATAAAAAAAAATGAGCTCAAGAACTATTTATGTACCTTAAGTACATCAGGTATCATAAGAGAAGGATATATACGTCGCTTTATTATTTCATATAACTCTCAGCACTTGCACTACTCTAACAATGCTTTTTCAAACTCCGAGAATTATATGAAATAATAAAAGCGACATAGGATCAATTGGCGGTTATATGTATCAAGCTTTTATTCGCATAATGTTTATATTTCTTTAATATTTTTATAGACCCTAATACAAAACTGTTTATTTGTCATCTGAATGTTTATCTTTAGTCAAAATATTATTTGTTGAAAGATGTAGTTGATAATTGTAGCATAATAATTATATGACATACGGATATTACAGTATTTTTAATGATTTTTTTTAAATTGAATTTGTTTGTACGATGTTAAACATTTAAAAAATATTAAATTATTAATATTATGAGCAAGAATATACGTATATATCCTTCTCTTATGATACCTGATGTACTTAAGGTACATAGATAGTTCTTAAACGATGTATCAAGAATTCAATGCTAAAATAGTGAAATTATTAAAAATATCTTATTTTGCTAAACTTTAATATTTCACAACTTGGCTTAGAAGCCCCATGGGATTGTAATACTGTACAGAGCTCATTTTTTTATGGTAGAAGCACCCTAAACAGTGCCATATTAGTATTGGAAATACCGACTAAATAAATTATAAATATTTCTATTTAAAATTTTTTAAATTCAGGGTCGCAAGAACTCAATTTAATTTTTAATTCAATTATGTTCTAACTAACAATTAAACCTTAATTCTTAATTAAATAAATTTTAAAATAAATTTTTTTCGTTATTTTTATTTAAATAATTATTTGGCGGCCCCCGTTGCAACATACGTATCTCGCGGGGAAAATTACAAAATACGTATCTTGCAGAAATAACTGGAAAACACGTATCTCGGAGTGCATTTGTGAAAAATCGTATCTCGCCATCTGGACAAATCAGTAGTACAAACATAAACTACATCAGACGCTATGTAATAAATTAAGGTTTTAAGAACTTTAATGGCACTGACGACCTTAAACTTACGGTGTTCAAAATGACAAAAAGATATTTTTACTGTCACACCTCTCTGCACTTACACTCGTGCACTGCCTTTCCATCGCTTTGATACTCGCGGCACTGTTTCTCCCCCTGCAATGATACAGTGATACTGTTTTAACCTTACGGCACTGACACTCAGCCAGTTCCGGCTCTATATGAACAATTCTGCAGAAAATCGAATGCTTCTGGTGTTCTAAAAACGGGAAAAATAGTGAACAATACCATTTCTATTAATAACTTAATATACGGTCACATTACCGTTAAACAATTTGTGCTTCATAAAGGGGGGTGGGTCAAAACACTTAACTTTAGTAGCCTGATTTTGCAGTCTAACAAGCGTATTTTTACACCGTGTCGAAGAACGACCTAATTTAGTTCCGCTTCCTAGACATAAAAAACACGTTATCCATACATATTTGATAAAAAATACGGTGTGCACCATGGAGGAGAGGCCTTTTTCACCCTTATGTGTTTGCAATATTCGACTTCAGCTCGCAATGCGTACTCGCCTTCGGTTCATGTTTGCTCGCCTTCGATTTGTATTGCCATTCTCACATGCGAGCGAAAAAGCCTACTTCTCCCCCTATGGTACACAATAAACTATTTTGAGTCCCATTCCTTAAATAAAACAAAAAAATGAGCCCTGAAACTTAATTTTGAGCGTGAATATTCAGAGTAATAAATACTCATCCACATCCATCCACATACATACACACCCATACAGACATTTTCTAAAAATAGTGTATTTTGATTCCTAATATTTCAAAACATGTTTCTTTAATAATTTTAGCATAACCTCTTTTTACCGTCGCAAAGCTTCCTGCACGAGGAAGCAAAAGTTATGATTTATTTAATATGAAATGTATCATTTATTATGACTTTAGAACATTTTTTCTATCATTATGCACTTGTAACTTTACCAAAAAATGTTGTTTTCCAAATTCTAACAAGCACCTGGAAATTACATGTTTTCTGAATAAAATAAGACTTATAAAAGTTAATTTTATTATCGTTGACTCTCGGAATCCTGCAGAAATTACAAGAATAAATGATTGTTCAGGGGAAACATTTTAAAGTGGCTCTCTAGTGAAATCAAATTTTTCTACAGTTTTGATTTTTATGAATTAATACTTACATATCATATTTGAAATAATATTATGAAATTATACCAAATTTTGCAGCCATTTATATCTCTTAGATTTAGAGTTATCCTAGGAAATGTGTTAAATTTGAATAAAAATAAGGTTTCGATGAAAGTCATCTTGGTACACACCTAATTCTTGAACCCGAATGAAATCTTTATGATGTTCTTTAAAGTATATACAAAATAAGTGTACATTTTGTTTTTCTCTAAAATTTATTATTAATTTTAAAAAAATAAAACATTAATGATTTATGATTTTGCTTAAAAAACACTAGTTTTACAATAATTTCACGTGTAATGGCACTTAATAATAAAGTTGTTCAAAATATGTTGAAAAACAAAATACACTCTTTTATTCTAAAAAGAAAAATATTCTCCTAACATTGTATCCGAATTCATTAATTTGGTGTGCGCCAGGATAAAATTAAAGTTTAAAAAACAAATTAGTGAGAAAACAGTGGTTTTATCAAAATAGTGGCTTTATTGAATAAATGCGCAAACGTGGGGAAATATAGATTTGCGGGAAAAAAGTGGATTTGTGGGAAAAAAGTAAAGAAAAATTTCTCACAAATGCATTTTTTTTTATTTCCCGCAAATGCTCTTTCTCTTTTTTTTTCGATTTTGAGCTATTTCTTTCTCTTTCTGGCAGTCTCTCTTTTTAAGTTAATAAAGTGGCTACAATTAAATAGGGAATAAAGTTCTATGTGCAACGCGGTAATAAAATCGACTTTATTTTCTTGTTACATAATGTACTATTTTCACCTTGTATATCGCGACAAAGTTACGACACTGAGTTACGTGACAAAGAAATCTAGGGACAACTTCATATAAAAATAGAAAATTATTAGTTAATAATAAAGAATCAAAATATTTTTGTATTAAGTTATATCTACTAAGAAGAAGAAATACTATTTAAATGTATTTCTATTTCGAAATGTATGAAGTTACTTTCACAGCGACACGTTTGTAAAAGAAAAAGGCAACAAAGGTTGCGTACTTTCCGAGGTCGAGTTTGTTAAGAGCAAGTCAAGATCTTATGTACTACGGAGTGCATATTCTTCAAGGTGGTCGAGAATATTGCCGGAAGCTCGTAAAATAAATTGAATGGATCTCAGCGAAAAAGGTAGGAAGGATCGTGGTTCACAATATAACGAAAGAATCAGCGGATGCACCGGCACAGTTCCGCCACCTCTTAAATCCGATAATCCAAGTGAGCCTTTGCAGCTTAATTATTATTAAAACGCGACATCTGATTAGATGCCTTTCCAGGATTTATGCATTAATTTAAACTGACGCTTCTCCTAGATCCAGGCCTTCTATAGTACTGAACTGACACACTCGTAAATTTAAAACTTTATGTAGGCAATTCTGCACTCCTATTATTTGAGCTACTTTGTAAGGATAGAAAACTTTTCTTTAAATTTTTTAAATCTACTTCAATTTGTAATTAATTTTTTTCAAAGTAACAAATTTTATATTTGGGATTTGATTATTTTGAATATTATACAGTATAATCTATCCCTATAAAGCAGAATTATTGATCAATACCCTTTACACATTTGGTCAGAGCATCTATATGCATAGTTCGGTGTGCGATAATAATTTCAAATAATCTTACATTCAATTTTTACTCAGAAAATTACGTCCGCTTTTATAAAAGTCAGGATCTAGTTTCATGCATATTCATAATATGCATATGTGCAATAAGTTAACTTATTTTTGTCGACATTGGGATCATATTGTCGTGTGTAGCTTCTTAGACTTAGTTTTACTCTGCAAGTATGCAAATTATAGAAATTTTAAAGAAAATTATTTCTATGAAAAATGTTTAAATGTTTATATATATATATATATATATATATATATGACTGTATAGTTGTATTGCTTCTATCGAATTTTTACTAAAGTATACATTTAAGATGAAGTAAAAAGAAATACTTATAATATTATATTTTTAAATTAGTAAACTGCACCTCTATAAATGTGAAATGTTTTAACGCATTTTTGTTAAAATTAGGGCCTTTATTCTACCACAACCTATTCTATTCTAAAGGTATCAAAAAATGGTACAAGGGATGATTTTAACTCTGATTTGGCCTACGTAGACACGGCGTAGCCACACTTACATGTGATATTCTAAAATAGGTGTCCACTTCAAAAACCAATTACAGATGTCAAAAATTTGGGGATTGAAAAAATATTATGATATTTTATTCGAAATTTGCAAAAAAATAAGCATCTATATAAATTGTCTCTATGCTCGAGATTTTTTTTTTTATAGTTAAACCTATAAAAAATATTACATCTTAAAGTTTATAAAAAAAACTAAGAAAATAAGTCCGTACATTTCTAATGTACATAATGATAACATTGTCGGAGTGGAATTTTTTTACGTAAATTAAAAAGAGTTACACTGGTTAAAGCATATTTGTTTAAATCAAACCATTTTTTAATGTCTTTTTCATTCTTTCTATACAAAAGTAATTTCTATATTTGTAACAATGATCCATTCTGAAGAAAAACTCCAGCAATTTGTTGGTAACGTACCGAAGAACCACCATGTGCAATTTCAGGATGATCTGTTGCATAGTTCATCGACAGAAACATTTTAAGAGAAAATCACTATTTCATAAAAATAGTTCTATTTGACTGATACTGATGTTCATATTTATTTTTAATGTATCTTGGTATATATATATATATATATATATATATATATATATATATGTATAGAATTGAAATACAACATAAAAGACCGATTTTTTTAAGACTTTTGACCATTTTTCTTCGAGATTACAGTCGTATTAGTCAAAATTTTGACTTAAAACCGGTTATTTTTGGACATTCTTAAAAACCTCAATATTTGATGATTATTCAAAAACCAAAATTAGTTTGAATCTTTGTTTCAAATAGTATCAACAAAAAAATTGGCACACCATAAGATATCAAAATATGAAATTTATAGCAGTCTACATAATACATCGTTTCACTAACATTTAAAATGAGATCTCATAAAGTTTGATGTAACTTACTTCATGTAATATACGTCATAGGTACTTGTACGTAATTTTGTGTGAAAGTTGACATAAAATCCTTTAATTTGCGTTGTCGCAACACTTTCTTAAAACACCTTTTTAAAAATATTTTCTGTTATATTTTCCAGATTTCACCGTTTAAGGTGGAACTCCAGTGATTTTTAAAAAATCTCTCCCTTCGTCCAATAATATTAAAAATTCGGTAACTTTTTTTGTCATGATTGAAGAAGATTGTAAAAAAATTTTGAGAATTTTTCACTAAAAAATTTTTCCTAGTTATTGGAGAGAATACATATTTTTGTAATAAAAACAAGGGTTTTTAGAATAGCTCCTTGCGCATATGAATTTAACGAATTCTATTTTAAAAAATTCTAGGATATTTTTCAACTTAAAATGAACAAAAGTTAATATTTTTGAAATTGTTTAAACTCAATTAATGGTCTAAAATAAATGAAACGTTTTTTAAACTTAGAAAAACATAAAGTTGCATGTCTCAACACTTACAATGGATGGATAAAACATTTACCATCAAAATACCTAAAAACAAAATATTAACTTCATTTACAATACTTTAACTGATATTTTCTGGAAGTTTAAAAAATATCTATGGTCATGGGTTGCGCAAAGAACTTTTTTAAGGTAGAAAAGTAGGTTTCGAAAAAGGCGCGTTTAAAGTTTTAATTTGGTATGCTATCCAATGTTAATTGTTTCACTTAACTGGCTATAACTTTGGTATAACAAAAAGTTTTGACACCCAGCAGGTCTCAAAATGTTCATAAAACTATAAACATAAAAAATATGTAATAAAAAAAAATTCGATTTTTTGGTAAAACATCAATGGAATTCCCCCTTAAACAAAACATGATGTTTTCGTGTATACAGAAAAAAAGTAGCTTATTTAAAATTTCGATCCGGAAAAGATAGGTCATTTTATACTCTATCAATGCATAAAAAATGAATCGATTATATTATTTCAAACATACCAAAAACCCCGAGAAACTAAAACTCAAAAATCGAAAAACTGCTAAAAAACAAAAAACCATCGAGTAACAAATATATTTTTGCAGCCCCCTTCCTTTGAAAGAAACAAAATCATTGAATCTATGTACTAACATCTGATTATATATAATTTGAATATTTCAATAATTTCAATAAATTACGTACGGAGACTAAATTTCTGTAATAAGGATTATTACCTATCGTTATGTAATTTTAGTTAAAAAATATCTTTGGACAAACGATCAATGATAAAGAAAGCATACCTTTTTTGAGATATTTATTAGAAAGAGATATATCAATTTCAAATGAATTCATTAGAACAAAGAATTTCATATTGAAACAATTAATTTAGTTTGAGGAAGCTAAGTGCCAATGAATTGGCATGTAGCGGTTTTTTTTATTCTTTAAGATACTGCCACGTTACAAGCTAATATGAATTCGTACATATTAATATGTGTGAGTAAAAGAGTGTGTGAATGGGTGTAATTATCTGTCTCACTGTTGTTATTATATGATTTAAAAAAATAAACCTATTTGCAAATTCCAAAATAAGGAAAAAATACAACGCGCGCCTATAACAGTACCTCTAAGGTAACGTGAAAAATTGTAATTTAATCTAAATGTGTAATTTTAGTAAAAAATTGTATCTTGACACACAATTAATAATAGAAAAGAACACCTTTCTGAGATATTAATTAGAAGGGAATATAACAATTAACAATTAATTTTTTTTATTATTTTTTTAACCTTCTAAGTGCAGATTTCTTGTGGAATTGCGCATATATCTAGTAAACATATAAATGCTTTTTATGTTTGATTTCATGAACTTAGTTGTTTTTTATTTTCTACTTTATTGAAGATGTTGGAATTTTTTTAACTAAGTTATATTTGAAATTTATAATAAGCATAGATCAGAATTCCATATGTTTCTCTGCAATAATACAAATTACATATCCTACGGGCATCATTCCAAATCTGCTGAGTCTCAGTGGTATAAGTACTTCTCAAGTACATTAAAGTTGATAGGTTTTTATGTTTTACGCCCTGATTCATAAAATATGTTGTATGATAGTATGGTTATTTTTAATAAAATTTGTATTATTAAGAATTAGTTTAAACATTTTAAAACTAAAAGTCGTAAATTAAAAATTATAAAGTTTATAAAGATGTAATTATGTATTGCCAAATTTCTTATTACTATTTTAGAATAAAGTATGAGGCTATTCTAATTAAATGCAACATAATAGCAGATTTTACAACTAACACACGACTTAGTATTTTTAAGCTTATTTAAAACCCAACTTTTGTTAACTGAAACTATAGCATTGTAAGATACTTTGTGCATAAAATTTCTTTTTTTGCTGAAACGCGATTCATCATGCAAGAGTTTGCATATCCATAATGCTTTTCATACCCTACCCTACCTTATTCATGCGATAGTCATATATAAGAACGTATACACCGACTAGCCCATAAAACTCCATCGGCTTTAAGATCACAGAAAGGAACTTCGGTGACGCACCTATACAGCGTAGATCCAGCCGGTCTAAAAGAAGAGGTAACCAGGTCGCATATTTTTTCGACTCGGCGATTCCACAAGCGCCCTCGAAACCGACGTTCGTTCTACTCTGGCTCGGTGGCTAGACTTCTCATCAATGTTCCCCATTCGTCGCGTACACGACAAATTACGAGGCCGCGAGTTCGTCGAGCCACGCGCCGACGTGGGTGGATAAAAGCGCCTGCTTTAAATCTTTATTTCGAGCCGTGGCTCGTATTTGCTTTCCGAGGCGCGTGCGGACTGGACGAACGACTCGGCGCGACGCTTTACGAGCAATAAAATTTTCTCCCAGCCACGCGAGCTCGCGCAAAGGTCTCGCAGTCATTGTAGCACGAGATGCTTTCTCAGCACCTTGCGCGACCCGGCCGCCTTTCCCCGGCAAATTAATTATCCTGCTTGGGTAGTGGGTGGGGAAGAAGGAGGGGGGGTACGAAACCGCGCAGTCGCTTGCACGTTATCGGTTATGCATAGAGCAGGCGCGAAAACGAGAGTGCGCGATTTAATATCTGCCGGGGCTCTGCGGCTTTTCGGATAAACACAGTTGCGGCGAAACGCAAATTGTTAGAGCCAGTCACTGATGTCCGACTATTAGTCAAACGGTGCATACTGTTCCAGACGGCTGACACACGGCTTACTAGACTTTCGCGCAATTTTCGAGCTTTTTCCACGGGAGCGAGGTAAATATGGAATGGATGCTGTCTGGATCGAGTATCAAAGCTCTGGGCATAATTGAGATAATATGTATTATTATATAATTCGCAATTATATGTAACTATTATAGATCTCAGTAAACGTTAATTATTCTAATTAGTGTATTAGGAACTATAATTGAAGCCATTTCTGTCAATATTCGATTTGCAAGTGTAGTCTTTATATAAGCAACATTAAATGCGCCTTTAGTCTTTCTTTCATTAGCATTATATTGTAACATAAAAATATCGTAAGTGAAGGTACTAAGACCTCGCTCGTTCCGGATCTGGGGTCAGATTTTCAGAAAGACAAAATGGCGGAACCAAAATGGTGAAATAAATGTCTAATTCCCTTCAAACTCTATATATTTACATGTTTCAACCGTCATATAGAAACTATCATTTAGAATTTCTAAAATCTAACCCTATATTTGGAATCAACGATCCCAACAACCCCCGAATACGGTGTACGGAAGTAACATTAGTTGATAAGTTTAAGGTGGCACCCTGGTGTTTTTTCACGTTTTGCCAAATTTTTCTACTCATTTTCTTTCCATTAATAATATTTACATTTTCATCTGTTTAAAATTAGAAACAATTTAGTTAAATCGATAATACTATTATATGTATACAAAAAACTGCTGCCAGTTCATTGGCACTTAACTTACTGAGACTTTAAAAAATGTTCCAATATGAAATTATTTATTCTATTCAATACTGAGATGAAAAATAAAATTGACAAATCTATTGCTTTTTAATATATCGACATGTATACATATATATGGGTGATTCTCTGGGAAATCGAGATAAAAAATTTTTTTTTTTATTTCTTCAGTAAAAATGTTTCTCTTGGTATGTAGAATGTATGTGAATTCTTTCAGATGTTTTTAAACCCTTAGGTTTAAAGTTGATCAATGCTAAATATGAGCATATAGCTATCTTTTACATATTTTAACAAATATTAACCTCCATTTATTCAACAAAATTAAATCTCTTTAAAAAATAGCAACAAATGATTTTGTAGCAAATTTTTTGAATGTTTAAAAAAAATGGTTCCAAAACCTTTTAATGCCCTTTTTGATTAATTACACTCATTTTAAAACTTAAAGTCCTGAAAAAAGTGGATTTGATCGCTCGAACCATTACACCAAAAATCATGAAGATTTTTTCAGTACAAAAGAGACTGCCAAAGTCACAAAATGGCAGAAGTGCAATATTTATATAAAAAAATCAATGCTATTTTGGACAAACGATAAAGTAGACGATATTTCAGTTTCGTTATTAAAAAGATGTCATTTCGAAAAGTAAAGATTTTTGAGTTCATTCTATTTCCAATGTTGGTCAACTACCAATGATTTGAGCGTAAAAGCACTGAATATAAGAACTAATATATACATATTTAAATTGTTAAGTGTTATGCGACAGTTTAGGGTAATGTTTTACATTTTAGAACTATTGTGTCCCTCAAATACATATATTAAAACTGGAGAATTAATATATAATAGGTCATTTATAAATTCGCCATGCTTGGAAGGAGTGGTAGGTGTTTATTCTCGTGACAGTGTGTACCAAAGACATAGGAAAATCAGTGAAAATGCGTTACATGGGGAGTAGGGGAATAACTAAACTATTTTTCTGTTATAAAATAGTGATGCCCCAAAGAGGTGAAGCATATTGTTAGCATATTATGTTTTATTAATGTGAATATAGTGAATAATGTAATATCAGAAGTGCCATACTAGAGTAGGGTTGTTATATTGCACACCAGTACGCAATCTTTCTCTATACGTAATTTATTAAAATTATTTAAATATTTAAATTAAATGTAATCAGATGTTAGTTTGTAGATTCTGTTTACGCCATTTTTACAGGTCTTAGTCATATAGGTACATTTCTGTAGATTTGAATTTCGCGCCATTTCGTGCCGTCAATTGCGACGTTGCGTGACCGTCAGCGCGCGCGGTTCTGGCTCGATTCGCGCGCGCTCTCGCAATTGTTCACTTTTGACAGGACCTCCAAGCTGTTCGCGCGCTTAGCAGCCCTGCTCAATTTATAGTTTCATTTTCAGCCCTTTTTTGCGTCCTGATTGTCGTGAGTTCCTGTTCGATAGGCTGATATATATTTCCGTTCTTTTCAGAGCGAATATATTTAGCCTTCGTGCGTTCGTGACTCGTGTCAATCGGGGTCTGTCCCAGAAAATTTACCCAAAAAAAATTGTTTTTATACTTTATTCTAAAGACTTATTGAACTACCCTCGTATATTTCTTTTTATTAACTTACAGTCAACTGGCCTTTCATTTTATATTCATCGACTCTTACAAAACTTTCAATAACTCCGCAAATAACGTCTCATGTAGATGGTTGTGCTTTATCTAATCTGTCTGCATGTTTTCCTTCAAGGGGTAATGCAACAAGAGGGCTTTTTAATGATAAACCCAGTTTGTCAATGTCTTTTTGCTCCTGATAATCTAGAGAAGCTGCTGAAGATGTTCCATTAATTGATTACTGCTTCTGTAAGCATTTGTTTTTTTTTATGCTGTTGATTTAAATATAAGTATAATTGATGAAGGTAATTGATTTCTTGAGAATATTCAGTACAAGCACAATGATATGCCTGTAATAGGCCATTCTCTCATTGTGATTGAACTTTAGCTAGTAACTGAGTAACAAGATTGTTTAAAAATCTTTCGATTTCATTGTACAAATGATCAGCTAATGGTTCAGGATGCGCCACACGTAGTCAAAAAACATCGCTATAAAACAAAATATAAAACATTATGAACTATCTTCTTCTTTGTATAATTAAACATGTAGAAAAAAGTATTTTATACCACTCTAACCTCAAAATCATAACTTCAATATGATTATTCGGCTCTTGTGGTATAAAATATGTTTCGAAGCTGGTGCGTAAGCTGATTTTTACCTTATGTGACTTTTCTCACTTGCTTCGCTTGTGCAAAAAACGTCACACGAGCTAAATAATCAATTTTATTTTAAATACTGCTTACCTAAATGGCTAAATCTATCATTCCATGTTGCTTGTGGAACATCAGCTAGTGTTATCACACCTTTGACAGTGTCTCTTGTAAAATATTCCAAGTCTGACAAAAGTCTGCACCTTTGGGCTTGAGAGACAATTCTTAAAATTTATTCCTAGCACCACTATAAAGATTTGGTTTTCATAAAAACTACAATAACTTTAAAAATCTTAAATTAAAACTTGTACCTAAAAATGAAAAATTTATGCTTAGAAATGTATTATTGATAAAGATATTATTGATAAAGAGTTAAAAATCAAGCGTATTAAAAATAAGAGAATTTAAGTTTAAAAATAAGTGGTGCACTTGAGTATTGTGTTCATTTTTAACTTGAAGCTTTTTTTGGTATATTATGTTTTTTTCTGCCTGCACAAAGCATCAATTACCAGATGATATTCTTTGTTATAGTCTTTGAAACTATAGAAAGATGATTTAAAATAAGAAGAATTATTTGACTATTAAAAATAATGTTAACTCAAGAAGATAAAAAGTATATAAATCAGTAGATATCAAAAGAATCTAGAATTATTTGAATAGGCTGGTCCATTTTTTTATTTAAAGCAATAGTTAATGAAATTTGTTTAAAAGAAGAATTTATGAAACACAGCCTCACTAACTACTATGCCAAATTAGAATCAGAAGTTCAAATACCTCGTCCAGCAAAGGTTAAAATGTAGACGAATCTAAGCTTCTAAAAGTCGGACTGTTCTGGACCACTTATTTTTGGGATATCGCGAGTTATTTCCTGTTGCAAGATTCATGACACATTTACAATTGCTTGACTCGTTGTGCGTGCTTTCTCTGGTCTTCATTGCTTAGGGGCTTTATAAAAATGTTGAAACCTCTACAGGTTAACTTTGTAAAAGAGTTTTTTTTTTTTTTTTTATCGTCGCCATGTTGTGCTCCCATGTGGTGCTAATAATTGACGACGGGGGTCTGCGGTGTGTTTGTAAACAAAGCACATGTAATTTTTACAGTGTTGCTTGTATCAATCGGCAGAGACTAGGATTTGAACTCGGGTCACCGGCGTGGGAATCCGACACTCTACCGACTGAGCCGCCACAGGCCCCTTTGTAAAAGAGTTAATCCAGCTTCAATAGGTCATTTTTTAGAAAAATTGAACATTTGTATTGGCTCCATTTTTCGGTCACCCACTCTAAACCAAAAACTGAAATTTTCATCGATTGAACCGGTGCATATCAGTAAGTCCGGATCCAACACGAGTACTATTTATTTTACAATACCTCTGTAAAGAACAAGCATAAATCAGAGTAAGCTCCAAAATTGAAAGATTTCATGAAAAAGATCAATCATTGATACTCACTAAGCATGTACCTGGAAAACAGAGGGATCAAGATTTCGTACTTAACAGGTTGCATCTGTGAGATCAAAGAACAAATTAACCAATCCAGAAAGAAATTGTAGTGCTTTACGGCCTTTGCCAAAGATGTTATCCACAACAGAAAGATTGTCAATTGCTTTTGTAAGAACGCACTGCTCTGAAATCTACACTGTAATAATGTTGTGTTGACTCTGCTCCGAAATACATTTTTAAATAGAGTGATGAAAAAAATTTGTCTCAACAAATTTGCCATATTAAAGCTTGAACCAACCTTGATTTCAAGTTTGATTTTTTTAACGGTGTTGACGCACATAACTTAAACAACAACTAACTCTTTAAGACCTCAACCAATGAACAAAAAGTTGTAGACACGCCACAACTTTCTCAAATTAGTATGTACCGTGGAACAGTATGGAACGATCGGACCGCACGGTACCACGCATGCGTATTATGTACCGCGCATGCGCATTATGTAGAAGTACCAGATACTAATCCGATTACGATTTTTTATTTTTTACATAATAATTATTAAATATTTATAACATTTGACACCTGGGCAAATTAAATTAGCTCGGGGGCAATTTTTTCCCGTTTGGTAAAATTGATAATACCTTCTTATTCAAAAGATATAGACATTTAAAATTGTGAAAAAAATATTTTTTATTTTGATTTTTCCTGAAAAATCTAAGCTTGGGCAAATAAAAATACCAATGTAGTTGAATTGGGCAAATAAAGATCTGGCGAGTAGTATTTTTTTTATATAAAAAATATCATCTTTGCAGGCTGGACGGGGGGGGGGGGGGGTTGTAACCGCGTTCGTGCGAGCGTGCGTGAAAATTCGCGCGTGTGTGCGTGTCTTGTGTGTGCCTCGCGGCCGTGTTAGGGACAACTGTGGGGGCGGTGTCCACGTGTTAGACGTAACCCGTCCAGGGCGAGCGCATCGCGGCAACACTCTTGTTGCCCGGCATCGAGGCATCTGGCTCCCCGAGACGTCGGGGCGCGCCCGGTGCAGGTCGTGGACCATTTTGCGCTCCCCTCGCCCGGCTTGCCAGCCCACCAGGACTCGGCGAGAAGTTGCGGCGGCGTTTCACGACATTCTCGGCTCAGCGACATCCAAGCGGTGGCGTTCGAGCTTCGTGCGGCGGTTTTGCGCGGGCTTCGTGCCCAGGTAAGAGAGCTCTCTGCGACGTTAATATTAAGAGTGTAGGTATAGGGTAAAGCGTTATCATTAAAATTCTTATTTCCCGCGTCTATTGTAATTGTTTGTAGCTTCATTTTCTTAATAAATCTTTACGCTTGCTTCGGCTTTTCCCGCCAAGCCGTGCGGTTTTTTACGCCGAAGCAAGTGCTTTTTTTATCGCGAAATTAATTGTGTTTTTTATTTACTCAACCTTTCACTCACTCATCCCAATCCTTTTATGTTTATCTGAACTCACCTTGAGTTTATTATTTTAAGTAGATTATTGTTCAGATTCACTGAATTCTTAATCATCTAAAATTTTGTAATTTGTCATCATAGATTTCCAAGATATAGCCGTTTAAGCTAAATACGACTTTTTTCGACTATAAGAAAAGAAGGGAAAGAGCCTCAATCAAAAATATGCGATTGTAAAAGATAAGTAATTTTATGCTGGTATGCTCTGTTTAATGCATTTACACAAAATTGACATAATATTTCTAACACCAAAAAACTCGAAAAACTAAAACTCAAAAATCCAAAAATCCAAAAATTTTTATAAGAGAAAAACGAATAGATGAACCATTAAATTTCTTTTTAATTTCGAATCTATATTATAAAATGAAAAAATAAGCCTTGTTTGGTAAATGATGACCGTGCCATTCTCGAGATATACTCGATCAAAAAATAATTTTAAAACATACATAACCTCAAATATCTCGAAATAAAAAGGTCGCAGTGATCTGGGCTCAGAACTCGTTCAAGAGATACCGTTTAGGTTAGTTTCAGATCAAATGCTGCCGATTTACTTTAGAATTCGCTACTAAATAAAAATCGATTTTTTTATTAAAAGATTTTTCACTCTTCAAAAGAAAATGATAAAGCCTCCAAAATTTTCCAAAATATTCTTCTCCATATTCCTAATCATCTCAATTATTTAAAAAAATGTTCTTATTATATTTCACAGATATAACCAAAAATCGTGACAATTTCGTGAGTAACAAAACAAGGGAAATGCTTATTTAAAATTTCGGATTGGAAAAGATAAGTAATTTTATGCTCTTTCAAATGCATTATCAATCAATCGATGATATTATTTCTACGGTATCAAAAAAAACAAAAAACATTAATTTTCACCGTGTATATTCAGAGTAAAGTTGATCCACATCCATACGCGCACACACGCATACACACATACACACTCCCACGCCCACACCCACACCTACACATACCCACACCAACACCAACACCCACACCCACACTCACACCCACACCCACACCCACACACATCCATACAGACATTTTCTAGAAGTAGTATATTTTGATTCCCAGTATCTCAAAACATGTTTCTAACATATTTTAGCAAAACTTCTTTTACCATCACAAAGCTTCCTTTATGAGGAAGCAATAAATGATTTTTACTATACACATAGATGATGGATTTTTGCTGCAGAAAATCAACACTGTAAAAAAGCAAATGTAAAAATCACATGGCAATGTAAAATGACACAAATCGTGTAAAAAATATACGTTACTGGATATATGAAAAATTATTAATTCAGTAATGTCATTTTCAATGCATAGTGTAATTGTACACAGCCCATATCTATATATTTTTTAAGAAATGGCACTCAATTGATAATTGAACAGAAAAATGTAAATTGCAACTGCTGAGTGCTGGATATAAAACGACCCCTGCTTATGACTAAGATTTACAAGCATTTAATAGTTCTACATGAAACTAATATCCCTCTATAAGAGAATGATTGTAACATCATACAGAAATGCGCACGCATCCTTTGAATTGTGTGCACATTCTCTGAGTTGCGCGCGTATACGCAGGTTGGTGCGCATAATGCTAGCATCCACGGACGATTATTTAAAATAAAATAATGTGTTATCTCAAATGAAGAAACAGAGAAAAAACACGTAATCGTGTTTTACAATTGAAAACCATAGGATTTCTGATCGAAAGTGTTTGTAACTTTTCTAGATTTGAGTATGCGATATTAATGCTATTATAATCCGGCAGTAACTATGTGACATACTTCGTTTATAAATATTTTTCTAAGTAGATAAACGGATTATACATTGATTTCGCCCTTGAACAACGTTTTTCAAACTTAAATCGCTCTAGCTTCGAAAAATATCAACGAATCTTTCTGATTATTGGTATGACATCGTAAAATACCCTACCGCTGCAGATAAAATCGATAAAAGTTAATAATTATATATTTTTCATTAATAATTTAGTTGTAAACAAGCAAACAACTTTTTTAGCGTTATGTATGTTCGACGGAAAAAAGTGTGTGAGGATGTTTAAGTCTCAGAAAATTTTCAGCGAGAGATTTGTTCGTCTACACTTCAAGAAGTTTTCCAGAAATTTTCAGACCAATTGAATGAGAATTGGCAGAGATATAGCGATTTTTCCAAAAGCAATCGTTCCGCGTGGTCGCTTCACGCTTGAAGGCTGTACAATGGTTGCGTTACACAGGGTGCTACACACGTTTCGCTGTTGTTTTCTTTGTATTAAACATTGACTAGATCAAAAGTTTTTAAACTGAAATATTTCTTAAGTCTTTTTCTTCCGTGAAATTGATTTTAGTATAGAAGTTCATTAACGATTTATTAAGTAATAAATATAACATTTGAAAATAGGATTTCTGTAGAAAATATCAGTTTAATAATTTTCTTACGCCCTATGTTGCTTAACATTATGCTTAAAATAGTTTAGTAAATCTTTATTTATATACATAAACAAAAAAAATGTAGCTCGGAAACGAGTAAGAAAAACAGTACGACGATTTCGACGCAAGACGATATCTGTTTTGTATTGTTTATTGTTAGAGGTTAGTTTTCATTGTTTTTTAACTATTTCGTATGCGAAAATTATATACTCATTGCTCGTTAGAATAACTACATTACAAATATATTTTAAATAGCACTATGAAATAAAGTAAAGTAAAGTATCTACTTCGAAAAAGCAGCAGCCGAAACTTTAGCCTACCGATATGATATGTGTAACTTGTATGCACGTGTATAACGTAACCACGCGGAACGATTGCTTTTGGAAAAATCGCTATATCTCTGCCAATTCTCATTCAATTGGTCTGAAAATTTCTGGAAAACTTCTTGAAGTGTAGACGAACAAATCTCTCGCTGAAAATTTTCTGAGACTTAAACTTCCTCAAACACTTTTTTCCGTCGAACATACATAACGCTAAAAAAGTTGTTTGCCTGTTTACAACTAAATTATTAATGAAAAATATATAATTATTAACTTTTATCGATTTTATCTGCAGCGGTAGGGTATTTTACGATGTCATACCAATAATCAGAAAGATTCATTGATATTTTTCGAAGCTAGAGCGATTTAAGTTTGAAAAACGTTGTTCAAGAGCGCTTCGCAATTTTCCGGTTTTCATTGATTTTCTCGGAAAATATTGATTGTAGAAGAAAAGTGTAAAGAGAAAAAAGTTGCCTCTTTTCATCCTCTACACGATGGCATTGTTTAAACATCATTTTGGTAACTTTCAAAAATCGGTCACGTTGACGTCAATTTTTCGCTGCAAAAAGTCCAGCCGAGAGCTCAGGACCTTTTAGCATCGCACCCTTCAATTTATTGTTGTATTTCTACCAGCGTACCTTTATTATCTATCCTCCTGGTCCTACGTTAATTTTTTAAACCAACATTAAGTTTAAAAAATTAAAATCAATATCGAATTCGTCCTTTGAGAATATACAAATAGTAATATTTTGTTTAATTTGGTATGCATCCTTTAGGTTTAAATAAACGATTTACTAAAAAAATGTACGATATACATGTCTTTTCGGTCCCGCCGTCGATAAATACACAACATTCTAACCTACTCAAGTATAAATCATAGTTTTAAATATTTTGTAATAAGCGATATAATTCTTTATTTTTGCTAAAGAGAATCTACATGTAAGGTAAAACATTTTTAGCAGCATTTTATGATATTTTAAACCTTTTATTTCATAATTTACAAGAATTTGTTATACAAAATTATAAATATTCTAATATTTTTTCACTACATATAAGTGCTGTTTCATGTTGTCTATTTCTGTTTTCTTATTACATCATATTTTTATTTTCGGTTTAGAAGACTTTATCTTCTTTATCCCAATTAGCACGAATATTATCTTCAATACGCCATAACGGTAGGTTGTATATGATACAAGTTACTTTAAAGATATCTTAAAATACATCTCAGAGCTCCCTGAGAGATGTCTTAATATTGTCATATAGATACCATATACCTTCACGTTAGTCGTAACCGAATCTTTCAGATAATTTGAAGAGAAGAAAAGTCAAGATACCGTTTAGATAAGCGTGAACGTTAAAATAACTTTAAGATACCTTTAGGCAACGATAAATTAAGATCTATTTAGGATCTCATAAAGATAACCTATTGAATACTTATAAAGGTTTATGAGTGATATTGATATATAATTACTTTTAAAAAAATAAAAAAATATTATAAATTAATTTGGCATCTAAACTAGGTTCTATTTAATATTTTAATATTTATTATTAATTAACAAATTAATTAATGTTAAATCTGAAAATTATTTAATAATAAAAAAACTACGGATGCTGGACTCGAGCCCTCGATCTTTGGCTTGGTAGGCAGACGCTATCCCCTGGTCCACGATACCTATTGCTAAGGTATTTATTTTTTATGAAATTATTGAATAAGTTAATATGATTAGGTCTTAATTAATATTAATTATCTCATCGCATTGCATTAAAAATATCTATTATACTTAAAAAATATCTACTGGGCCGTATTTAATCATACAATTTTCTCTTAAGGTTAGTCTACACTAATTTTTTCAAAATCGTTAAACACCCGGAATTTTATTTCAAAATTTTAATATGTTATTAGTAACCAAAAAAGAGGAGTATATACCAATTTTTAGCCATTTTCACTTTCCTAATCCCAATTCATTGAACAAAATGCACTTTCTTGCAGTCAAAATAAAGGTTAATTCAAAAAGTTCCTTGCGTATTTAACAAACAAAAGTTAGTATTTTGTATTATAATTTTCTATCATAAATATCTTGAAAAAAATATATCTCTCATACCATGTTTTTGTATACATATTTAATCAGCAAAAATTTGTACGCAATTCTTGAAAAAGAATACTAACTTTTTTAAATAGTCCTGATAGGAATATTTGCTGAGAGTTACAGCTATATTCATCGACTCTAAATGCGCGAGCAACTTTTTGAAGTTTGAAAAATAAGTTTCGAGAAAAACGCTTTTAAGTATTCAGTTCTACATAAGAAATATTAATGTTAATTATTTCCTTTGAATAGATGTAACTTGATTATGAAATGTTGAATATGAAATTATTTATTCTAACAGGTCCCAAAATGTTCTTACAAATGGAGAGCTTCATAAAAATGTCATCAAATTGTTTTCAATATCTTGTTCAAAAATCAGTGTTGACCCACCTTAATAGCTTTACTTATAAAAAAATATGTCAAAAATTAAATAGAGTTTATCTGTACAGTTTTAAATTAAAGAATATTCTTTATTGAATCGATTAAGAACCCTATCATTATTACAAGTGCCTACATCTTAATTAATTTAAATAAAAGATTTAAAGATAGATTTCCTATAAAAAATAAATAATTTACAGGTCTATATTTTAAGACGTCTTATGACTGTCTGTTAAGGGACAACTTACTAATATCTTATTTCAGTATACGATGTACGTGTCTGGAAGAAAACAACAAACTGTCCGTAAAATAGTGTCATAATGGTAACTATTTCAGGATACCTTACGGTTACTTATAAAAGGGCACCTTATAGTTCTCTACTTTAAGATGCCTTACAACTATCTGTAAAAGGGCAACTTATTGGTACCTATTTCAAGACACTTTTCAATTGCCTGCAAAAGGGACAACTTACAAGTATTTATTTCAAGATACCTTACAATTGCCTGTAAAACGGTAAAATTGTAAAACTTCTCAGTACCTTTTTCAAGGTATCTAATTTGGTCTATAAAAAGGTATCATAAATGCACCATCTTATATTTGTCTACTATCATGTATCATATAGTCACAGTTTATGTACCTCTTGGGCAAGTCTTAAAGGTACCTTATAAATGGCAGGATATAGATATCTTAAAAGATATCTATGCTAACTGGGTAATTAGGCTCTTGAAAAGAATCGACTTTTTGACAATCACCCAAACACTTAAGTGAGTGTTGCACTCAAGTTGAGCGTATGAATTAACACTTTAGTTGAGAGTATGTACTTAAATGTTATTTTTGTGTGTTTTTAAGTGTAATTCTCTTAAGTTGAGGGTTACACTCAACTTAAGGATTACTTTCAACTTGAGAGTTAATCACAATTTGAATTTTTCTCAACTTAATGTTACTCTTAAGTTGAGAGTCGAAATAACAATCAAATTAAAAGTTAACACTTAAATATTCAGAGTTTTTCCGTAAGGGATATGCTTATACTTATTTAAGCCTTAATTACAACGTTTCTGATTGGCTGATAAAACATTTACCTAATTAGGTCATTTTGAGGGCAATTTTCAAATTTTATTTTTCGTGTCTCGAAAACTTCCTTGAAAATTTATTTATTTTTTAAACTTAAATATATATATTTCTTAATTGCATAATAAATAATATAAATCTTAATAATTATTGATAATTATGTTTTCAGATCAAAGTTTTCGGAATGTTCATTGGAGAATCCAAAGACCAAATAATCATGACCGGATGGAAGGTATAATCTTTGAAGATGAAATTATAGCATTCCTTTCTCCAACGGATTAATCCCTTCAAAAAGAAATCATTCATTGTCAATGGTGGCAATGGCACTGATCATACTATAAAATGAACTGAAAATAAATAAAAGTGTAAATATGGTGCCGTTAACTGTTATCATGCTTCTAGATTTTATAACATTCAAAGACTTTATTCCAAATACGAAGAAAGTTTCTAATGCAACTAAACCAGTGAGTGGATTACGTATCAAGACATTGCAACATTTTACTGAAATCAAAATTCATATAGTTAAGAACATATAAATCAATGTTAATATAATCTAGTGTTTATTACTTGTTACTTTTTAAAATGGAAAGAACCAATATAATATTCTTCAACGTGAAGAGTCCTTGCAGTATTGTATTTTCACTGTTTTTCGACCAAACTGTGACTAATATATAATAGTTGTATTTGACGTACATTAATCAATCTCATTGTGCTCAAGAAAGTGAATACAGAACTTTAAAGTAATTGTTCTCTTCGTAATAAGGTGTATAGTTTTTAAATAAATACGTTTAAAGTACCTATTCTAATAAAATTAAAATCATTTATTGACAATTAATATAACTTATCTGAATGCATAACTGCATATGCGGATAAGGAATTGACATGGTTTCTCTTATTATTTTTTATTTTTAAAAAATGGTACACTCTTGAAATTCTGTACTTGAGCAGTCAAGAAGTCTGTTCTTGAAGGATCACAGCTTTAATAGGAAAAAAGCTGCTGATGAAAACTGTTTAGAAAAAAAAATATAATTTAAGTGAATGGCATTATTTCCTTTCTTAATTAGACAGAATTGTTTTAATGAAAACATCTTCATTCTCACTATTCACTTATTTAAAAAAACTTAGGCTTTAAAATAGCGTATGATTAAGATAATTCTAAACCCTCTTTGTCCCGGCAAATACGGGGATCCACTTTTTTAGTTTAATTTTCAATTTCGACAAAATATCTCTCTGGAAAGTTGTTGTTTTTTATTAGAACAACAACATTTCAGAGAGATATTTACTAAAAATTGAGAAATAAACAAAAAAAGTGGGATCTCGTAATTTTCGATGACAAGTGGGTTTAGCGTCACCTTAAAAGTAATGGTCTTAATCTCAGACAACACGCTCTTTATAACACGTTTATTCTCTATATTTATTCACTTTGATAAGTTTATTAATAAAAATGTTAGAAATTGTTCAATCTATGACCATGTCTATTTTACTGTAATTTTTAAAGAAATTTTTATTTTATTCTTTTATTCTATTTTTGTGATGGAGTAACAATATATATTAATAATAAACCGCTGCTAAGTGCTTTAGCATAATGCACTCTCAAAGATATTTAATGCGCAATCATTTATTGAATATTTCATTTATTTATTGATAAAAGTGATTTTAGGAATAATCGATATTTTAAAAACTATATTATAGACTACGGTGTTAAGCTAGATTAAAATGGTGCATTGTTGGCTCAAAAACTTAATCAGTTCTATACTAAGTTATTTCTGATAAACCTAAAAAATTTCAATAAAAAATACAAATGCGTTCAAAAGTGATGGTGAATGCATATAAGATGCATATTCAAAATTTAAAATCGTATTTCGTTCGCATAAATAACTTAAAGTAATTATTACATATATTAATTGTAAGAAAATTACGGCTTGTTTATGAATAAGTGCACATGTTTTTTACTTGTCTATTGTCTAATGTATACGTTTACAATACATTTTTTTATTCAATATTTAAAAATTTTCAATATTTAAAATCGCATTTCTATGACAAAAACCAATTTGCAGTAACTGTAAGATACACCGATCGAAAGAAAATGACGTCTACTTTCCGATATTATGCATCTTTTTGACGTATCTAACGCATAAAAAAATAAAAAATATTTTTTTGTTTCATAAAACTGTTTTTAAATTTAAAACTTTTTAAAATAAGCAGTAAGATAACAACAACCATTGAGCTCCAAACTCTAATCAGTTCTACGGTGGGTCATATCTGATATACCTGCCAAATTTCAACCCGAAATACGGAGGCCTAAGAAATTATGGTGACCACAAAATGTGACCACAACCTTTGTGATGGTAAAAAAAAGTTTTGCTAAAAACATGTTAAAAACATGTTTTGAGATAATGCGAATCTAACTACACTATTTTTAGAAAATGTTTGTGTGTATGCGTGCGTTCGTGTGTGTGTGTGTGTGTGTGTGTGTGTGTGTGTGTACGTGTGTGTGAATGTGGAACAACATTACTCTGAATATACACGGTAACGATTAATGTTTCGGTGCTCATTTCTTTGTTTTTTTTTTAAGCTCAAAAATAGTTTTTTTTATTTTTTGATGCGTTTCTGTTTTCTCAGCGTTTATTAGATTTTTAAGCTTTAATTTTGCAGGTTTTTTGATACCTTAGAAATAATATCATCAATTCAGTGATTATGCATTTGAAAGAGCATAAAACTATCTATTTTTTTAAACCGATATATCTGTGGAATATAAGAAGGAAAATTTTTTTTAAAAATTGAGATGATTAGGAATATGGAGAAGAATATTCTGTAAAATTTTTTAGGCTTCATCTTTTTCTTTTGAAAGGATAAAATCTTTTTGTAAAAAATAGTACATTATGCAACAATGGAATAAAGTCGCAGATTATTCCCGCGGGCAGTAACCACCCGAGGGAATAATCGACTTTAATCCCTTGTTACATGTGGAACTTTTTTCCCCACTTAACTGTGGCCACTTTATTGACTTACAAAGTGGGACCCGCGCACGGAAGTTTGATATATTTATTAAAATGTTATGAACTTGTTAAGTACATTTAAAAGTTTAAATTATATGAGTTCAATTTGTCAATATTTAAGTATAAATACTTATTACAAATCTAATTATAATTATTCTATGTAAAAGTTAGATATTAAATATTATGTACAAAATATTAAGTATTTCTAATAAATGAAAACATTTTTATTAACATTTTTATTTTTATTCGGTAAGAATTAGAATTTATTGAAAATGCATATTAATATAGAAAAAAATAATTAAAATAAAAATTATTATAAAAAAATCGATTTTTACTCAGCTGGGAATACTGGAGTAAATCGGCAGCATTTGATCTGAAACTTTCCGAAATGATAGCTTTTTACTGTCTCTTGAACGAGTTTTCTGCCCAGATCACAACGACTTTTATATTTCGAGATATTTGAGGTTATGTATTTTTGGAATAATTTTTTTGATCGCTTATATCTCGAGGATAGGACGGTCATTTTTACAAAACAGGGCTCATTTTTTTCGTTTTATAATGAAGATTTGAAATTAAAAGGAAATTTAAAGATTCATCGACTCGTCTATCTTTAAACGTTTTGTTTTATTTTACAATTTTCTGAAATGGATAAGGTAAATTATTCTTGTATGTTATGCAGCCTCTTGGCATAGCAAGCGGCTCTGTAAAGATTATTACCTTTAGTTTTGTAATTTTGGTAAAAAAATATCTTTGGACAACCACCTATGATAAAAAATAGCAGACCTTTTTCATATACTAATTACAAAGAGATAGTAATTAAAAGATCAAGATTATAGTACTTTAAAATTAATTTATTAAAACTAAAAACCAAAAATATGTATGTACATAAATTTACATAGTTGTATAATTATATTAAATTCACATAAAGTTCGAACTGGTATGCAGTTATGAACTTGCCCAGCGATATGAAGTTCCGAGTAGCTGTACATAGTATGATCACGATAAAAGTATTCTCTTCGAGCTTTTACGGTCGCCCAGCCCAGTTCTTTACTGTAAGTCATGATGTGCTTCTCCCTCCTAATGCCGCAAATATATTCCACACATGAATTTTGCAACCATTGCAGTCGGGTCTGTAATTCTCTGTGCGCATCAAGAGAACATTAATCAAGGTAAGGAATAATCAGTGCACCTGCTAGCTGTTGCATAGTGCCTTGATAGTGCAGGACCGAATAAATCTATGGTAATATAAAAGCCCGTCCGCGGTGAGGATTGCAACGTCGTGATCAGTTGCGACGAACGCGCCCCAAATCGCAACTAGCCGAACCAAATCGCATCGCTGATCACAACGCGTTGTAACATATTGCGGTGCATCGCGATCAATCTTGATGATCGTACCTGTATGTATACGGAAGTGTGTGGAATATGTATATGGAGTTTGTGGAATGCGTGTGGGGTATGTGTGGGATGGATTCAAGGTGTGCGGGATGTGTGGGGTGTGCATGGTGTGTGTGCGATATGTATGGAGTGTGTGTGATGTGGAAGTAGGGTATGTAGGTGTATGTAGAGGACGTGGGGGATGTGTGTGAGTGTGTGTGGGTTGTGTATGGGATGGATGTAGGGTATGTGAGTGTGTGTGGTATGTATGGTTATATGCTAGATGTTTGGTGGTGTGTGGGATGGGTATGTAGTGTGTGTGGGATGGATTTAGAGTATGTGAATGTGTGTGGGGGTTTGTGGGATGTGTGTGAGTTGTGTGTCAGTGTGTGGGATGCGTATGAGATGGATGTGGGGTATGTGGATGTATATGAAATGCGTATGGATTGTGTGTGGGGTGTGTATGGTGTATATTAGATATATGGCGGTATGTGGGATGTGGGTGTAGTGTGTGTGGGATGGATTTAGGGTATGTGGGTATGTGGGATATGTGTGAGTTGTGTGTAAGAGTGTGGGATGTGTATGGAGTGTGTGGGATGGATGTGGGCTATGTAGGTATGTGTGGGGGTATGCGGGATTAATATGGGGTATGTGGGTGTATGTGAAAGGTATGGGAAGGATTTATGCTGTGTGGGGTGTGACTGTGGGATGGATGTAGGGTGTATCTGGGTATATTTGGGGTATTGTGTGGGATGTGTACGGTATGTGAGCATAGCAAACATTGTGCAAAATATGGAGAAGGTTTACCACAGATTTATGTTTACGTTAATGTAATAATATTTTTCACATAACATAATCTTCTCTATTTTTAAATTTTTCGTGCTAGGGGCCGTGTACAAATTACGTAAGGATCGATGGAGGGGGAGGCACGAAAATCTTACGAATACTTATGTGCAGGGGGGTCTGAACAAATTCTTACGTAAGGTAATTTATTTTGATGTCCTTTTCTAAACAATGTCTTTGAAAAATTTTTTACTAAATTTTTAAATAGCCGTGCGCTGACTATAGTGGTATGACCTGCTTATGTATAGCGTGAGTAGAGCACGCACTTCTATGCACGTTAGAATTTTTGCTAAGAGCAAATTCATGAAAGTTCGATTTCATTTGCCGAGCCATCAATGTCGACTCGATCCAATAAGTGCTCTAGCAGAAAAACTTAGCTACAAGAACCAAAAGTGAATGGCGAGTGTACATAATTAACTTCTGAATAAGGGATAGAAGTCCCTTCAATGACCCTTCTAGTTATTTATAAAATATTTAAAACAAAAAACGGCTTCACTAAAATATAAAAGTGTAAAGTGCATTTTTAAAATTACTCAGTGTTAGACTAATAAAATAAACATAAAGACATTATGTTAAAATACTATTATTCCGAAGAGCCCCCTTGGTTTAGTGGGTAAGGCACTTGCCTACGGAAACATGACCGATCTAAGAGTCGTGAGTTCGAATCCAAGTGAGTTCTCGAGTTTTTTTCAATTTAATTTTTCTATGGAATTTGTACCCAGGAAACCCACAAAAATATGATAAAATGCCAGAAATGGCGAAAAATTCTCAAATGACCATCCTCGAAAAGGGTCGGTTAGTATCTTCATCGAAAACTGACAGCGGTAAGGCAGGGCGTGATAGCTCGTATGCCTATGAGCTGTGGCATGGGTGCATACGAAAACTCTACTGCCGGGTTATGCTTAATGTAGACGTATGCATCCACTACCGAAAGTGTCTGAGACATTAGTAAGCAGAGAAAATGGATTCCACTCGACGGCATCGCACAACTGGGGTTATTAAAAAGTTGGAGTTATAAACATGACATGAACACAGAGGTGGCAGACATCCACCATAAAAAGGTGTAAAATCTGTACGGGACTCCGTAAGAGGATATAGTAAGTAGACACAATACAATACAATACTATTCAGCGATGAAATTGATTTTAATAGCAAAAAACTGTAGCGCTAACGTTGAATAAATATTTATAATTAAATATATAAAAAGTCTTTAAATAAAAATAGTTTACCAAAAATGTTTCAATTTACTTACCTCTTTATACATTAATTATTGATGGTTTATTCATTTATTTATAAATAATTACAAACCAATAAAATTAAGAAATACTTTGTTACGGAAAAATTAAATTATTTTATATGGTATAAACCTTCGAGTAAGAAATCTTACGTAAGAGGGGGGGGGGAGTCATCAAAATCTTACGGTTTCTTACGTGGGTATAGGAGGGAGTCAAAAGTACGGAAAATAGCTCTTACGTAATTTGTACACGGCCCCCTATATAGTGCATAAAATTAGCTAGAAATGTAGAATAGTAAATATCAGATATGATAAAACTTAATATCTACAAAAAAAACACTGCCAACTTCTTCGCACTATGCTTTCTCAAAGTGATATCAATTATTACACTGAAATCAATATGTAGGTACATATATACAATATATAAGGTAATTATACAGAATATCTACAAAGAAAACGGTTTTTGATTAAGTTTTAGGAAGTGGTTTCTGGTACCTAAAAATGAAGCCTAGTATCCGTAGTTTCATCTCATAAACCCTTGGGGTAAAGATATGACTTTTTGTATTCAAAATACGCGTTATTTCAGTAAAAAATGGTACCTATACTTCGAATTATAACGCTGCAAGTTTTATTGTTAGAGAAATGATACAATACGATAAAACAGTTAACCAAAAGAGCTTTAATTTAAGCTTTGTTTCATATAAAAATATTATTCTGATGTAAAGTTATGAACAATCAAAAATTATGAAAAGTGAATGAAAATCTACTCAATTTAAAGAGCTGAAAATCCTCCAATTATCAAGCACTTATCGTCATCATTTTTAATTGTTTATAACTTTGCAACAGAATAATATTTTCATATGATACAAAGCTTAAAATAAAGCCCTTGTAGTCAAATTTATTTATTTTATTGCATCATTTCTCTAGCAAAAAAACTTGCAGAGTTATGATTCAAAGGATAGGTATCATTTTTTACTGAAATAACGCGTATTTTGAATACAAAAGGTCATATCTTGATCCCAAGGGCCTATGAGATGAATCTACGAATGCTAGGCATCATTTTTAGGTACCAGAAACCACTTCCTGAAGCCTCAGCGAAAATCGCTTCCCGCAGGTCGTGGACTCTCCTTATTAGTAAAAATATCACTAACTTGATTGTATCAGAATATTTCGACACGCAACAAATAAAGATTCTATCAGTACCAATAATTTAAAATCAAAACTATAAAAATAAAAAAAACATTAAGAAAATTTAAGTCTTTAATGACCATCCATGACTACGAGGGCTCCTATCGCTGGATGGCAATACCTAGTTTATGTTGGATTATAAGCATGATATAGTTCTATTAAATATTATCAGAGGTTCTTGTTTTTAAACCACAACTCCGAAGATTCTCGCAAGAATAACGAAAAAGCTGTTATTTTCCGTGTTAAAACTTATTTTCCGAGGGATAAATACATGCCCAATATATAAGCTAACTAAATACTAATTATTTTACATGTGATATGATTTAAAGTAAATATACTTAAAAGACATACTATTTTATAACTTTTACATATTTTTCAAGCATAATTATTAAGCATTTAGACCAAAAATACTCTTCTCGAACACGTTAGGTGTCCATACTGGCAGACACTTATTAGAAAACTCAAAATCTTAATTCTTCATTTTTCATTAATATTTATATTAATGAAATATTTTTAGATAATTAAATTTGACCAAAACTAATTTACTACATCAAAAAGGTTCATTCGTAGAACAAATTCCATTTTGAAATTTTGATTGTCACCGTGAGAATAAAAAGTTACAGCTAAAATAGCTATGGATGTCAGTACTGGCATACTCTCCTCTAAAACATTCCCTGGGTTAGAAATATTTTCTCCATCAATATAATTACGACTAGAAACTGTATTCTTGGCAAGATTACAATTTTGTTCATTAAATAACTTAATATTCAATATAAATCGACTCATCCCTAAAACAAAATGACTGCCTTGCTCTGCTTCGATTCCCTCCACGAGGGCGGCGCCACAGGTACTCTTTAAATCCCAATGTAAATGCGGATTTACGCATATGTATGTGCGTATTAGGGTGGTCCAAAATTACCCAAATCTCAAATTTTCTTCTTGTAACCCCTTCAAAATGTTGCCATTGGCTTAAAAATGAGATATTTGTCCGTCGGTTGCCAGAAGTTAACATTAATAGGTCTCTACCGCTACAAATAACTTTTAACATTCGATTTTAAGCACTTACATTACATTAGTTGAACTAAAAATAATTGTATGTTAATTTATCCAGCTACCAATTTTTTTTACGTTGATTATAAGTTTATTAACAACTTCATCGGATTCGGCAAACCAAGAAATTTTTTTCCTCCTAAATAATATTGTAGTTATTTTAACGAATTGACGCGTTCGACGTCGCATTTTAAAGAATAATCCGAGTGCTACATATAGAAATATTAAGGGACACTAGGATATCTTGGGTTTTATATGCCAACCAATTATTTATTTATTATATTTTATTTAGTTGTCCCTCAATTCTATTTAAACGCACATATTCCAGGGGCCAACTTGAATTTAAAAATTTTAAATAATAATAACCCTATTCATTTGAACTTTTTTACTTAGGGATCTTTTATAAAAATATGATAATTATGGTTTACTATTTAATAATAAATGACTACGAGCTCTAATCTGCATTTTTAATACTTAACCTTTTTATGATTTTAAAAAAGAAATTTGCCGTCTTCCGCGGCGTACTAATTTGAAAAATAAGATTCGATCATGGATTTGATTTTCATTGGCTATTATTGCTTATACGACCGTCAAAAGTTGCATAGGTCATGGCATAAGCAATTACACCATAGACTATGCACCTTTTGATGGTCATTAATAATCGGCACATTCGTCGGAAAAATAGCTCTCTTCCCTTATAGGTATATGTATCATAACTGGTTCCATAAAGTTTTGAATTCGTTATGCCGCAGATACGGGAGCGATGACAACTGCCCCGAAGGGGGATGTGTAGAATGATTCGCTATCCGATCTCACACGGCAACGAAGCCAGCGGAGGCAAGCTGCCTTACAGGAGGGCGTTTAGGATGCGAGAATGAATCCGTAGTGTGTTAGACGACGAGTTGAAGTTGTCCTTGCCAAAGCCGGAAAGCTCTCATACTTAGACCTAGGAAGGTATGAGGGTTATCACCCCTGGGACGGTGGACTCACCTGCGATCGGAGCGCCAAAGTGTGCAGGTCTAATTTACTACCATAGCGCATAAAAACCAAACCCAAAACCAAATAAGGAGGGACTTAAGGATGGGAGTCTGGAATGTTTGGAGTCTATACAGAGTGGGCACGTTTGGATAAATCATAAAGGAAGCTGATGCGTACGATTTAGATTTGGTAGAACTCGGTGGGAAGGTGACGGAATACTTGCATTGGGTAACTATATGTTTATATATGGAGGCGCGAGCAAACATACCCTGGGTACAGGATTTCTCATAAGCAAAACTATCGTACATTCGATTAAAAGTTACAAATTCGTGAACAACAGGCTCTCGTATATTATTATCGAAGGGAAATGGTATTTGTATGTAGTAATTCATGTACACTGTCCTACTGAAGACAAGGAGGACGAAGCCAAAGACCTTTATTACGAAACTCTAGACCAGGTAATCGATCAGTTCGCGTCTTATGACACAAAAATAGTAGTAGGCGATTTCAATGCTAAAATAGGGAAGGAGGAAATGTTTAGACCTACTATAGGGATGGAAATCTCGCACAAGACAGCAACGGTAACGGCATTAGGGTTATAAATTTCGCGGCAGCAAAAGATCTTATAATCAAGTCCACATACTTCAAGCACAAGGATATACACAAAGCAACGTGGACAAAGTCGGGCGGGGCTACGCAAAATCAAATCGATCATTTCCTCATTGATAATAGATGCCATACAAACATTCTCGACGTAAGGGCCTATAGGGGGGTGGATATTGCCTCAGATCATTTTTTGGTATTAGCCAAATTAAGAGCGAGACTAGTAGCAAGTCAAAATAGTAATCGTACGAACAAAGTAGAAAGTTTCGATATTGAAAAATTACGAGACAGAGCAGAGAGAATTGAGTACCAGGTAGAAATTACGAACAGGTTTCAGACTCTTCGTAAACAGATACGTCGCCGGAGGCGCATGACGAATCGAACAGCTTATAGGGGGTTATCGAAAAAACGGTAAAAGAGGCCGTGAAGAAAGTGCTGGATAAAAAGAAAAAGCCAAAAAGCAAACCATGGTTTGAAGAAAAGTGCGAACTCTGATTTGAAAGGCGCAAAAAGGCTAAATTAGACATCTTACACAATGGAAGTGATAGGGCCATAGAAGAGTATCGTAACGTGAGAAAAAAGGCTGACGCGATGTACAGGAATAAGAAGCATGAGTATCAAAAGAACGAAATTAGGAGGATAGAAACAAACAGTAAGGGAAATCACCTCCGCGAAATTTAGAAAGGAATAAACACCATTAGCCAAGGTTTTCAGAATAGAGCGCAGTTGCTGATGATAGATGTGGACGGGAACCTTGTAACAAGCGAAAACGAACTGTTGTCATTGTGGAAAGCTACTTTGATAAGTTACTAAGTGTACATGAAAACTGTGAAGAAATACGAGATGAAATTGACACTGCTGATTTCCACATGGAGGAACCAACCTACAAAGATGTGGAGGACGCGATAAAAAAAACTAAAAACTCTATAGCAGCAGACTCTATACCAGCTAAATTACTTAAATACGGGGGAACCGCGCTTATTTTCAAAATTTATAAACTAGTATGTGCCATCTGGAAATATGAAACAATACCGGAAAACTGGAAAGAATCTATCATTATACCGAATTTTAAAAAGGGGAATAAAACAGACTGCAATAACTATAGGGTTATTTCACTCTTAGCAACGTGCTACAAAATTTTGTTAAATGTAATATAAGCCAGGCTCACTCCATTCACAGAAGATATAATAGGAGATTATCAGTGTGGTTTCCGGTGCAACAGATCGACGAGTGATCAAATATTTACTATAAGACAGCTATTAGAGAAAAAGTGGGAATTCTGTGAAACCATACATCAGCTATTTGTAGATTTTAAGAAAGCGTACGATTCTATTAAGCGAAGCAAAATGTACCAAATCCTTGTAATTCTCGCTGTACCGAAGAAACTCGTGAAACTAATTGAAATATGTTTAAGCGGAAGCAGAGGAAAAGTCCGAATAGGCAGTAATGTATCCGAATCCTTCACGATACGCGACAGTTTAATACAGGGTGACGGACTCTCCACGGTGCTCTTTAACTTAACGTTAGAGTATGTTGTTAGAAAAATACAGGTTAACGAACTAGGCGCAACACTTAATGGAACAACGCAGATACTAGGCTATGCAAACGATGTAGATATAGTGGGGAATGATAGGGAAACGGTGGCAAGAAACGCAGAAATCCTCATAAAAGCGGCGGAGGAGACAGGGCTAGAAGTGGGTGAATCGAAAACAAAATATATGGTTATGGATAGACTAGGCATCTGCGAAGGGGAGAGGATCTCAGAGTTGGAAATTTTACTTTTGAAAAGGTTAGCGAATTCAGGTATCTAGGCGCAACTATAAATGATAGAAACGAGATTAAAGCCGAGATAAACAAGAGACTCCATTCTGGTAATGACTGCTTCTACGCCGTGAGTAAATTACTAAAGTCAAGAATGCTGTCGAAAAACGATAAAATAAGGATATATAGGACTATAATACTGCCAGTGGTTCTGTACGGGTGCGAAATGTGGGTACTCACTAAATCGGAGGAAAACCGTTTTAGGGTTCTCGAAAATAAGCTTCTGCGAAAAATATATGGGCCGAAGAAAGATGAGGAAACCTGGGAATGGAGGAAACTGCACAATGACGAGTTGCACAATCGGTACGCGTCACCGAATATTAACAGAATAATAAAATCGCGCAGGTTAGGATGTGTAAGACACGTAGCAAAAATGGGAGACGACCGTACGGAAGCCCGGATTAGGAAGGGCAAACCAAATGTAACACGACCTCTAGGTAGACCTAGACGCAGCTGGGAAGACAACGTGAAAGTGA
Source organism: Gastracanthus pulcherrimus (assembly GCA_949152435.1). Lineage (NCBI taxonomy): Eukaryota > Metazoa > Arthropoda > Insecta > Hymenoptera > Pteromalidae > Gastracanthus > Gastracanthus pulcherrimus. The sequence continues at coordinate 41,320,557 of OX424573.1, read as the reverse complement.
ATCTAATAGAAATCGGGCAGGAGGGTGCTTCATGGGTGAGGTTAGCACAAGAGAGGGATGCATGGAAGGCTTGCGTAGATGAGGCGATGAACTTACGAGTTCAAAGTGCCACTTAAAAAGAAAAAAAAATGCCGCACGCTTATAACCGAGAAAAAATGTTCCATATATGGCCATGTATGAATTTTGTGTCTATATAGACATACATGATAATATTTGATCATATATTGACATATATGACTTACATGTACACTTGACGTGGGAAATTTATGGTCGAATACATTTGAATTTTGTCGAAATGCTGCAATTTCATTGGGTCTCATTGGATCGATCGCGCGTTTTTACTAAGCTCATTGGAGGATTTCAAACGCATTAGACCAGAAATTTTCCTCGTCGAGCGCACTTTTTTCCAGGTCGCAGATGTTGTTGCTAATGGGTTAAGTCTCTCCAGTAACAGGCTAGGATTTCTTTCAATTGGCTGAAGATTTACTCCCCCTTCGATCTCCCTGGCCGATGAATACCGGTAAGAGATTATTTTGTAATATTTTTCCCTTCGTTTATCGTTGTTAAATTAATTATTTACTTTTTCCTAAAATCGGGAAAAAAATATATTATTCATTTATGGTTGATTTTTTTTATTTAGGGATTGGGCTCTCCTTCTTAGTGTTAAGAATACTTATTTCGTATAATATTTCGGGTAAAAATGCTTTTCAGATTTCTTTCGTAGTTTCGTACATTTTTCTGTGTTTGGAAAGTAGGCGGTCAGGCACCCTGATAACAAAAAAGCTGCGCTTGCACTTATGTTATGCTTTTAGGCCGGCAGAAGCTCGTTTCTTCGCTACCTTTTCTGCAGTGCTTCCTTGTACGTTATTCGGTACGCTTCACATTTATTTCGATTTTCGATAGATCTACTGTGAATGATTTTATATATATGCGGTTCACGTGCTGACTCGACAAAGGTGCTCTAAAAGAACGTTGATTTGCCCTCCAAAAGTAGTTTTGAAAATCAGAAATTCCCTACTGCGTTCCCGGAGCTGTCTAGTTCGGAGCTCCGTAAATGCAGTTTTTTATGTTTTAATTATTAATCTCGGTCCGGCCAGAGCGCGCGTTAACGCTCAAGCGAGGCGAGTATGCAAAACCTCGAAAAAACATCTATTCGTTTTTTCGAGTAAAAACCCGAAGAGTCGACACTCGAGCGATGCGGTGACCACTTCAAGAGTGCGCTCTTCATAAGGAATACATCTGGTTAACACGTTAGCCCCATTGATTGCTACCACCGAGGGTTCGGTGTTTCCAAGCGAGTGTAGAGAAAGTGGGGCATATAAATTATGAAAAATGTTTTATGGATATGTTATTTATTTGACTTGTTCATGTTAACATAATTAATAGGAAAGAGGGAAAGCATTTAAGGAGTACGACTGTGTATGCGCTTAAGCGTGATGGCTCTAGTAATATATAAGGTATAAGTATCAGTAACTGGACACTTAAGGGCAAACGAAATATATGCGTTAATATATAACGCTAAATTTAGCACTATACTGGATGATTTTGTATCCGACCGAAAAACAATATTATTGTCTATCAAATTAACCTCATAAACATCTAATTTACACTTTAATGCAAGAAATATTAATAAAAATGTAATGTAGACTAGTGCACTAGTAGCTGGACAAGCAAAGAACATTTGTCCTAATAACTGAACATCGCTGTTCTAGTACATGCACACGTTTATTTTGGCTTATTTCTATTAAAATAATATATATTTCTTGAGAAAATCAAGTTTGAATGAACAATAACAGTACTATTATTATATTTTTCGAGTGTATAAGTACTTAGTTGAAAAATTTAAAACTGATTATCACTTGAAAAATATTCTACTCACCTAACCTATGATGTGTCGGCTGATAAGGCATGAAATATAAATACTAGCATTGTTAAAAATTGAATCAAAATATTGACAAAGTAAATAGTAAAACTAATGGTAATCTCTTTTGAGAACTTAATTACGCAGAGAAAGGCGTGTTTTGTATCAAGATATATTTATAATATTGAAATTCATATAGGTGGCCAGGTACTCGGCACTCTAGCTTTTCTGTGTAATAGAGACTGGACACTTGTTTTTTGCAAGAAAAACGATATATTGGCATATATTAGCATTTCATTTCGAATTATTGTACAATTAAATAAGCTCAGAAAAAAATTGGGCGTCGAAAATAATAATAAAATATTAAATAACTTCTAATATCAAAAAGGCATATCTTAGCCATTGCTTAAAAAGATGGCGTGCTGCTGTGCATGCATTAGTTCCATTATAAAACTATTCTTTAAGGATACAAATCAAACATAGAGTTTTATAAAAATTTAAATATATGTAGTTGGAGAGTAACAGATTATGATTACATACAATTTTTTTCATTAAACGCACTGTAATACCCGAAATAACGTGATATTCCAGCTGCTGTCCAGGTACGTACTGGGACGTGTCCAGTCATTGGTACACTTACCTTACAGGCAAGGCCCAGCTTCTCTTTATTCAAGCGAACGGTACCACTAGATAGACCACCATGGCCGGAGATTCCGAGAATACTGATTCCGAGCCCGAGTCTCGTCTGCCTATATATACCCGCGCCGTTTCGCGAAATCTTTCAAATATGGCTCTAACGTGACGTAACTTAAATAACTATTAGAATCGCTCGGGAATGGTATATCTATTGAAAATATCGAGGTGCGCCAGCTTGAAAAGGTGTGCTATTTGCATAAACAACGAAAAAGTGAAAAAAACTATGCGAAAATCGCATTTTTCCCCCGGAAACAATCGCATATAATTCGGTAAGTATGCATTTTAGAGAAAAAATGTATACTTATAAATTTGTTCGTTATGAAATTTTCTACAAGATAGAGTTGGTCGGATATCCGTAAATTTGAAATGTTCGCTGCAAAATACTCGAAAGTGCAAAAAAAGTAGGTAAAAAACAAGGTAATTTTAAATTATTTATTTAACAATGAAAAAATAACCCAATCACGCCATAAATTTAGAGAAAAGTACTTGACTGCAATACAAAATGAGAGCCGCAAGGCCGATTAAGATTGGACTGACAGTTTTTGCATAATGCAATTGTTAAGTAACCTACCTGGAAAAAAAGACCTTTTGACCCGCGCTCTTACACCTTCTTGGACCCTTAAACTATCATATACAATTGCTCTCTCAAATAAGCCTGTGAAGCGGGATTTGCGAGTGGGAAAAAACCGGAAAGTATAGGAAAATAGTACTCGGAAAGACGCTTCTTTTAAAAAAATCATCCAATTCGGTCCAGTAGATGTTGAGATATTAACTTCCAAAGTCGGGAAGGGTATGCGGCGTAACGGTTAATGATGTAACAATAAATTATATACCAATCGATAGGTTTTTCCGAGGTGTTTTCGTATCTGCTTTCAAAAATTACATTGCACGTGTGCATCACGCACAAAAATTTGCATAAACATCGTGTAGTGCGAGCTCGTAGCCGAAATTCGGAGGGGTGGAAATAGGCTGCGAAACTTTAAATCGGCGCTTCAAAATCGGCGCGCTCGCTTCAGGATGATACATCTCGGCTTCTACTGCACCGATTTTGATGATTTTTTTTAAATTGGGGTAGAAAAACGAGAGGATTTCAATTTTCATAGTTACATTTATCAATTTTAAAAAATAAACAATCGGTGGTCGATTTTCATAATCAAGCATTTTTAAATGTTGCTAAAAATTAGTGCTAATCATAATATCCTTATTGGGCATATATTGTTCATTGTAAATTAGTATTAAATTGAAAAATTTCAGGCCAAAACTATTTTATTGTTACTACAATTCGTAGAAGCCATAAACATATATATTTTGGGTTCATTTATGACTTTATTTTGTTACTTAGTGTTGCAAGGCAACAGTTTAATTTTGCTTATATATTAAGTATACTAATTTTTAATAAATTATTCGCACAGCCCCTGTAAAAAATTGAAAAGACATTCATATATTCCGGGGAAGTTTCCGATCAATTTATTATCCCTAACACTCCAACCCCATTGCGTCGGGTCCAACGAATTACCGAGCCATTGTTGCACTTGATAATATGCTCTAAACGTATGCTGTTTTGCAGCTAATTCAGTTGGCGGAATCATAGCTAAATTAAAAGCTTTCTTCGTAGAGCTACTTTTAAAACATAAATATCTTAGATCATTTAATTGTAATATACTATATTTCCTGTCCCCATACATAGCTGCAATGATTTTTGTGCCGGCGTTTTCAATTTCTTGTGCAGTTGCATTTGTTTTATTGAAAATTAAAGCTTCTTCAACTAAGCTTGTATTTTTTTCTAATAATTTTATAATTTTAGCTTTTCCTTGTTTGAAAAAAGCAGATGTAGTATCACATCCAGTGAAAGTGCGAATAAAAGCAATCAGATTTTTTAAATTTTCGCCGATAAGAGATGTGGAACTGTAAAGCCTTTCAAACTGTAAAGCTTAATGAGGGTCCGTCTAGACACCTGGAGACACCGTGTAATTTACTTTAAGCTTGCGTCTTGGTGCATCGTTAATAGCTAAGATAATAAATTAAGGGATTAGGTCATTTGAAAGTAATTATAATTTACAATGCAGAAGACAGACAGACACTCGTACATATTATCCGACGCCAGTGGGTATTAGCGCAAACAGTCGAATTGATCGGAAACTTCCCCGGGATATATGAATGTCTTTTCAATTTTTTACAGGGGCTGTGCGAATAATTTATTAAAAATTAGTATACTTCATTATTAAGCAAAATTAAACTGTTACCTTGCAACACTAAGTAACAAAAGAAAGTCATAAATGAACCCAAAGTTTATATGTTTATGGCTTCTACGAATAGTAGCAACAATAAAATAGTTTTGGACTGAAATTTTTCAATTTAATACTAATTTACAATGAACAATATATGCACAATAAGGATATTATGATTAGCACTAGCTTTTCCCAACATTTAAAAATGCTTGATTATGAAAATCGACCACCGATTGTTTATTTTTTAAAATTGATAAATGTAACTATGAAAATTGAAATCCTCTCGTTTTTCTACTCCAATTTAAAAAAAATCGTCAAAATCGGTGCAGTAGAAGTCGAGATATATCATCCTGAAGCGAGCGCGCCGATTTTGAAGCGCCGATTTAAAGTTTCGCAGCCTATCCCCACCCCTCCGAATTTCGGCTCCGAGCTCGCACTACACGATGTTTATGCAAATTTTTGTGCGTGATGCACACGTGCAATGTAATTTTTGAAAGCAGATACGTAAACATCTCGGAAAAACCTATCGATTGGTATATAATTTATTGTTACATCATTAACCGTTACGCCGCATACCCTTCCCGACTTTGGAAGTTAATATCTCAACATCTACTGGACCGAATTGGATGATTTTTTTTAAAAGAAGCGTCTTTCCGAGTACTATTTTCCTATACTTTCCGGTTTTTTCCCACTCGCAAATCCCGCTTCACAGGCTTATTTGTTTAAAAGCCAAAATTTCCAAACTTTTTAAAACCGAACAAAAAATTATTAAAAATTGAAAAATGGTTGAGAGAGCAATTGTATATGATAGTTTAAGGGTCCAAGAAGGTGTAAGAGCGCGGGTCAAAAGGTCTTTTTTCCAGGTAGGTTACTTAACAATTGCATTATGCAAAAACTATCAGTCCAATCTTAATCGGCCTTGCGGCTCTCATTTTGTATTGCAGTCAAGTACTTTTCTCTAAATTTATGGCGTGATTGGGTTATTTTTTCATTGTTAAATAAATGATTTAAAATTACTTTGTTTTTTACCTACTTGTTTTGCACTTTCGAGCATTTTGGAGCGAATATTTCAAATCTACGGATATCGGACCAACCCTATCTTGAAGAAAATTTCATTATGAACCAATTTATAAGTATACATTTTTTCTCTAAAATGCATACTTACCGAGTTATATGCGATTGTTTCCGGGGGAAAAATGCGATTTTCGTTGTTTATGCAAATAGCACACCTTTTCAAGCTGGCGCACCTCGATATTTTCAATAAGTATACCATTCCTGAATGATTCCAATAGTTATATAAGTTACGTCACGTTCGAGCCATGCCAATCTGTAACCCTCCTGGCCTATTGGCCTGTGCACGCTGGCGCGTATTACATGCTATTAGAATGTGCAATCTCGTATTAATCGCGATGTATTTATTATTGATACGCGTGCTAATTAACAATTTACTTTGCATAAATAAAAAACAATGATTTTTAATTATTTTATAATTAATATAAAATACCGGCCGTTACACTATGTATTATCTCTTGGTACTTCTTCTGGTTATCCGCGGCGGATTCGAGGATTCGTATGTGATGGTTAGTGGTAAAAATATATAGTATTCTAATCTTGCAAGTTTCGAGTAGCGAGAAAAGAAAATAGTGTTCTATTTATTTTATTGATTTTGATCATTTTTTTGTTTAGGACCTGAACGCATGGGTGTACGAGGAGGAAGAGAAGCAGGAGGAGGAGGAGGAGGAGGAAGAAGAGGTGGAAGAGTAGCAGAGGCCGCAGGTCTTCCTTTGCCATGGTATAGCGGGGCGCGAAACAGTTTTCGGGGGCAGGCTCTAGAGGTAGACGACTTGTTCGTCTGCCTATATCGACGTGGCCTGGTACCCAGATAGCCTGGATATTTTATATTAAAAATATTTTTTTTAATAAATATTACTGTAAAAAAATATTTCATGCATCCATATACTTTTAATCCTAATTTTAGTCAAAAGCTGATGTTACAAGTACGTATTTATTAATGTCCATTGCCCAACGGAGAATACGGATGATACAGCCAAGAACTCCTTTTACACAAAACTAGAGCGGTTGTTTGATAGATCTTCAACCCATGACGCAAAAATATTGCTAGGAGACTTTAACGCGAAAATTGGAAAGAATGAAAATTTTAGACTGACAATAGGAAAAGAAAGTTTACATGACGTGAGTAACGATAATGGAGTGAGAGTAATTAATTTTGCCGCGTCTAAGAATCTTATAGTCAAAAGCACATGTTTCATTCACTTAGACAGGCACAAAGTAACCTGGAGAGGTCCCAGCGGATGCACACTTAACCAAATCGACCACGTTTTAATTGACCTAAGATGGCATGCTGTCATTCTCGACGTTCAAACTTACCGTGGACCCGATTGCGATTTAGATCATTTTCTTGTTATAGCCAAGATTAGAGCTCGTTCACTAGTAAATAAAAATAAGAATAAAATATGCCAAACAGAGGAATTTAATCTCGAAAAATTAAATGACCTGCTTATTAAGAGGCTAGACTAGTTTCTGGGAAGAAAAAACTATACTACCAAATGTTATGAGATTTTATGGACTGTATTTAGCATCATTTAATGTAGTTCTAAAAATTTGTTCATGTTTAAATATGGAGTTATAGCCGAGATATAAGCCATTTCTTGGAGGTCCATAAAGAAAAAGTAGCAAAACAGCTGCAGTTGTAAGTGATGTCAGAGTACCTGAAATAAAAAAAGAACAAAAAAGGCTTTAAACTAGATAACACTCTGCATACCATTAACTAGGATTTTTGAAAAATATTGAAAATTCACAAAATGGCGGCGTTTTGAAAAAAAGTTTCGAATTTTGCAAAAAAAACGTCCGTTTTTGCATTGCAAGTTTGCATTTTTTAGCCAATCAAAAAAATCCTAGTTCATGGTGTGTAAAAACATGTACTGAGTATACCCTAAAAATGTCGATCTATTCATCGATTTATTCGCGAGTTACAGTTGCAGCCATTTTGACAAATGCAGTCTCAAGAAAAACGCGTTTAAAGTTTTAACTACTGATTTTTATGTTATAAAATTAAATTTATCATACTTACAGCTATTCTGCTATTCTAGGCTCATAGAATTCACTTTCCTCTTGCTCAAAAAGTAGTTGCTGAGTTGCCTGCAGACTTCCTACCAGCTGTCCAAGCCTCCTTTGAATCGTCCTAGTGCCTTTTCTCCGTTAGTTTTTCAATAATTGAAACCCGTCATTAAAAATTCCAACAGCAAAATAATTGGTCAATTCAATCGTTTTTAAGCCACTGTGGAGGTGTTTTTGGAAAAGTGCCATAACAAGCCATTGTAACTCTCATTATTATTTTGTGTATTGCTTCCCTTGTACCTGTTTAATAATTCGGTTTTACTCAAGTCCATGTAAATTGTATGCAAAGCTTTTAAAACAGCTGGGTCTAGTGGAAGATAATCATGCTTGAACTTGTTCATATTTGAGAGACATGTTATTTAACCGTAAATTTGTATCTCGGAAAATTTGATATGGCAAAGTATATATGAAGTTTTGAGACTTAATTATAATAATTAATAACAGCAATCCACATTGATACACGTGATTAACTAACGCATCCGCGTTTGATGCTCAGTAATTAGATATTCCGCCGTATTAGACGTGCAGTAATACATGCAGGTCCTCCATAATACATGCGTGAGACGTTCTTCTTCATTACCTCTTATTATTTAATTAATTACTTTTTTAGGTACAATAAAAATTTATTTCGACTTCTGAAATGATCAACCATCAGTTCAAACCAAAAGTCAATGCATAAATTAATTTTCATATTTTATCTTTTATCTCAATAATCTAGCTTATCATATCCGATTTTATCTGTATAATCTAGCTTAGACGAAAATCCGCAGTAACCGATACATTTACCCTAGTATGTAAGAGCAGATTTATAACCCACAACTATCCGCTAAATTTACAACAATCTTTCTTTTTTGAATCTTTGCACAACAAGTATAAGCTTCTTAGAGATCAATACACTATGTCAAGCAGTAAATCCAGAAATAAAAGTATACTATTACGTAAAATTACAAAAACAATTGGCAAGATTTTTATAGTGGCTATAAAATTGTTTAATATTCTGGACAATGATCTCAAGAATCTGATATATAATAAGTATGTAAATAATAAACTTCTGAATATTTAAATATTGCTTTCTCAAAGAGAGAGCATTGTTTTGCAAAAATAATTTTTTGGCATTTTTTAACCGAAAAACATACTATATGACTTGGAGAGTTCAAATAAACTACTCTCAAAAGATGTCCGCTGTGTGTGCATGTGTGTGTGCGTGTGTGTATTCGTGTGTGTGTGTGCGTATGCATGTGCGTGTGCGTGTGCGTGCGCGTGTGCGTATGTGTGTGTATTCGTGCGTACGTGCGTGCGTACGTGCGGGCTTGCGTGCGTGTGTGTGTGTTTCGCTCATCCGCATTCGAATATTCTGCGGTAAAACTTTACCAACCGCATTACACTTGTTTGTTATCCATGTCTAAGAAAGGCTTTAAAATTTCAGCAAGAATGATCAACTCGATTTAATTTTGCAGAAATTTTTCGAAATTTAAAAATTTGAAAATATAGGTTTTTGAAAATTTGTTTATGAAGAAATTGAAAAAGAAATGTTTTTTGGGAAACGAATTTTTTTCACAATAAAGTATTCTTAGAATCCTTCATTTTAGAATGCATAAAGATTTGAAATATATTGTTTTTCATTTGTTATACCGCGTGTTTAATAATTTCTTATAGCCTCTATAATTCGCAAATTAAATAATGAAATTCAACGAAATTTTTACTGAATATTAGTTCTATATAGAACGTTAAACCAGATTATATTCCTTTAGGAACGAAATGTTATTTTCCGAAAAATTATGTTTTATACATGTCGCTCATCTGCTTTCGAATATTCCCCGGTTAAACCTGACCAAACTTTACATGCATGTTTGTTATATATACTGAGACGGCCTGTACCTATACCCTTATTATCAAGAACGGTACCATTAATTATTATTGTTAGTGTTAATATGATATTAACATTAGTAATTATTATAAGCAAAATAAATTAGTTAATACATTTAGGATATAAAAAAAAGTAGTATTAATTAAAAGTTAGTTTTTTTTATAAGAAATCATTTAATTAATTATTTAATTATTGCGGAAATGATTCGGTTTTATATTTGTTAACTAAGATGATACGGCGGGGCAACGTAATGGCTAAGAACGCGCGCGTGTGCATATACACACACGAGCGCGCAGACATACGAAAGCGTGTTCAGTGAGGAGCAACGAATTCGCGAATATTGGAAGAGTGGGGATTCGCGAATATCGTGAGAAGGAGGACGGGAGCGAGAGAGATGGAGAGAGTGGGCTCGGGTATATATTGGCGACGCACAGCCGAGGAAGCACTGAGTTTTCTCTGACCTCTCAAGCCGTGGCTAGCCAGCGAGCAGGCCTCGCGCTCGGGATACTAGGGTGAACTCGGGCCACTTCTTGTGGTGAGCACACGGTGATGTGGCGAATCCTCGCCTATCTACCGCGTGTAATCTCTCTCTTTCGCTTCCCTCTATCGTAACTCCACTCCTCTTTAATTGTACTTTTACCCTCAATAAAAAAAACAAGTTTCACACTAATAATTATAACTCATTTTTCCCCGCCTCCACCTATTATTCGGGTGCGCCGGACGTCCTTCAGTAGCCACTGGAGGGGGAAACGCGCTAACGAATTCCATAAAAGGCATAGCTCGGGGCGGCCAACGTGCTACCCGAGACTACGTCTTCAGGGTTTTACCCGAGAAAAGCGCGCTGGTGCCTTTCTCGGGGTTTTGACTGCTTGCCCGGCGGAGAGCTAACGCGCCCTCCTGCTGCTTCGAGTTATTATACCAAAAACCGAAGTACAGTTGCACTTCTGCAGCTCCGACCTCGGCGGCTGCAGGAGCGTAACTATCAAGGGGAATCCAGGAAGAGGTTGTTTCTCGCGCACTTCTTCGGGTCCGTACGCGAACCGCGTGTAACAAAAACACAACTGGAAAACAAACTCTCCTACGTTGGAGTAGAAGAACGGCTTAAGTCCATCACAATACCTAAAAGATACTTTGAAATTTCAACAAAAATGGTCGACTTATTTGGATTTTATAGCCATTTTTCAAAATTTAAAAGTGGGGTTTTTTGAAAATTTTTTTAAATCCAAGGAAATTTTTACTGAAATTAAAAAAAATTCTTTGAAAAAGCCAAATCAGTTGACAGTGTTTTTTTATAGAATAAAGTATATATGAGTTGTTGACTTTTGTTTAATACAAAATTATAAAAATTCTAGTACAATTTAAAAGTGAATTTTTTCTCAAGTGAAGTAAATGCTAATAATTAAAAAAATAGATAGATAGATATATATATATATATATATATATATATATATATATATATATATATATATATATATATATATGAATGAATGAGTGAGGGAAGGCTGGGTAGATAAATAAATACACAATTTTTCGCGGGAAAATAAGACAACTTACCTCGGCGTAAAAACTCCCACGAGGCAGAGAGAAAAGCCAGGGCAAGTGAATAATTTATTTAATAAAGAGGAAATTATACATAACAAAAAGAGATTCTAAGATAGGAACAAAAAGAAGGGAGAGAGAAGGTGACAAACGCAATTACCCTAACGCTGTGAGGTACCATTAACGCGCGCAAGAGAGCTCTCTTACCTTAAATACTAGACGGGAGAAACGTGGACAGCGCGACGTAATGTCCTGGCTGCACGTGGTTGGGATGCACAACCTTGGTCGCAGGGCGCCTCGACGTCTCGAGGGAACCGTACCTGAACCACGGGCAGACCCTTTGGCCCTGCCGCGTAGGTGATCGCCGGGTGGAAGTCGGCACGTCGAGGGAGCTCGCACGTGGCCGGACCTTCCCAATCGTCCTTCGCACCGAACACTCACACACACACACATACGATTTACGCACACACACACCCGACGCAGACAATTAATGAAGGGAGAAGTCGACCATCCTGATAAGGACGTACGTGCCGGGCTTCTCGTACAATGTATTCAAAAATTCAAAATCGGGTCCGACGTGCTGCCTGGAATCACGCCAGAAAAAGACGACCGGTCTCTGCGGGAGAGAAAACGGAACTGCCCCACACGTGCATAAGGCGCGCGAGAACTTCCGCTCTCGCGGCGCTCGCATCCGCTCGGTCGATAAGCGGCGGCGCGTGCAAACTACTCGGCCGATTGTAATACGCGGCGGTCGGCGGACTACGGCGCGCAATTCAAGTCCCCCCCAAAGGCTTAAATAACCCGAACATTCCGCCCGCCTTCGTCCGACGGACGAACCAGAACCTTGGAGAAAGGAAAAAACCGGCTCACTTTTCCTTAGCATCCAACAATAAAGGGCAAAGCCGAGCAATGTGTCGTCGAAGGGAAGAAGAGGCAGTCTTGATGGTAACCACTCGCACCAGGCCATCCGGGCCAGGGTGCACCTCAGTGACCCTGCCCAATGGCCATTTTGATGGAGGGTACCAATCATCCTTCACCAATACGAGCTGACCTACCGCTGACCAGCGCTTCCAGAAATTGTTACGGATACGCTGGAGTAGCTGGAACCGGTTCAGCCGATTTTCTGGCAACTCGGGCAGGTCAGCGTCCGGAAGCAAAACCGAAGCTCCTTCATTAAGGAAATGCGAGGGAGTAAGCGCCCGCAAGTCGTTGAGGTCAGAACTTAAGGCCCCTAAAGGACGAGATTTAAGGCATGCCTCGATCTCCACGAGAACTGTGGATAACTTCTCGAAAGTGAAAGTGTGCTCACCGACAACTCTCCTCAAGTGGTGCTTCACGGACTTGACCCCTGCTTCCCATAAACCACCGTAATGCGGCGCACTGGGAGCGATGAACGTCCAATCAGTTCCATCGTTCGCAAGAAGAGAGACAACCTTCTTGTAAAACTCGGAGGCACGATGGAACATACCCTGGAGTTCCTTATCTGCTCCCTCGAAGTTTGTGGTGTTGTCGCTGTAGAGGTTACGGCAAATGCCTCGTCTCCCTACGAAACGACGATACGCACAGACGAACGACGCTGAAGTTAAGTCGATAACGAGCTCTAGATGAATAGCTCGAGTAGTGAAGCAGACGAACAAAGCGATATATCCCTTATAAGACCGATTCCCTCGACCCTTTGCCATACGAACTTGGAATGGGCCCGCGTAATCGAGTCCTGACGTAGAAAAAGCTCCATCCTTTGTCACTCGATCAACGGGGAGCTCACCCATAAGTTGTTGAGCTGAGTGAGGCTTAGCACGTTGACAAGGCATACATGCGCGAATTGTTGATTTAACTAGTCGATTTCTACCTAGGATCCACACCTGAGGCATTAACATGCTCGATGTTAAAGTGGGACCACCGTGAAGACACTGATGATGAGCGTGCCGCACGAACAACAGACTAAGGACAGAGTGCTGCGGCAAAATCGGGGGATGCTTCTGGTCAAAGGAGAGATTAGAATGAGCCAATCGACCTCCCACACGCAGGAGTCCATCCATCCTGCTCACGAAAGGATTTAAGCTGCTGAGCCGATTGCCCTTCGGCAATCTCTTCCCCGATGACAGCAGCCTAATCTCTACTGCAAAGACTCCTGCTTGAGCTAAACAAATAACCGTTACCCGAGCTTCAGATAGTTCAGAAGTGGTCAAGAATTGCAGCGAATCGCCTTCCGTCAACCTTCTCTTGGTCCGCAAACGGACAAGAGGACGTCTGCAGAAAGCTACGAAGCGAAAAAGTGCTGTCAAGGAGGAAAACCGAGCCAATATCTCGGCTTCTTCAAAACGTGAACGAGCGTGATGAGCTCTGATCGGGTCAGCCGGCCGAGGCCACTCTGCCGGAGTCATGGATAGCCACGCCGGATCCTGCCACCAGAGAGCGCTATCAGCCAACTCTCCCGGATGAACCCCTCGCGTCGCCAAGTCCGCCGGATTCTCCTTCGTCGGAACGTGAGCCCACGTGGCCGACGACAACGTATTTTATATCAAGGATACTCGATTGGCTACAAAGGTCTTCCAATAGCACGGGTGCTTACGAAGCCACATAAGCACGATCTGACTATCAGACCAGTGAAAATTGGATGACCTCGTAGAAAATCCAAACTAGTCACATGCAGGATGAGTTTTGCGAGAAGAGCAGCGCCACACAACTCCAAATTGGGAATGCTCATCGTTGTAACGGGTGCTACTTTGGATTTTGCCGACAAAAACGACACTCGGCAATTTCCATTACCCTCATCAATTCGCAGATATACCACTGCGGCATAAGCTCGAGAGGAAGCATCGGCAAATCCATGTATCTGATAAGAACAAGCAGCTGTACCCCCTAGCCAACGTTCGATGGACAGAGAAGGAAATGCAGATAAACTCTTGCAATAATCATACCAGCGCTCACGGATCTCAGTTGGCAGTGATGAGTCCCATTCGCACGTTCGATGGACAGAGAAGGCAATGCAGATAAACTCTTGCAATAATCATACCAGCGCTCACGGATCTCAGCTGGCAGTGATGAGTCCTATTCGCACTTCAAGATCCACATATCTTGCATCAAGATCTTGACCGTGACCGAGACTGGGGCAATCCAACCTAACGGATCGAATAAACGCGCAATATTAGAGAGGACGGACCTTTTCGTTTGAGCAGCAGCCAAATTCTCAACACTAGACGCATTGAACCGAAACGCATCTTGCGATGGAACCCACTGTACTCCTAGAGCCTTAACTGACTCATCCTCATCGATCTGCTTCTCAGTGATCTGCCGTACCGAGTCTGGCAGCAATTCCGGATGATTTGCAGCCCACTTGTCCAACTCGATCCCAGCAGAAGCTAAGAGCTCGGTAAGCTCGACCCTCTTCCGAATTGCAGTCGACAAATCATCCGCTCCTGCAAATGTGTCATCGACATCCGTTTCTGACTGAAGACAACGAGCCCCGAGCGGAAACCGATTCCCTTCATCCTCAACTAACTGCGAGAGAGTGCGAATTGCTAAATAAGGAGCTCAAGCCGTCCCATAAGTGACCGTAGTCAGGCGAAAATCAACTGGTTCAGATGCAGCATCGGGCACCCAGACGATCCTCTGGTAGTCCTGATCTTCCGACCTCACCCGAATCTGTCGAAACATCTTGACTATATCAGCCGTGAAAGCGAATCGATACCTACGCAGTTGAAGAGAATCAAGGAGAGGTCACTCTACAACGGAGCCTTTGTGAACAAAGAAGTATTCATCGAATGTCCGTCTCGCGTACGACGAGAGGCGTCGAACACAACCCGTAGCTTCCACTTTGATGCGTCCTCCTGCACCACTGCATGATGAGGCAAATACCAAGCATGAGACCGATGGATCTCCGACGAAGGAACCCGCGACATGTGACCTAACCTCTCATAAGTTTCCATGAATTCAACGTACGCTTGGGTAAGCTTCGGATCACGAGAAAGCCGACGATGCAGATGAGAAAGCGATTCCAGTGCGATGCGACGAGTCTCCGCAGCGACGGAAGGGGGATCTGGCTTCAAAGGGAGCTTCACCTCATACCCACCCTGCGAGTCACGGCCATGCGTCTCCCGAAACTAGCTCTCGCACCTTGCACCCTCTGGCTTCAACCTGTCACTTGGCGCTGAAACTTCCTCAAGTACCCAAAATCGCTGCAACACCTGATCTAAATCATCCCTGCAGTGGAGCGCCTGATCTAGAGAATCAATCGCAGAACCATCCGCCCGCCGTGATCCTTCTGCATCCACCGGTCCGGAGACAATCCAACCGAGGATTGTGTTCTGAGCAACAAGCCGGGAAGTCGTGGATTTTTTCATCCCAGAAAGAATCAACTGACCGTAGATATCTCCGCCTAGAATAAGATCGATCTTCTTCGGGACTGCAAACTCAGGATAAGCTAAAACCATACCCGAAAATTTCTCCCGATCTAAAGCCTCGCTAAGTTCGTGGGAAGGAAGACGCGAAGTGAGTTTAGGAAGAACTAATACTTCTGCTTCGACCTGAAAGCCTGCATCAACCGCCGAACGAAGAGTGATCTGAGTGATCGAACGAGCAATGCCGGCAGCGCATGCCCCAAGACCAGACTGTGGCATGTGTGTACGTCGCTTAGGCAGTCCAAGTAACTGCACAATGGTTTCAGATATAAATGAAGCTTCCGAGCCTTGATTTAAAAGCGCCCACACACACGTGCCCTTGCCCTTTAGACCTACTACCAACACTCGAGCTGTGGCAAGGAGAGTCTTCCTCGTTGACATCGGAGATCTAGCCGCATGCAGACCCACCACCGTTGATTTGGTACCTGGAGTCCAGTGGCTGCCCTTAGATGCATTGGATACTGACGCAGAACCTTGCGAGTTTCCTGCCTTCTGGAAATGAATAAGAGTGTGATGTTTGCCCTGACATGTAGAACAACAACCTGAAGAAGAACAAGAGTTCGCTCGGTGCCGACCCAGACAGTTAAAGCAGAGCTGCAGGCGCCTAACTTCCTCTCGACGCTCCTGGACAGATTTCTCCTTGAACCGATTGCATCTCATGAAAGCATGCGGGCCAGTACAGAGTGGGCAATTCATGGAACCTAGTTTCGCTGTACGAGAAGAGCTCACATGAAAAATCTTGCGAGGATGAACCGACTTAAGAGGAGGAGCCGACCTTTTTTCCCCACGTCGCTCAGAACTAATCATGCCAAGAGTCTGAATTCTCCTCTCGAGAAATTCGACCAAATCGTGGAACGTAGCAGAAGGGTACGAAGAGCTAGTATTACCCTGGCCAGTACCTGCTTCAATGAGTAGCCGATCCTTAGTACTAAGCTCCGACTCCCACAGCTTGCGCGACTCTGGATCTAAACGTTCAGATAAACTGCACACGAGCCAAACATCCCAACTATCTACGGGCACTTCCATATTCTTCAAGGCGCGAACGATATGCTGAGCCTCATCCGAAAAAGAACGCAATTCCTCAGCTGACTCCTTCTTAAGATGAGGAAGTTCGTTAAAAGCAGACAACTGCTTGTTTATGATGAGCCTCGGGTTATGGTAACGAGCCTTCAGCGCCTTCCATGTGCTAGCATAGTTAGCGCTGGTAGTCGTCACGTCTTTAATTAAATCTGCCGCGCTCCCGGTCAAACGCAGTTTCAAATACTGTAGCTTAGTCGCATCGGAAACCCGAGGCACATCATGCACAAGCGTCGTGAATAAATCACAAAAGCTCTCCCAATCCTCGTATTTTCCTGAAAAATTAGGAAGAGTGATTCTAGGGAGCTGCGCGACTCGAGAATCAAACCCAGACACCGTAGAGTTGAGAGGTCCGCCTGAAATTGTAGACTCATCTGCGACCTCGAACTGCGACTGCAACGTTAAGACCTCGTCAAGAGCACTCTCATACGCTGCCTGCACTTGTCAAATCCATCCTGCTAGCTCTAGACGCCACAAGCCGATTCCCAGGAGGGCCGAACGGCGCCGATAACAGCTCGTACGTTAAGAACGCTTAATATGATGCGTTTTTCGGATTTCATTCATCTAGCCAACCAACCTATCACTCATTCCCCACCCGGGGCACCATGAAGAAAATGCTAATAATTAAAAAAAATAGATATATATATATATATATATATATATATATATATATATATATATATATATATATATATATATATGAATGAGTGAGGGAAGGCTGGGTAGATAAATAAATACACAATTTTTCGCGGGAAAATAAGACAACTTGTCTCGGCGTAAAAACTCCCACGAGGCACAGAGAAAAGCCGAGGCAAGCGAATAATTTATTTTATAGCACACTAACCTCAAAATGCCAAATGCTTTATTGTCGATTTTGAGGTTGTTGTGCTATAAAATATCGTATGAGACTGTTGTAGGAGGTGTTTTTCTACCTTGCTCGATTTTCTCACTCGCTTCGCTCGTGCGAAAACCCTCGAGCAAGGTAGAAAACCATCTCCCACAACAGTGTCATATATACTATAATAAAGAGGAAATTATACATAACAAAAAGAGATTCTAAGATAGGAACAAAAAGAAGGGAGAGAGAAGGTGACAAACGCAATTACCCTAACGCTGTGCGGTACCATTAACGCGCGCAAGAGAGCTCTCTTACCTTAAATACTAGACGGGAGAAACGTGGACAGCGCGACGTAATGTCCTGGCTGCACGTGGTTGGGATGCACAACCTTGGTCGCAGGGCGCCTCGACGTCTCGAGGGAACCGTACCTGAACCACGGGCAGACCCTTTGGCCCTGCCGCGTAGGTGATCGCCGGGTTGAAGTCGGCACGTCGAGGGAGCTCGCACGTGGCCGGACCTTCCCAATCGTCCTTCGCACCGAATACACACACACACACACACACACTCGTTTTACGCACATATACGCCCGACGCAGACAATTAATGAAGGGATAAGTCGACCGTCCTGATAAGGACGTACGTGCCGGGCTTCTCGTACAATGTATTAAAAAATCTAGAATCGGGTCCGCTGCGCTGCCTGGAATCATCCAGAAAAAGTCGACCGGTCTCTGCGGGAGAGAAAACGGAACTGCCCAAACGTGCATAAGGCGCGCGAGAACTTCCGCTCTCGCGGCGCTCGCATCCGCTCGGCCGATAAGCGGCGGCGCACGCAAACTACTTGGCCGATTGTAATACGCGGCGGTCGGCGGGCAACGGCGCGCAATTCAAATCCCCTCCAAAGGCTTAAATAACCCGAACATCAAGTATAAACACCACTTATTCTCAAAATTAAAATTATTACGGTACACGTTCCTGGTAACGTTTACTATTAGTATATTATGCACCTAGGGAATAAAGTGAGCCAGTAAATACCTGCGTGTGGTTCGGCACCCGAGCGGAGCGAGGGCGTCATACACGCTGGCAATCGCTGGCTCACTTTATTCACGCGTGCAATATACAATTTTTTAACATATCTACTAAAACGTTCGTACTCGTTCACCGTCGACAAGGGAAAATAGTGCTACATATTAACTCCCTAACCTCACTCGCCTTCGGCTCGGGCACAAACAGCGCGTGGCGCGGCGGGGACTAGAGTGGGGGTAGGGATTTAATGTAGCGCTTTATTCCCGGCTCGGCGGGGATAAAGTACGTACTTTATGGCTGGGTGTCTTAAAAAAGTAATTTATAGCTTTAAGTTCAAATCGGTCTATGTAGAGGTAGTTTGACTATCTCTATAGAATGTAAGTTACATCAGACATATTTTATGTAAGTCTTGATGTTACTAACATGTATATATTGTATACTCTGGTAATAAATAAATATATAAATATCTTAAGGGGTAGCACCACTCTAGCGGCCCGAAAAAATGCCTAATTTGAACGATTTTTTACAAGAGTAGGAAAGAAGGGATCAAATTTTTTTTGAGGGTTTACTATACATATATTGAGGTACAAAAATATATTTTTTTTTACATTTAAATACAAAATGGCGGCTATACAGCGAATCTCGTGAGAAGCCTTTTTCTCAAACCTCCAAACGGGAGAACAGTTTTCTCGGAAAGTATGAAACCTGGAACAAAAAACCAAAGAAATTCTTAATCTATATAACGTTAACTTTGGAAGTACGTAGGGGTTTTTATTTATTTCAATTTTTGTAGAAATGGCGCACTTCTGAAAAAAAAGTCGACTTTTCTCGAAAAAAAACCGATGTAAATTGTTTATAAAAAAGAATTTATATTCAATCGAGAATCGGCTACGAACTTCTTTAGAGAATCTATTTGTGAAGTTACAGTACAAATTTCGATCCAATCCATGCAATAGTTTACGAGTAATCTGTTCTCCCAGTTTGAAAAAGGCTTCTCACGAGATTCACTATATAGCCGCCATTTTGTATTTAAATGTAAAAAAAATATATTTTTGTACCTCAATATATGTATAGTAAACCCTCAAAAAAGAAATTTGATCCCTTCTTTCCTACTCTTGTAAAATTTTTAAATTCAAGTTAGCCCCTGAAATTTGTGCGTTTAAATATAATTGAGGGGTCAACTAAATAAAATATAATAAATAAATAATCGGTTGGCATGTAAAACCCAAGATATCCTATTGTCCCTTAATTTTTCTGTATATAGTACTCATAAAGGGAGAACACAGAGTTCGGGTCTCGGATTTTGATGAAACTTTGGGGATCAACTTTTGGAACCTAAAAATGAAGTAGCAGAACCCGTAATTTTATTCAATGGGTTTTTAATCTGAGATAGAGCCAAGAAACATTAGCATTACTCATATAGGCAATGCTAAAAATCAGACATATATAGATATACAATCAACGTTGATAAAATTCGCCATATCTACTTACAAATGCCCATTGGATAAAACCACGAGTATGGGGCTTCATAGTTCGATAAATAAAGAAATAGATTTAAATAAATCACACGCTTAAATAAACTCTCAAAGCTGAATGCCCCATGTATGAATATTCAATAGATGAATTGCTTTTCTCTAAACCCTAATATCTTAATTCTTAAT
Source organism: Gastracanthus pulcherrimus (assembly GCA_949152435.1). Lineage (NCBI taxonomy): Eukaryota > Metazoa > Arthropoda > Insecta > Hymenoptera > Pteromalidae > Gastracanthus > Gastracanthus pulcherrimus. The sequence continues at coordinate 41,300,230 of OX424573.1, read as the reverse complement.
ACCCCATATATGGGGTAAGTTTAATAAATAAATAGATTTAAATAATTCGCAAACTCTTAAACCATTATGTCCCACGTATAAATATTTAATAAATTACTTGTTTTAAATAAATCGTAAACATTTTCATATCAATACCTGTTACGAATAGAATTATTAGCAACAATTTATAATAAATAAATGAGGCTGTATAATAAGTTACTATGCAAAAGGTTTTGAAAAGGTTCTTTATCGTTCAAACGCAAGAACGTTCTGGGGTTTCTTTATATGCATTTTCGGCGGCGGCGACTTTCGGCTGTGATTTTCGGCGGCGCGAGCAGTGGCTCGTTCGAGTTCGACAAAGAATGACGCATTCGTTAGATGCACTCTGGCCATTGTACAGATCGGTAGTTACAAAGCGCGTTATACTAATAAAGCTAATATGTATTTAATAAATAACCGACTTTAACATAAATCGTGTACATATTATTTTAACAAAATTCTTAGTTCATTTACGTTCCGAACAATTTGATACTTACCGAACCATAGTATTTCAATAACTATTTGATGTCAATGAATAGTATAATCTTAAATTATTATTTTATTATACATAAGTCACGCACATATTCTTACTACAATGTATAAAATACGCCGTAAACGCCGTGATTAGGCCGCTGTCGCCGCGTTATCGTTCGCCGTCAACCAAGGAACGTGAATTCTATCCACGTGTATAATATTCGAATGTTTGGCGGCCCTTTTCCTGCCGCCTCGTTCATAGATGGCACGTCTCCGTGGTCTGCCGTCCGCGAAAGAAGACTTTGAGCTCTTTCTCCTCCTGTGGACGCATTATCAGCCATGACCAACCGGTAGAGAGGAAAATGTGGCCTCGGACGATCCTCCGCAATAGTCGTGCACCCTACACAATGACTGACAAGTCGCCGCGGCGAGACGCTTATCTCCGAGAGCACATTAAAATATCAGCTATTATACAGTTAAAGCACGTCAGGAACACTCATTCTATTTTTCATACGTAGGGTATTGAACTTTAAAAGTTTACAGTTTATTTAAAATAATTCATTTATTATATATTAATTATAAGGTAAGTGTGCCTAATATGACCCACTTAAGCTTTGAGCATATGCAATAGTAGATTTATAGAAAGAATTTTATTTGGACCGGGGTTATATCAAAATATAGTATAAAAACTAACATAAGACTTTCTTTTATTTTTAAAAACGTATATAGGGCAATTATATAGAGTTTTGAAAATAAACAGGTAGTGGGATATATTGGGTTTCACGTGTACCCGATATGACCCGTCATTATTGTTCATTCTTCAATTACCAATAAAAAGCAAATATATCTATCGGAAGGGGTTCAAAATAATGAAATGATACAGATAATTGTTTAAAGTAATACATTTCATTAATTTAAATAATGTTTAGGCATTTTGGACATATACAATTGTCTTTATCGGTCTTCGTAAGGTCTAAGCATATTTTTGAAGACATAAATAATGAATAAAACGCAGAAATTACTGAAACACATATTATTCATATTCTTTCCACAAATTAATCAACATTATAAGTATATTTTATTACAAGCATATATTTCTTATCCTTAAAAAGCTTTAAAAACCGCTGTTAATTAATTTACATTTAGCTTCCTCAAACTAAATGGAATGTTCCAATATGAAATGTTTCGTTTTAAAAAGTTAAAATAACAAAAGAAGAAAAATAAAATAGCTTATAGAAAATTTCGCATCTGAGAAAGTATGTAATTTTTTTATCTATCAAATGCACTTACACTGATGCGATCATATTATTTATAAAATACCAAAATAATTTAACTTATCCATTTCAGAAGATCGAAAAATAGAGAAATCGTTTTAAAACAAAAATGGATCAATGAATCTCAAAACTTCTTTTCAATCCCAAATTTTCATTAAAAAACGAAAAAATGAGACCCAGTTGGCAATAAATGACCGTACCGTTCTCGAGATATAAACGACAAAAAAAATGAAAGAAATACTTGATCACAAATAACTCGAAATATAAAGGTCGTTATAAACTAAGCAAAGAAATAACTCCAGAAATAGTAAAAAGCTACCTTTCTGAAAAGTTTCAGAAGGAATGGTGTCGTTTTACTCAAGTTATCGTACAACATAGAAAATAGATTTTTGTCACAAAATGATTTTATCTAGAAAAAAGAAAAAGATAATAACTTGAAAATTTTACAGAATATTCTTCATCACATTTCTAATCTCCTCAAATTTTTTAATAAATTTTCCATCTTATATTTGCCAGATATCACCGTTTAAACAAAAAACGAGGTTTCTGTGTATAACAGAAAGAAGGAGATACCTTATTAAAATATCTTGGGTCGGAAAAGATAGGTAATTTTATGCTCTTTCAAATGCATTTAATACCAAAATACCCGAAAACCTAAACCGCTAAAAAAACAAAAACACATCGAAAAACAGAAAAACATATTTTTTGTTAATCTGTGACTAAAGTTAGTGCGTAAAGTACTTTTTGAAATCGTTTTTAGTGCGTAAACTCACATATTTTATCTTTTAAGTTTTTATTATAAATTTTGGATTTGAAAGGCTATAACTTATGTCTGTCAATTTTTAATACAAATTCCTTCGCTCATGTCAGAATTACTTGTATTTTGAACAAAATAACCGTTGGAAAAGTTCAATCCGATGCTTAGAACTCTCAAAATCATATGGACGATGAAAAAGAGCAGTTTCTCTTCGGTAGATATTTAAACTGACCTAACAACAACAACAACAAATTTTTCGACATATTTCGATAAAATATATAAATTTATCGAAAAAGAATATGTAATATATGAGGAATAATTCATTCTCACGTAAAAATATATAATCAATTTAATAACAATTTTAAAGTGGTCAGGTCCCCTTTAGATACAAATAAAACGCCTTATATAATCATATATATCCATATATAATCATATATAGCCATGTCTTACCATATACAACCATATATGATTATATATGACTATATATGGATGCATACTAAATTGCAAATAAAATTCCATATATAATCATATATGGCTATATATGGCCAAATATGTTAATATATGATCTTATATAACCATATATGTCCATATAGACGCAAAATTGATATATGGACATATATGGCTATATATGACCATATATCGACGGCTGAGCGAATGAACCGATCAACTCGGCGCTGTCTCGAAGAAGAGGTTAACTCGGAGCGCACCCCAAGAGTAGATAAACTCAGATATTGCGTAAAAGATGGCTTCTTTAGCCAACTATTCTTCGCTTTACGTTCTATTTTAGCAACTCTAAAAAAATAGGAAATTGCTTTTTTGCAGTCATATTCATTCTCATATTTTTGTAGTATTGCCAAAACATAACGTAAAGCGAGGAATAATTGGCTAAAGAAGCCGTCCTTCACACGATATCTGAGTTGATCTACTTTTGGAGCGCGATCCGAGTTGATCGTTACTTCCGTTCAGCCGTCGATATGCCCATGTATGTTTTCCACATATAGCTATATATGACCATATTTGTATATATTATGAAAGATTTTTTTCCCGGGAATACCATATACATATTGCAACAGCTATTTACCGGCTAAATCACATAAAAGATAGGATATAGCATTGTGGGCCATATTAGGTACAGGGACTACATTAAGTACAGTCTCTTATATAGTGTTGACCATTATATATGATTTATTTAAAACGATTCATTTATTAGAAATTCATATGTATAGTTTTGAGTTTTAGGAGGTTGCGATTTATTTAAATCTATTTATTTATTAAACATTCATATGTGGCCGATATTGTGATTAGAACGCGATTTATTTAAGTTCATTTATTTATCGAAATTTCATAATTTGGGTATTGATATTTAAGATTTTACGATTCATATATTGAACTTTCGTACCTGGGTCATAATGGTTTAAGAGTTTGCGGTTTATTTAAATCTATTTATCTATTAAACTTTCATATATGGGGTATTAAGATATAAGATTTCAGGATTTAGTAAAAAACAGTTCATTTTTTAAACATTTATACGTGGGGTATCGAGCTTTGAGAGTTTATCGTACATTTAAGGGGTAACGCCACTCTAGGATATTGAAAAAATCGACTTTTATTTCTTTGATTAAAGCAATTTTAGGGTCTTAAAAATATGATGCCAGTCACTTTATAGTGCAAAAAAATATTTTTTTTAGTGCATCGACTACGTGCAAAAGCGAATGGGAACTCGCCTTCGCAATTTGAAAAATAAACGAAGGGACTTGAAGAAAAAGACAAATTGACTGGAGAATTAATCAACGAGCTATCCATTTATTATGGCTTAGCTATTCGTCGCAATCACGATTCTATCAAGAAAATGCACAATGAAATATATGCGACGCTAGATCACAAAGTATCTCTGCACCAAAGATGCCCGCCCGGGGAAAATTCATGGTGCTCGTGGCAAAAGGCAAAGGCCACTGGCACTTTAAAAGATTATAAACACAAATTAGCATTGTCAAAAGAAGTTTTGAAAGCCATTAAACCCGTTTACGAAGAACTCAGCAGTAATGATCTGTTGACTCGCTGTATAGGTGGCTTCGCACAGAACAGCAACGAATCTTTCAATGCATCCGTCTAGTGAATGGCTCCAAAAACTGTCTCGAGTGGAAAGTATGTTCTTAACACTGCTGTGTATATTGCTGTAGGCATATACAATGATGGTTTTTCAAGCGTCATGAGACTTATGAAAGAGTTAGGCATGAAAATCGGGTCAAATTGTTATAACTTCTGCGTCTAAGCGGACGCGCGCCGTGTCAAGTTCGCAAAGCGATCGCTGACTGATGCTGCTAGAGAGGCTCGTTTGTCCATAAAATCAAAGAGGAAAGAATAAGAAGATGAGAATATTAATGTGGAAGGTCAAATGTATGGTGCAGGCATCGCAGATTAGAGGTAAATATAAGTTTTCAACAATTGAAGTTCTACGGAAACTTTAAACGCGTTTTTCTCGAAACCGCTTTTTTTAAATTGGGCGGACAGATTATTCAAAAACGGTTACATGGATTCGTTTCAAATTTTGACTGTACCCTCACAATAGCATTCTCAATGGTAGTACTTAGCGGTTTTTTGATTTGGCGGTCTTTTTTATAAACAATTTACTGCCAATTTTTTTGTCAAAATCAAAACTTATTTTTCAAATGAGCACCATCTTTTTAAAATTTGATTTTAAATGAATCCCTACGTACTACCACGCCTACTAATGTGTACTTTAAGAAAAACTTTGGTTTTTTGTTCTAGGGCTCATCACGTACGAGAAAACTGTCCACCCGTTCGAGCGTCAACAGAAAAGTAACTGTCTACTACTACGGGCACCCATGGCCACCATTTTGAAAAAAAATGTTCTTCTACACTTCATTAATTGTACAATAAAGTTCTTTAAACAAATTTTTCATTTCGCTTATTATTTACCTACGAAAAATCGTCAAAAATAGGTGTACCTAGAGTGGTGTTACCCCTTAAACAATTTAGTTATACACCTTGGGCGAAGTAACATCCTATTCGATTGGACCCCCTTCCTCCCCGCATTATTTGCAGAGGAGGAAACTTCTATTTATTGACGTTGTGTTCTTGACAAATGTGTTACGCCGTTTAATTAGATTCTTATTACTGATGAGGGTGACAGTGATCACCGAAACGTAAAAAAAACTACTTGTGTTTTTCTTTATTTTGAAACCTTACCTCGGGTAGATCAATACCTTATATCTTTTCAAATAAAATACACACCGAAGAATAACGCCAAAATAAACAATTTAGTTATGATCGAAAGTACCATACGTGGGGTATTGAAATGTAAAAGTGTTCAAATTATTGAAAACAATTCATTTATTAAGGGAGTACTATCGGTACTTCGTGAGTCAAATGCGTGTTTAGTCGTTTTTGACTTCCGTTGTTATAGGCCAAGTCATGTGCGTAAATGGTTGAGTGAGCGTGAAGAATTGTATTCGTTTGCTTATATTAGTTCACAAAATTGGTCAATCAACATTTGGATTTTTACATTATATTTATGGGATATTAAATATATATTTCTCAAAGTTTTGTCGAAATCAGAACAGCAGTTTTCATGAATTTCATGACTGCAACTGTCAGAAACTTGAGTTCCCATAAGACTACGTGTTGAAAACGTAAATATAAAATTCTTAATGTCTTTTTTCTGGGTTGGTATAGCTTTCTAAAAATATATATGAGTAAATACGAGGTCAAAATACACTAGTAGGCTATACAAAATGACCTATTCAACATTTCAGTTTTTTGAACACTAATTCGAAACCGATATACTCCCTTAAACATTCACATGTGGGGAATAATGATTTAAGAGTTTGCGGTTTATTCATATTTATTCATTTTTATTCATACATCCGTGTATGTGTGAGCGCGGATGTATAGCTTTGTGGATGTACGCATATGCATGTGTATGTATTAGTACACGCGCGTGAGTGGATGCGCGTGCTTATATGGACCCTCTTATATGCGACAGATGCGTTTAGATGCATCTGATGCTCTTGGACGCATATATATAGACTCACTTGCTCCAGATGCACTTGTATGCCGTTGAATTCATTTGGATGAACCAGAGGCATTTTGATGCACCGAATGCTTATGGATGGAGCTGATGCACTTGCATGCACCGGATGAATTTGGATGGATTGTACGCACTTGGACGCACCGAATCAACTTGGATAGATTGTATGCGTTTGAATACACCGGATGTACTTTAATGAAGCGAATGCACTTGGATGAACTTAAATACAAAATATTAACTTTTCTATAAAATCAATGCAAAACGATGATGTGAAACAGAGACGACAACGACAGAAAAGTAAATAAAAGTTTGTTATTACTAGACTGCGGAAGGTTATGCAGAATTGTGTTGGCCAAAGTCAATGAATTATTAGAAAAAAGAAGTCATCTAGAATTATCTTAATTTTTTAAATGCATGCATATTAAAGTACTCGCAAAATATGTAGAAAATACCTAAAATATTTTTAAAATATATGCACCAAATAATCAAAAATATGCAAAAATACAAAAATATGCACAAATGAACCAATTAATAAAATGAATTGGTCACAGACAGTCATATTCCCGGGATAGTATAAAATAATAAATGTCTGAAAGTAAAGGATAGAGAGGCTTCTCAGAAATTATTATTATGTTGGCCAACTAAGTAAAGATGTATACTACCGTGCATGAAGAAAGTGGGTATCTGCATTCGGACTGAAATTGAGAAAATCGATAAAACGCGTTTATATCAGTTCCTTTTTACGTGCGCGATAATTTCAAAGACTTTTCATCACTTTTTACTAAAATGAACCTGCTCTATTCAATAGAGCAAAAAAATTAATGTTTTCAATTGTTTGTATGAGAAAGTGCAGATACGGTTAAAATTGGTTCTTAAAATCGCCAAAAAAAACATATCAAATAGCGCGACTACGCAGATACACTTTTAAGCAAACAAAAGTCTCCGAGATTCAACCACTTTACAAATGAAGAAAGTGGGTCTACACCTTCAAAAAGAGGTTTTATAGAAAAATTCAGTATTACGGTATCGTATACAATTCTTTTTTAACATTTTAATACGATTGTGATGCTAATATGGTTTGGTAAAATTTGGTATAAAGGAGTTTTCCATAATGAATCCAACGGTATAAAAAACTTATTTTTCATAAAAAATGCAAATACCCACTTTCTTAATCTGCACAACAGTACAGTAATAGTGCTGAAATCGCCACAGCTACCATAATGTATATGTCAGCTGTAATCATGTTTGCATCATCAGCGTAACCAACATTACTAGTTATTTGAACTAGCTGGTTAGGAGCTATAAAGCAAAAATGTTCGAAGAATCTAATTCCACTTCTGTATCATTTTTTCTTTAAAATCAATAATGTATATTATTATACTAACACAAAAATGGCATTTATTGCTCCTATAATACCTTTACTATAGGTAATATACTAGTTATACTATTATAGAATGTATCAACTATTATTATTCTGATTAGAAAATCAGACTCTGCAGTTGACGGGGTCACAAACTATTGAATAAAACACTA